>OZ010604.1:52014841-52082341 GCA_963932145.1 Acanthosepion lycidas
CAGGACGTATGCGATCATGACTCTCCACAATTTCCTGTCCCTTGCAGCTCTAAATTCTGTTCCGTCATCCACTTTCTAAAGCCCGTCAAGCATGTTATGCGTTATGCCTATGCCCCTCTTGCTCTCCATCTGTCCTTTGAGTATCGGATTTTCCAAACCCTCTTTCCTCATTATGTGCCCTAGAAATTTCAACTGCCTCTTCCTGATGTTAAGTATAAGTTTCCTTTTTGTTTTAATTTCCTCGTCATTTTTTTCCTCACATATTTTGTCCAAGTTATCCTCAGCATCTTTCTGTAGAAACACATCTGTGGGGAGACTGTCCAGTATTCAACAAAAATTGCAATATGAGCTCTGGTAAAAACATGCAATGATAACAGCAAAAATTGCAATATGAGCACTGGTAAAAAATGTTTATGAATTAGACATTAGCTTTATAATACCTAGAAATTCATACACAGATGTTCTCAAGGACATAGTGGATAAAGGCGTTGGTTAGATCCAGTGACAGGACCCAAAGAGTGTGAGTTCAATACCTGGTTAAGGCGGTGGAGAACTTGGAGAGGGTAATTAACAGGAGATAACTGATAACTGACATCCATTAGACATGGCACGTGGAACTAGAACAGTCTACCGCAGCAAGCGAAATAAAAGGTTTCTGTTTGACATTCCAACCACCTGAAGAAGGCCGGAGTGTAAATATGGCGACAAGATGAGGACAGTAGTCCGAATAATGTAAATAGTGAAAATAGATTGCCTCGGTATCGACTTGATGATATCTTGGTTTTTTTTTTTACTATTGTTCACTCAAGAGCCACTCAAGGTAGAGTGTTACTGTTGTAATTGCGCAAGGGCAAGATAACAGGAAAGGCAGCTAATTCTCAACATTAAGATGTCAAGATTGAATGAAATTTCTGAGTTCAAGCAGAGATGTTAGTGCAGAGTTTAAGTAGACGTTAGAAGGAACCGGAAACCCAATACTAAACCGGAAAGAAGAGTTAAACCTCTATTCCTGTTCAAAAGAGCGGGGAGGAGTTTTTACCTATTAAAATCCACGTTTCTTTCTTTCTTTCTTCTGTTCAAATATTTCTTCTCTCCTAGTCTGTTCAAATCTATCGTTATTTTTTTAATTATTTCACCCCACGGAAGGCGATGAAGTCACTAAGATGCAAAGAGTTACTGAGAGTAATTGGGAGAGAGGACAATACAAGATCAGGTTTCACGGTGATAGAAAATGAGGACTGACCGTGCATTAAAATTTTGATCGCAGTGCACAGGAAAGCAAATAGCCGGAAAAGAGTTCCACAGGAGAGAAGTGTGAGAGCAAAATAGAATGTAGTTACATCTCGCAACAGTAAACTGATGAGACCGATCCGTCAATCTAGTACGACGCTTAAATTCATGAAACCTAAGTACAAAAGAGAAAAAGCTCATCAGAACAAATACCATGAAAAATGTCTAGAAAAGGTACAAGGAAGCCACGTTACGACGTCGGGAAAGATGCCAGGTGAAGACCGATAATACTGCAGATTCCTCCTTGGATTTTTGTCATGATACATAGATACATAGCAGATGCACCAGATGAGAAACATCAGATGTGGCAGTAATGGACAAATGGTGGTCTTATGAAAGTATATGATAGATTCTGACGAGAAAAACTTTGTAGTACGACACTGTGAACAGACCTTTCTAGCAGCAGTCAATATAATTATCTCACTTGATATCAGCTGAAAACTTTAAACAAAGAATGCACAATAAGTTATTCTCCTGAAGGTTAAAATCAGCCATACTGAAGGCGAAGGCTAAAAAGGTTCTCTAAGAAGATTAAAGGACGGGAGTTTCGTTTAGGAGACGTTAAGATTAACAAGCCATTTGTTGCCCCAGTTAACAACAGATTAAAGATTCCTTTTCGAGATCTGCTGCCAAATGGACTTTACCGAACTTATTAAAATTATTAAGACAGGGGTATATACGTGCGTCATCAGTATAGATGTTGAATCGAGTACTGAAGGTGTCGAGGAGGTCGTTGAAGAAAATTAGGAAGAAGATAGGCCCAAGGAGAGAGCCCAGTGATACACCCACATTAAGGGAAAAAGATCCACAAGAGTAGCCGTTCAAGACAAATTTTCATTTCGCGATTTGCTAAGAAGTGATTTTCCAAGTGTAGCTTAGATGTAGCACAAGGCCGAAAGTAGGGGGCAACCAGTGAGGATCGAACTCACTACTCAGTCGTAATTGTTCTAGCGAGACAAGCTTGCTAACCATTACGTCAAAAGTCGAAGTGCCCCCGCGATTTGCTAACAAAGATTGGATCAAATGAATATTCGACCAGAAGCATCATAACTCTGCAACTTGCGAAGACCAGCATGCCGAAATCTGTCAAATGCCTTCGAGATATTAAGTCAACAACCCGTGCTTAACTATTCTTGTCTAAAGTTTGACAGACTCCTTCATAAATAACTTTTGCCATTGTAAGAGGGAAAACAGTTTGCCCACGGGAACAAAACACACTCGTTTCGCGTGCAAAATACGTGAAGTAAAATATGGCCGATCCAAAAGTTACAATTTAACATCTTGATCTCGGCACTTAGAGATTTCGCGAGACGAATCTGTCGTTTATGCAAATTTTTGAGTCTCAGCCACTCGGTAATATGAGTGAGCGAGAGAAAATCAGTCTAGTCGATTCGAGTGCCTCCCTCCCCTTTTCTTCTCTCCCCACCCTTTCTCCTCCTCTCTTCTCCCCTGGGGAGGGGATTTGTCTTTTATACAAATTTCTGAGCTTTAGCCACTCGATAAAATGAGCATGAGCGAGATAACAACAGTCGAGTCGAGTCGCCCCTCCCCTTTTCTCCTCTCCCCTCCCCTCCTCCTCTCTTCTCCCCTGGGGAGGGAATTTGTCGTTTATGTAAATTTATGAGCCTCAGCCACTCGACAAAATGTGTATGAGCGAGAGAACATCAGTTGAGTCGATTCGATTCGAGTCACTCCCCTTTTCCCTCTCCTCCTCGCCTCATCTCCCCAGGGGAGGGAATTTGTCGTTTATGCAAATTTATGAGCTTCAGCCACTCGATAAAATGTGTATGAGAGAGAGAACATCAGTTGAACCGGGTCACTCCCCTTTTCTCCTCTCCCCTCCCTTCCTCTCCCCTCATATCCCCTGGGAGGGAATTTGTCGTTTATGCAAATTTATGAGCCTCAGCCACACGATAAAATGAGTATGATCGAGAGAACATTATTCGAGTCAAGTCCCCTCTCCCTGGAATTTCAAGGTAGTCTCATCGATTGTTATTGAAAAGACGACTGGGCACAACTTTTGCGCCAAACAGCCGCGCCTTTTTTGCTACAGACACATCGGAAGTTGACCTAGAGAAGCGACAGCCATATTGTTTGTCTGTATGAAGAACGTGTGAGATGATTCTTCTTCTTCTTCTTCTTCTTCTTCTTCTTCTTCGTGCCGCGTCCAGCATTCACTGCCATATAAGGGGATGAATGTCACATAGCAATCCAGCAATTTTTCTTTGTTTCGGACGAATTTTTTGTTTTCAACACCTTGCTTAACTTTCTAGCATGCCTCTGTCGTTAGTACAATGCGTTTACGGATTTCGGTGTCGCATTTTCAATCCTTTGTTAAAAACACTTCTCAGGTATCCAAACTTCTGTACTTACCCGATGTCAGCATCTCTAAATTGTAACACTCAGCTTGGCCTTTTACTCTTACTGATGACCATATATTCCGTTTTGCTGCAGTTGACAGTTATTTTCTCGCTTATTGATTACTCGGCCTAAGAGGTTCTGCAGTTTTCCCTATGTGTCAGCCATCAACAGTGTTACGTATTGTATATTAAGATTACACCCACCGATAAATCCTGGCTGGATCACTAGTTCACTTAGCTATCCTGAATTTTAAAAGCAGTCAAGTGCAAACATAAAAGAGAAGAAATCGTTCACTCAAGGCAATATCTCCCGGGCAGAGCCTAGTCATATTGCTAGTTTTCAAGTGAATTAAGTCCTTTATGATATATGACCGGGACAATCTACTTGAAGATAGAAAGCTTACGTTGCTAGTTTTTATTCGTTTTATTTTTCTTTCTGTTGGTAACGAAAAATGGAGGAATATTTTTTTGTTCAGCAGAGAGACATATTTTTTTTTGTTGACCTGCACTTAATTAGACAGAAATACAGAATGTAGAAAATATACAATTTGAAAAGATTAAGGAACTGGGGGGAGACGCCGGGTTCATCAAGGTCATCAGAGCTGTCATATCAGTTTAGGAATATATTTGCATATGCAAGACGCTCACATACATGCAAAACACACACACACAAACACACATGTCCGTATGAAAGCACGCACACTGAAGCGTGAATTCATCAAACAGGTGTATGAATAATGAATATATACATACAGCTAAACTGCACATCAGTCAGAAATAGACACATTAACAAATTGCACATGAATATGCATAAACGCACACACACATTCAGACACATTTAAAGCAAACACATACACCTGCGTTAACAAATCAGCAACTCACACGCACAATCGAGCACATACAGACATTTACATGCATAAACACAAGCACATTTTCACACGTATCTGAAACAAACATACACACACGAAGAAACACAATCTTCAAAACACACACTAACACACACACACACACACACACACACACACACACACACACGCACACACATAAACCCTCAGCTATTTAAAACGTATATTTATCCATATGTTCATCACATATACTCACACAGTAGAAATGCACATTCAACATTTACACCACTGCCAGATCTTTACATACACATTAACACATATACAGCATACTGATTTATATTCACTCACATACACAAACACACATAAACGTAAACGTGCGAAATACACGCACATACATAAGAACATATATTTTGTTAATTTCAGCTAACAAAGCCTGTTTAATTTTTTTTATTGTAATTTCTCAAGATGTTGCATATTGGAATCAAAATTATGGATTAGCTGTCCGAAGTTCATCTTTACATTTTTTAATTTATTCAAGTATTTTCGACTCTTTCAGTCATTTTCAATAACTGGGTGTTGTCGGTATGCTAGACAAAATTTTGTTGACTGCATTCCTAGCGTATTTAGATCATATTCAATGCAATCTTTTCCGTTTAACCATTAAATATGACACCCCTTTTAATATGTCCTAAGTTGATGAATATACACTTGTTTGAGAAGAAAGGATTAAACATCAACTGCAAGAAGACAGAATGCATGGTTGTTAGTAAAAGGATCAACCCAAAGTGCGAATTGCAAATCGAAGATACTAAAATCAAACAAGTAAAAAAAAGAAGAAAAAAAAGAAAAAAATAAATTAACAGAAGACGGAAAGTGCGACACTAAAATCTGAAGGTGCAATGGGATAGTCAAAGATGCCTTCCAAAAGCTAAGCAGAGTATTAAGAAATAGGAAAACCTCGCTAAAAATAAGGAAAAGAGTACTAAACTGTTACGTAATATCTGTACGCTTATATAGCATTGAGTGTTGGACAATCTCCACAAAGATGAAGAGACCCGAAGCAACAGAAATGTGGTTCTACAGAAGGATGCTGAGTATACCATGAACCGAAAATGTGAGTAAAAACGAAGTTTTAGAAAAAAATAGAAACAAAAAGGTATTTAATAATTAACATCAGGCAGCGACAGTTGAGATTTCTAGGGCACCTAATAAGAAAAGACGGCTTAGAAAATCTGACACTCACAGGACAGATTGAAGTCAAGAGAGACAGAGGAAAACAACTGATAACATACTTAGTGAGCTTGAGTAAATTGATGGCGGAATAGGGTTTAGAAGAGATAACAAAAATACAAAATTTATTAAGAGCTACACGGGATAGGAAGTTGTGGAGAGCTATAACTGCCTATGTCCTGAGGGGACATGACACATAAAGAAGAATTTGTATGTTGGGCTGTTCCTTTAGCTAACAACCATGTATTCTGTTTTCTTGCGATTGATGCTTAGTCCTTTCTTCGCACTTTCCTTCCCCGCCTTCGTTTATTCATCATTTTATTTAAATCATTTTACCCCAAGCAATACTATCACTAAGACTGTTAACATAGAAATTATGGTTACACATACCCATTTCAATTGTAAAATGATAAGACCATGCCGCCAATCTAATATTGCGCTTAAATTCATAAAATCTAGGTACCATAACGAAAAGTTATATTTATATGAGTAAGCACATTCACTAACGTGGTAATACCATTGGGAAAGGTATGAATCATCTTCTCATCCCAGTTATAGGTATATAGCAGGACAGACTGGCAGTTGGTCTACCGGAGAAAGAAATGGCAACCTACTGCCTCGACAGTCATGTATAGAAAGATACATGATCGCCGAAGCGTGTATCACACATGGCACATAACTGACTGAATACGAAAATCTGACACAAGGCCAAAAGGTGGGGTAGGGAATTCTTGTCTTTAATCTGTCTTATTTTAATCTTAGCTAGCCACGATTACTGACCTAAACATATCACAGTATTCCTTACACCAAGAAAAATACAGTCTTACTTACCATGTTTACTACAGTCACCATAATACCTCAAAGTCTCTATGTAGTTCCGACTCGTTCCCAAATGGGGGGGGGAGGGAATAAAAATAACAACATTTCAAAATGAATCCGCAATCCAACCATAGCGGAAAGTTAATCAAAACAATTATCATGAAAGATTTATAGAAAAAGCACAGGAGGTAGGAAAATGACTGAAGCCGGGATGCCAGATCAAGACCAATAGCATTGCAGTTTTTCAGATTTTATCAAGAATCTCTAAAGATAGGAACACCAGACCAGATGTGGTAGCAATATTCAAAGCACCTTCGAATGGTATACTTATAAATATGTACGATGGATTCTGACGAAAAAAATTGTTTAACACGACACAGGGTACCATCTTTTCTAGCAGCTGACCTAGTATTGATTCAGGGTACCATCTGACCTAGTATTGATTAAATATAATCTTTCCACTTCATGTCAGCGGAATAACGTTAGTCCGAGAAGGCGCACTGAGTAACTTTTTTGGAGGTTAGCATCAGCCATATTGATGGCAGGCGAAAAATGGTTCAGTCGGGCGATTAAATGAAACAGTTTCGTTTTGGAGGCGTTAAAATTAACAAAACCATTACTTGCACCAGTTAAAAACAGAATTTAGATAATTTTTTTTAGATCAGCTGCCAAATGGACCCTATCAAACCGCCCAGACTTGCTATTAAGACAGGAATAAATAGTTGTGACATCAAGGGAGTACTTGTAGTTTTGTTTCTGTCTGCTATCAACACTGCCTCATGTGCATATCTTATGTTGTTAAGATCGAGGGACTGTTAATTCTCTGAGAATCACCTCACTGTATAGGTTGTGCAAGCCCGGTGAGAAGACACACCCTTGTCTTACATCCGTTTCTATATTTTAATATTTACTGAATTCATTTTCGATCCATATGCAAGTGGTTTGTTCCTGTATAGGTTCTGGATTATTCTAAAATTGTGGCGAACCGTGATTTCCAACGTCTTGAAGGTATACTGCCCATAAAAGAACGACGGTTTCCCTCCCGCCCTGAGAGAAGCAGGTTCAAATCCTGTCGGAGAGCGCATATTTTTCTCTAATAAGTTTTCTCGAAAATAGTATCTACTCAAATATGAATACCTGCTTAAAATAACGTTTAAAGTGATAAAAAAATATGCCGTATTAATAAATAAAGAATGCTTTACTTCTTTAGAAAATTACACTAATGGAGTTTGGAAACTAAAATGATATTTTGAATTGATAATTTCAAGGAATCTATGATGAGAAGGATTTCGCTTAAAGGTACTGTTAAGACCTTGCTTGATCGGCAAGGCTGCTCCGTGCTCGAATCGTTTAAGGTACGTTGGATCTAAACAACGGCTTCACTTTGCTCAGAGGGATGCAGGTCCGAATTCTGCTGGAGATATTTTGCTTTAATAAGACTTCTGGGATATTCAGGCCGGTAGACGAAAATAGCATATGCTCAAATATGAGTATCCAGTAAAAACAACAGTAAAGTGATAAAACCACACACACACACACACACACACACACACATATATATATATATATATAGATAGATAGATAGATAGACACACAGGTATATATATATATATATATGGCCCAACGATTGAGTTTAGCAGGAAACAGACTGCCGCCTTTGGGTGTTGACTTCAATGTCCACTTTATATTTACATACGCTCTATACCTGATATTGAGCACTTTAACCCATAAATATAGCATACCTTAAAACTATATTTTAACATACATACATATATATATATATATATATATATATATATATATATATGCACACACACACACACACACATACATATATATATATATATATATATATATATATATATATATATATCCAAATGTGAGAAAGAACAGATAGAGTTAAAATCCACAGTTCGTAGCATTTACTTTGAAAAAATTTATTCCCTAATAAATCATTTTTTATCTACCATCGCCTGAAGAAGTAAAATCTTAGTATTGAAACGTGAAAATTTTATGTAGCGATGTAAAATGTTTTTATGGTAATGTATGTTTTTATGGTAATTTTTTATAAAAATAATATATATATATATATATATATATATATATATATATATATATATATATATATAATAACACATTGAAGCCATCTTTGTACCTCAGCACAACTCATAACAAATGTTCAAAATGTCTTACGCTTGCTTCTACATGCATGTAACCGTTCGATCATTGACTGGCGGACCCTTTCAAATATTCCCACAAGGTGCCGAATGGTTTCGCAGACCCCCTTCACACGTTGATGAAGTATCTCTGCCCTATTTATGTCTACTGCATAAGCCAACTGTTCATACATGAACCACATACGTCTTCGTATTAGTTGCGGTACGTCCTCTTGCAGGTCTGAAATTGTGTTTGAAATCAAGTCCCTGCAGACAGCTCCTGTAAGACGTGCCGGGAGAACATATGGACCTACCAGACAGTCACCAACAATTTCAGACACTTTAATCATAAACAGATACTGCTGTCTAACCTGTATTGTACCATGAACATTCCGATCCGCCCACAAATATTAGGTATGTAAATTTGTTATTCCGTCTCTTCCAAATGATGCCTCATCCGTAAGACTGATGAGACAAAGAACGGATCGGCAGTTTGTGCAATAAACTATCGGCAAAAGTTCTCCCGTGGTGAGTGATCAGTGAGTGAAAGATCATGCACACATTGCAAATGTTATGGATACAGGAGCTGCTTTTGAAGTACCCTCCATGCGGTACTATGTACAACATGCTAGTCGCGCTTGACGTTTGCTGATACCTGGGTCGTATCCAACAGCCTATAGAATGTGTTATTCGTGGTCAGGCTTATGAGTGGATATCGGTTTTCCTCGATTCAAAGTTTGAGGTGCTACGGATCCAGTCTCAGCAACGCGACGATAGACAGCAGCAAATGTTGGATGACTCGGCTGCCTTCTGTCTGGAAACTCAATCTCATACAGTCGTGCAGCCTCGCGTACATTACCATTCGCGCGGCCGTATGCAAAAATCATATCCGCTTGGAAAGGATATGAATATCTTGCCATTGCTAAACGGAACACTTCTCAGTTAACTCATTAGTACATATGTGAAACGCCGAAGACGGACTAGCCACAAATGTACACGAATGACAAATGTAACCTAGTCAAGATGACAACATTCGTTTAAGTATAATAACTCAAAAACGAAGGATTTGCAGACATATATTTATGTGGACTTTTGTCCTTGTTTTCATGTGAGGAACCCGCCTCCAAAGATGGTAAAATTATTTTTGATACACCCTATATATATACATGAAAAATTTCTCAGAGTAAACCTGTAGAGAAAGACAATATTTATAAATGTAAAAGACAATAGGAAAACTGTAATGTTAGCCGACGCGTTTCGTCCGATGTGGACTTTTTCAAGGGAAAAACCGAAATGAATTTATTAAACAAAGAATTTAGAGAACGCTATTTTCATACTGTTAACAGTACTTGACGTAATTTTCAGATAACAGTATGGAAATAGCATTCTCTAAATTCTTCCAGTTGCTAAGGACATTTTGTTTTGTTATTATTAGTTACTTTGTTTAATAAATTTCGTTTTTCCTTGAAAAAGTCCACATTGGACGAAACGCGCCGGCTACCATTACAGTTTTCCTATTGTCTTATATATATATATATATATATATATATATATATATATATATATATATATATATATATATATTAGTTGTATATTTAGGCATCAATCCTTCCTTTATGCATGTTATTCATTAAAAACGACAGACAAGATACTACGGTTAAGCTTTTTACACCTTTTTTTATTTTTACATCTATCTGATCACAGCTTCATTAGAACCCATTTAAACACACACAAATTTACCAGACTCCATTAGGAACATACTAGTAGAAAACACAAATATATTAGCTGCATCCACCTGCAAAAAAAGACTAAAAATAATGGAAGCTTTAATAATAAAAAAGAAAAAGCCCACTCTTAACAATATTAACTACGAACAAGGCCACAATGTGCTAACCGTATTCGGAAATTAAAAACATCCCTACCACACACTAAGACATACACAGAACGCACACACTCATTTAAGCTGAAAAATCGAATCATCCTTGATAATGGCTAAAGTTATAGCCGAAAGCGCTCGGAAATATAAAACATTTGGACAGTTCTTACACACCCTTTGTCCAGAAAAGAAAACTCTTGTCAGAACACAAGAAAAATTAAACAGAGAAGATATGTATATTTATGAAATGGACAAAGTCCGATAATTATTTAAAGACATTTTTATGTTTATACATTCTTTTTAATATATACAAATATTTAAGTAAATGCTCTGTTTATAATAAACAGTATTTCTCGGACATTCAAGCCGGTAAATGTTGTTAATATATATTGTTTATTATAAACAGAGCATTTACTTAAATATTTGTATGTATTAAAAAGAATGTATAAACATAAAAATGTCTTAAAATATGTATATTTCCATAATCGGCAAGATATATGCTCAAAAGCACTATTCTGGCCTTGCGCGACCAGGAGATCTTGCGTAGCCGCGTGGTTATGGCACGGCAGATCTAATGAAGGCGGAATTCTGCATGACAACGTACCGCAGGTAGAAACCATAGTAGCGTAAAGGTTGGTGATTTAATAATTTTATATCTTATATATATAATTGCTAAAGAATTAATGGATTTGTTTTTCATCTGACATTTTTATACCTTCAAACTTTTATTTTTACTTGACACCGGTATTTTTTAAATACTTTTTATTATATCGGCCGAACAAAGCCACTCGAGAAAACCTAATAATTATTTTTCCGCAAGTACGCTGGCCGGTAGACATATGAAATGCTGTTTGCAAAAAACAAGAAAACGGAGCTTCTACTCAAATACGGGTGTCCACTAAAAATAACATTTGAAGTAATACACGCGTGCGCGCACAAACACACCACACACAGATACGCATATATATATATATATATATATATATATATATATATATATATATATGTAAATTTTTATATATATGTATGTGTATGTATGCATATATATTTATATATTTTAAATATATATATATATATATATATATATATATATATATATATATATATATTAACCACTAATATTATCTATCTATCTATCTATCTATCTATCTATATATATATATATATATATATATATAGACTCCAAAATTCGCTTGAGGATGAAATGGAACTAATGTCTTTAATTTAATTACAAAATTAAATTCGAAGCTTTTAGCTTCCATTTTTGAAACATGGTTATTACTGTGTAGCGAAAAATATATTATAAATGAGTTAATTTATAATATTAATGCTCTGTAAATTTATATTGAACCCTATTTTGTAAAAATAAAAATATCTATAAGAACATCGGATTATATATCTTACTGTTCTTTCTTGTTTATTTATATATACATACATACATGCATATATATATATATATATATATATATATATATATATATATATATATATATAAGAGAGAGAGAGAGATATATAGACAGCTATTTATCATGTTCGGATTGAAAATGTTGATGGCAGTAAGATTGATGTCTGTCTGTCTTCCAATTGTGAAGGAATGTCGATTCGAAAGGTCAGCTTTTATCTAACTTTTAACATAACCAAAGATGCCAATGGCAAGGAAACACAGGTGCTAGTTATAAAGCTTGTTATCTATCTATCTATCTATCTATCTATCTATCTACCTATCTATCTATCTATCTATCTATCTATATATATATATATATATATATATATGTTTCTGTGTGTGTCTTAAGTTACATTAAAGCAAAAGTTCCCAGCATTCTCTTTTCCAGAATGCTAGGAAAATATTAGAAGTGTACACATTTCTGTATTATTAGTATAATAAATCACTTACACACATACACACGTGTGTGTGCTAATGTTACAACAATATTTATCTATCTATTTCAGTCTGCTGATATATGTATATATATATGTATGTTTGTGTGAAACAATAACAAGGCTTGTATTTCATAAAATAACAAAAACGGTTGTTCAGCGTAATTTTGAAAGATAACGTATTTAAGGTAAGCAGTTTTTTGTAATTATAGTCCTTGTATTAAGAGATAGAGCATTAAGTATAATCATAATAATAATACACATCCTTCACTGCCCTCCATTAGAATGTCTGACGTTCAACTTCTCGAGAGCAACTCTCTGCGGCTGCTCGGTCTCACGTTGACGGCTGACCTGAGATGGAACAAATACATTGAGTCAATTGCTTCGTCCACCGCAAGGAAAGTTGGCTCACTGTGCCGCGCCAGGAAATTTTTCTCCCCGGAATCGATCCTCTAGATCTACAAATCAACAATTCGCCCTTGCATGGAGTATTGCTGCCATATATGGTATGGTGCCCCTTCTGTTTGCCTAGGGGTTCTTGATAGGCTCCAGAGGCGGATATGCAATGTAGTTGGCCCTGCTCTGGCATCTCGTCTACACTCACTTTCTTACAGACGCGCCGTCGCCTCCCTCTGTCTGTTCTACAAATACTTTCATGGAAATTGCCCCGAGGAGCTGTATTCGCTGGTTCCCAGACGTCATGAGTTCAAGCGCCCTACGAGGCTGGCATCCCGCTCTCACCCTTTCACTGTTGAAACTATTAAATGTAGCCGTCTCTTCTACTCCAATAGCTTTATGTCTCGCACCTCTCGCCTGTGGAACTTCCTTCCCTATTCCAGTATCCCTGAGAGCTATAATCTCCAGCTATTCAAGTGTAATGTCAATCGACATCTCCAGTTGCCTTGATCTATCCACTACCCTTCTCCTCATCCTTTCTTCTATCACTCTTATCTGTTCTTCCTCTAAATTTTCTGTAACCCCTTGCGTCCTAGTGGCTTCCCGCCTTGCTTGGGGTGAAATGCTTATATCTATCTATCTATCTATCTATCTATCTATCTATCTATCTATCTATCTATCTATATATATATGGCCCGATGATAGCGTCTAGCATGAAACAGTCCGTCACCTCTGATTTTTGACTTGTTCAATTTTATATATATATGTAGAGGCCATTTCTACGTATAGGAGTGGAAGATAACGGTTTACCCTAACCTTGAACAGGTTAAGAATGTAGTGATTGAGAAAACACCCTGTTGGGAGTCGATTCCACAGGGCAGTGGTTCGAGGGAATGGTCGGCAAAACATTGGCTAAATGCCAATTGATTCAAACTTTATAAAATGGTAAATAATAAGTATTTCCTTGTAGTTGGTTCACGTATTCTAATAATATCGTAAATGTTTATAGATTTATGAATAAAAAATTGTTTTCATATTTTTTCTTTATGAATGGATACATGATAAATATTGCTTTGCATAAGTTTTAATTGTTTTAGTTTTTAGAATGTTTTAAATATAAAATCATTCTTGTAAATAAACACAGGATAAATAATGATACTTATTATAAAACCCAGGTCGTGTCTGCGTGTGTTGTATGTGTGTGTGTGTGTGTGTGTGTGTGTGTGTGTGTGTGTGTGTGTGTGTGTGTGTCTGTCTGTCTGTCTGTTCGAATATATAAAGATATTGGATCGGATTTTCTACTTTTTTCAACCGATTTCAACAAAACTTCACAGGACTACGTAAAATGACCTTGAGGTGGTTCTGACAGCGCCAAAAATTGGAAAAACACAATTGTTTTTGCATGAAATCAATTTGAAAGCACGATTAAGGCATCGCTGTCGTGTGAATGAAAGGGGGAAAACTCATATCGAGTTATACTTATTATAAAACCCAGGTTGTTTGTGTGTGTGTGTGTTTGTGTGTATGTGTGTGTGTGTGTGTTTATATATGGGATCGGATTTCTTTCATTTTTCAACCGATTTCAACAAAACTTCACTTTTTTTTTTTGGCAGGTAGTGTTTCTTATTGTCTTGCACACTTTTTCTTTATTTTTACATTCAGAATGCTTTAAAAATTCCATTTACAAGACAATTGTTTATAATAAAATTCTATTCAATCGGTAGACTCATAACGATTGAAAACAATGTTTTTGTTTGAGTTTGGGTTTGACGGATTCGTAAAAAACAAAAACAAAAAAAAATAATTAAGACATGCGTGTCTATCAACCTTAAACAATAATCTTTGTCAATTTTATTTTTCAGTCTTTATGATGGTTGATACTTGATCTATCTCTTACTGTTACATCCCCAGGGAACGCCGGGCTCTACTGCTAGTGTTTAATATTTTTGTTGGAGATTCTTAAGAACAAAAAAAGAAAATGTGTAAATTCACTTTAATCATATGTTTAGTTTTTATTAGAATTTGAATCATTGCTTTTTGGAACAATGAATATTGACGAGAAGTGGTACGAACGCCCAACTTTGTCCAAAATTTAACATAATCTTTTATGGATAAATCCCAAAGATATAGCCAGGAAAATATATACAAGATGTTCCAATAACTTGGACCGATTTTAAATGTGAATTAAGTTTAAGCGTCTAACGATTTTTTTCTTTTTCTTTCAGATTTAAAAAATTAAGTCTTTGGCAATTTGAATTGTGGAAAGATTAGCAATCAAACAACGTGTTAAATTTATCGAAGCCTATTACGAAAATGAACGTTCAAAAAGAATTTAAATGAGAAGTTCCTAGGTCACATCATCTCTCGAAACATCGAAGTCAATTGGCCACCACGATCGTGCGACTTGACGCTTGTAGATTTCTTCCTTTGGGGCCATCTTAAAAGTAAGATCTATGCCAACAAGCCAAAAACAATTCAACAGCTGAAGGATGAGATAATAAGGCATATTGATGAGATCGAGGAGCAACTATGCAGAGACGTCATCAAAAACTTTGACCATCGAGTGGAGGTGTGCCGCCGAAGCCTTGGTGGACATTTGGGCGATATTATTTTTCACACATAATTGCCATAACTTAAATAACATGATCCAATTGAGAAATAAATTTTCACCAATAACACTGATTTACTTACTGCTGACTTTGATCCGTCTTAATGAAACTCCCTTATATATAATCCGTCTTAATGAAACACCTTTATATATAATCCGTCTTAATGAAACACCCTTTACTTTACTGGTTACTTTGACTGCATCTACTGTAATTATGTATAAGAATTCAGTCACATTTATTGTACATTACTAATTACTTTATATTAGTTTGTTTTGTTTAATTGAAAACAATACTCATTGATACTAATTTACTAGTATTTCTATAGAATTTCATTCTTTATTTCAGTATTTTCTTTTACTATATTATTCCCTTGTACAAGACATTAGAATCATTCCGGGTAGTCCGTTAGAGAGTAAGAGTCACCAAGCGGCAAGAGGCCGCCGGATGTGAAAGAGGAGAAAAATGTTTTAGAAGGAACCGGAAACCCCTCTCCCAAACAGTATTAATGAAACACCCTTTATTTCATTAGAACAATATACCAGAATAAATTATTTAACATGTTTCTAGGGACTATTTGACGTTATATAACCTTTATCAGTTTTTTAACCTTGGTTTTATAACTTTTCTATTGTTTTAACTTTAACATAACTTACAGTAGTTTTTATTGCTTCCCAGAGATCTTTGCTTGAATACTGTTTTTTATTTTTATTTTCATGAACATCCCATTAAAATAATAGACCTATATTCTACTGGACGTATGTCTGCAGAGGCTTGTGGCCATCTTATTTATTTGGTTTCTTTGAAAATCTTTTTTCTTTTAACGAGAGGGTGAGTAGCTTTACATGTTGTTAAAGTACCACATAAAATGTATTCTAGTTATAAGCATTCTAGCTGTGACTTCTTCTATGAGCCACGTCTCTTTAGGGCATAGGGGATCATAACTATCCACAATTTCCCTTCACTTGTGGCCCTTAACAATTTTCCTCCCTTTCTCGTACAACTGAAGAAGGACGTGTACCTATGTTTCATAGACTACGCAAAGGCCTTCGACAAAGTACGCCACAACGATCTGATGGAACTGCTAAGCAACCTTGATATATTCGGGAAAGATATCAGAATAATCAAGAAGCTATACTGACAGCAAACAGCATGCGTACTAATAGGGAACGAGTTCAGTGAATATACACAAATAGAAAGAAGCGTAAGGCAAGGATGCGTCTTCTCACCGGACCTGTTCAACCTATACAGCGTGGCAATTCTGAGAGAATTGGAAACTCTACCGGGATTTAGCATTGGCGGTCACAATCTTAACAACATAAGATACGCAGATGACACAGTATTGATAGCAGACACGGAAAAGAAATTACAAAATCTCCTACAGAGGGTAACGACGGAGAGCGTGAAGAAAGGACTAAGCATAAACTACAAGAAAACAGAATGCATGGTCATCAGTAAAAGGATGAGCCAGAAATTCGATTTGCATGTCGGGGACACTAGAATCAAGCAGACGCGGAAGTTTAAATATCTAGGAAGCGTCTTGACAGAGAACGGTAAGTGCGACACTGAGAACCGTAGACGTATTGGGATGGCCAAGGACATATTCCAAAAGCTGTGCAGAGTATTGAGAGACAGGAGGATTCCTTTGGTCACAAAGAAAAGAATACTGAGCTGTTACGTGACATCTGTCCTTCTTTACAGCAGCGAATGTTGGACGATTTCCTTAAAGATGAAATAGAAACTCGATGCGACGGAGATGTGGTTCTACAGAAGGATGCTAAGAATAACACGGACCGAGCATGTGAGCAACGATGACGTCATGGAGTGGATGCAAACAAGGAGGAGGCTTATACTTAACATCAGGAAGGGACAGGTGAAGTTTCTGGGACACATAATGAGGAAGGATGGCCTAGAGAATCTGATACTCATGGGTCGAATAGAGGAAAAGAGAGACAAGGGAAAACAACGCGTGACATACCTGGCGGCCTTAAGCAAGTGAATGACAGAACGTGGTCTCGGGGGAGGAAGCTGAGGGAAGGAACTTGTTGAGAGCTGCAAGGAATAGAAGGAGGTGGAGAGCCATGATCGCCTACATCCTGAAAGGACATGGCACATAAAAAAAGAATGTTCATGTCCCCATCTCGTTTTACCATCCATACAATCGAGATCGTCAGGCATATGGTTCGCTGACTTCTCCTCTCTCTCTATCGCTCAATACGGTTAATTTTTCTAAGGCCCCCGCTTTCATCATTATATATTTGAACTGTCTTTTCTTGATTCTGGGTAGAAGTCTTCTTTCTCTTGCCATTTTTTGAAGACTTCTACTCGCTCCGTCAATGGAATTTTCAGTATCCTTTTGTAGAACCTCATTTCTAGTTTTCGAAACGTTGGAGTAATGGATAGTGGCTCGGATTGACGAATCGGAGTGACGAGTTCGAATTCCAGTTGAATCCATTACATTCACTTACGTGCTAATGCACTTGGGAAAGGTATCAATCCTCTTCTTTTCCCCCGCAGGACAGACGGTATTCTCTAGCCTTGGATGGCAACTGGTCTAGGCAACCTACTACCGAGAAAAAATCTGTCACGGATGCTACCTGAATTTTACCAAAAACAAAATAGTTTCCATACCTGATGAAGACTGGAGAAATTGTCGAAAGTACTTGCATATTTAAGAAAGACCTAATACAGTTTATAATTAAAAAAAAACCCAAAAAACAATGATCATAACATTCATCGAGTGGTTAGTGGGTTAAAGCATTTTTAAAATTTAGTTAGCGAAGTGAATTCGCGATTCTATCTCATCAACTTTACTAATTTACTTTTTGTTTGAATGATTCATTGTAATATCAATTAAACTGCACCACATAATTGATATATATATATATATATATATATATATATATATATATATATATATATATATATATATATATATAGTAGACTGGCGATACGTGCGAAGATTTATTATATTAACAGAAGACCTCAATATGTGTAGGTGCTTCTGAACTGACAGGTCACAAGAACTACCTGGAGTTGGATGAATGAGTGAATTCTTTCTTAGCTGGTTCTGTCATCATGTTTTCAACAAATGTGGTGTAATGGATATCGGCTCGGAAAGATAATTCTGAGAGCCGAGTTCGAATTCCAGTCGAGTTCTTTATGTCCACTTATGCACAAATACCCTTGGGAAAGGTATGAACCCATCTGTTCTCCCTCGGCTATGGGTTAAATAACAGGACAGACTGGGTTCTTTAGCCTTGGTTGGCGACCAGTCTACCACAGAAACAAATGGCATCCTACTGCAGGAAAGATCTTCGGCCTTGTCAGTCATACATCGAAAGATATATGATCGCCCAAGCGTGTATCATGTGTGGCACTTAAATGAATGTATGACTGGAAGAAAAAGAATACTTGAATGACAGTCAGTACAATTACATACTTGTAAAATCTACTTAGTATCACTCTCCGTCACTCTTTTAAAAATTTAATATCTTAATCGGTAAATATTTACCCAACACTGAGGCACCTAAAAACAAAATGAAATGACAATATTTTAATTGGCTGATTTTGTTTAGCGGCATATCAACACGTCTATGGGTTATTTAATGTCAATATCTAAATATTTTATAATTTTATCAACTACAGATATTTTGTACATAATTTTATACTTTCTGAGTAAACTGATAGTTCTTTTATCTCTCTCTCTCTCTCTCTCTATCTATCTATCTATATATATATATATTGTAGATAAAATGTATTGTTGGTACTTTAAAAAAATATATTGTTGGTAATTTCACTACAAAAATGTATAGTTTGTAATTTTATTATAAAAATGAACCGTTGATTTATTCGTGGGTCACTATTTGCCCATAGCTAGGACCCTAACAGGTACTACCACCCCAGGTCATGGCGGACTGAGAATAACAGCAGTTAAGTGGTGCTTCCACTATCTTATGAACCTCCAATGTCCCGATAAGAGGCCTTGCTGCTGGATGTAGTTTATCATCATACCCAGGACGAGTTATGATGATAAATATGCTAATGGTTTCTTGGCTTACACGCACATCACGTTGAAACGCCAGTTCCCGTAAAATGACAGAAGATAAGCAATATTGGGTCTGGTGAGTACCCAGATGGGTGACCGTTTGGGAATACCAGGTGCTGTAAGCTTGGATGTGCGGGTGGTGTAATGGATAATGGCTCGGAATTGTTAATCGGAGAACCGAGTTCCAATTCCAGTTGGGTTCATTATATTCACTTACGCGCAAATACTCTTGGGAAAGATATGAATTCACCCCTTCTCCTCCTCGCTATGGGTTAATTAGTAAGACTTGTATCACTAAATCATTTATCTCAAAAAAAAAAAATCTTTCAGTCTAAAAATATTTTCTGGCAAAATATTTTCTAGCAAAGGGTTGATGAGCCGTAAAAAATGAGTGAATCAATCAATCTAATGGTTTAGCACTTCTCACTTGTGGAACATTTTTCCAGGTTCTTCATTTCCTGACAACGTTCTTTCTTTTAGATTGGCTGCCAACTAAGGCTACAGATCTCGGCCTGCCCTGCTAATTAAAACATAGATAAGGTTAGAGGAAATAGGTTCATGCCTTTTTATTTTCATGGCATGACTGTAAAGTGAACGCAACATGTCACAGCTGGAATTTGAACTGCGACCGCCTTTTCCATTTTCGGTACTGTTAGGCATTTCTCTGTTACACCCCCTTCGTGTAAAGCTGTACTATTGAAAAAGGGTAGCTAAAATACATTGTCACCTATTTTTTTTTTAGCCCTGACCACTTTTATCACAAAGACCGCTAATCTAAATGAAGGCTGAACGATTTTCACTCTTTGGCTTACTTGCCTTTACGTTTTACTCTGTTCACGGCATTTCATCGTAAGTAAATATTGCATATTTTCACAAATATCAACCCATAAAGATGACACGTTAGGCCGTATCTGCCAAAGTCAAACATGAATTAACAAATCGACTTATAGGGTAACCTATTTTGAAAAAAAAAAAAAAATAGAGAAGTTTTCGGGGTGGGGACAAGTCATTGTAAATATTTACTTTGCATTAACTATTATTTATAAGACTACAGTCCAAATAAACAGAAGTATCCAAAGCATAAATTTTGTAAAGTTTTTCTAAGGAGGCAACAAGTAGCAATGATAGTCGATTTAAAAGAAAACGGAAATCTCTGGGGCCACACTAGTAAGATTATAAATATTATTTTTCCATTGCTCTGATGTATGAACCAGTAATTTAGGTAAATATGTATGGTTAAAAATCCCATCAAAAACAGCTTTTTCATCCAGTAAACTTTTGTAATAAGGTCAAGCATTTTTGTACCTTAACTTGATAGAACATGTAAAAGTATTAGGTTGGTGCAAAATAACGACGGTTTTTGACGTTAAAAATATGTCAAAAACCGTCATTATTTTTGCACCAACCTACTATAAGTCCATTAGAACATAAAACATTTAAGTATATTTTTGAAGACAGTAGTAGTTTGTGTGATTTCGTTATAGGTAAAAAATAAATAAATAAATAAATAAATAAATAAAATAAAAATAAAATAAAGCTTAAATTTTGAACTCTACATTTACTGTCTAAATCAACACATCAAGACTGTTTTTTTTTTAATCATTTTACCACCCATGAAGGCGATAATGTCCCTAAGATGTAAAGGGTTACTAGGAGCGAATGAGAATGAGAAGACTTCAGTAAGGAGAAAGGACAATAAAAGAACAGCATTAAGGAAGAAAGAATATGGCCATTGACGTTGCATTTAAATTTTGGAATATTGTAGGTGTCAGAGAAGCAAGAATCTAGAAGAGAATTCCACATGAAAAAAAGAATAGAAATTATTATAATATAACTTATAGATTCATCTCGTTAGTTCAACAGTAAAATGGTGAGGCCTAGTTGCAAATCTAATAGTACGCTTAAATTCATGCACTCAAGGTACCAAGGAGAAAAGCTCATCGGAAGAGTTGCCATGAAAATATTTGTAGAAAGGCCAGAGGAAAGCTATGTCACGTCGGGGAGAAAGTTATTTAAGTCGAGATGTCAGATTTATAAATATACAAGATAGATCCCCCCCAAAAAAAAATTGTCTGGCACAGTACATTAAACCAACTTTCTTATCAGCGGACCTAACAATTGATTCATTCCACTTTTTGACAGTGGAAAACATGAGATGTAAATAGTTGCTTATTTGGAGGTTAGCATCAGCCATACTGATACGAGGTAGAAAATATTTTCTATGGTTTTGTTTTAGAGGCGTTAAAATTTACAAGCCATTCTTTGCTCCATTGATTGATTTACTGTTATATAAACTTCTAATATCTTATGAAATGGTTTGTCTCGGATTTTTTTTAAAGATATGTCTAAACTAAATATAGATTTTATATTTTCGGAGACATTTATGTGTTTCCATTATAGACAAAAACAAGACTTTAAAAAGTTCAAGTTTTGATCACCACATGATATTTACTAGGGGGCATAATCCTCACTGGACACCTCTTAGAAATCAGGCTGGGATCAAAGTGCAGTGCCTGTTCTTCGCTCAGTTATGTTTCTGCTTTTAGACGATGCATAGTTTTTCAATAAAGGAAAACTTGATACTGGAGATTTCTACCCTGCAGTAGCACCTCCCTAATTACATTAAAGAGAGAGGGTTGATGGATACCAAAGCGAACATCAGGTTTTGATTGTCACATGTCTGAACAACGTACCAAGGTTGGGTTCTTCGTTTATTATTATTTAAGCTTCTAAAATCTTATGAATTTTTTTTCCTAGCATTGTTTTTCCTGAGATTTCCCGAAATTAAATAAAAAGATCATTTTTGGAGGTGATTGCTGAGACTTAAAAGAGAGGAAATCATTTTACAGTGTCTTTTAAAAATTTATCAGAAAAGAAAATTCAGAACGTGGAATTAAGTTTTGACCACTTTTGAATACTTCGGTGCATGGATCACTTATAACAAATTTAGTATTAGAGGTAAAGAAATGGAAGAAAGAATATGTTGCACTAGGGGTATTTTTGCCCAATATGCTTGTTATATAGGAATAAAGTGTCGCTGCCGACATTTGAGTTTGGACATAGATCGTCGATGAGCAAAAATAGGCGATCCCATTATTGAATTTAGTAGACCACATGACGATAGAGGAAACGCATTAGAAAGTATCGTGACGACTAATGATCGCTATTTCTAGTTTATCCTCTATTACCATTCGGTTCGCTATTTCTAGTCTATCCTATATTATAATTCGAATCGCTATTTCTAGTCTATCTTCTATTACAATTCGGATCGCTATTTCTAGTCTATCCTCTATTACAATTCGAATCGCTATTTCTAGTCTATCCTCTATTACAATTCGGATTGCTATTTCTAGTCTATCCTCTATTACCATTCGAATCACTATTTCTAGTCTATCCTCTATTACCATTCGGATCGCTATTTCTAGTCTATCCTCTATTACAATTAGGATTGCTATTTCTAGTCTATCCTCTATTACATTTCGGATCGCTATTTCTAGTCTATCCTCTATTACTATACGGATCTCTATTTCTACTCTATTATTTATTACTATACGGGCCGCTATTCTTTACTCTATTTACTATACTATTTCTCTATTCAGACCACTATGAGGTGGTTACTTTTCGAGCGAGTATTATCGAGCAAGTACTATAGCTGTAATCTGCAATTACAAAGTCTCTACTACAACGAGAATTACGAAAGTGACAACGAGTATTCATTGACATTACAAAAGTGTCAAACAAGTGTTCGTTGACATCAAAAAAATACTACAAAACCAAAATAATGATTCGAGAACTTGAGTCATGTTTCTAATTATACCTGTCAGATCTAGACTCGTACAAACAGCATTCACGGCTACATCCAATTCGTTCAAAAATGTGTAGATTATCAGTTATATGCAATCACTTTCTCAGATCTATTTCTTCAAGCAAATGGATCCTGCAGAAGACAATTCTTCATCAAATCAGACTGGAACTACAGAATCAGAAAGAGCACCAAAACAACAACAAAAAAAGGCCCCAAATCTGGAGAACACAAGGCAGATCGAAATCACTAAACTAGTAATAGTCTACAAGATAAGCTTGGTAACCAGTACTTCATATTGGGGCGAAGGGAAATATATTTATTTAGATCAATTTATTTTGGTATAAGGCCGTGAGTCTGGGAAACTCAGAGAATTGATATCTCTACATGGCATGCATGATTCCAGCTTGTTCATAAATGGTCTAAACTATTAGCAATCATTTTCTCAAATCAATGATCAAAAATGACTTCAAGCAAATGAATCTTATAATTAATCTTAAAGAGCTTTACAAAATAATAAAAATCACATTACTTGAGGACTTTCAGAAGCAGCAAGAACTAAAATGGATAGCACATTAGGGAAAATAATCATATTATGAAAATGTTGATATTCTACACGACTTTAAACAGAAGGTTAGGAAGGAAAGTCATATCAATACTTGAAAGAGTAACAACAGTAGACTTAAAAGCATATTTACCTGAAAAAACAGTTTTAACAGAAATATTCTATAAATTTAAAGTGACCGAAATGCTGTTTGCTCAATGAATGCAAAATGTTTCTTGTAAGGAAAGAGTTAATTCCACTATTAATGTTATCATTGCATTAAATGTCATTTCGATGCCAATGATTGTCTTATACAAATGTTTTTTAAATGATTTTACTTTGAAAATGCATTAGAAATGATTTTACTATAAAAGCGAATTGGAAATGATTTTACTATAAAATGCACTGGAAATGATTTTACTATAAAAACGCATAAGAAATGATTTTACTATAAAAATCCATTGGAAATGATTTTGCTATAAAAAATGCATTGGAAATGATTTTACTATAAAAATCTATTGCAAATGATTTTACTATGAAAATGCATTGGAAATGATTCTACTATAAAAACGCATAGGAAATGATTTACTATAAAATTCATGGGAAATGATTTCGCTATAAAATACACTGGAAATGTTGTTGCTATAAGAATGCATTGGAAATGATTTTACTATAAAAAAGCAATGGAAATTATTTTACTATGAATCTGCATTGCAAATGATTTTTACTATAAAAATACATAGCGTTGAAGTTCTTGAAAACTTTGAAAACGGTTTTATGAATTTAAACCAACAGCAATAATATTTACCGAATATTTTCTGAATGGAAACGGTTAATGTCAACATTCCATTTACCATTGAAATCATTTTACTATGAAAATGTATTGCAAATTATTTTACTATAAAAATACATTACATATGACTTTACTATAAAAATGCATTGGAAATGATTTTACTATAAAAATGGATTGCTAGTCCTGTTGGAAAGAAATTGAATTGACATTCTCACTTTGAGTTTAATTTGAGGCAACTAATCCATTTCGATTCTTAGAACAAAAGAGTGCTGAAATCCTATGTAATCTCAATTCTCCCATATGCCAGTGAGTATTGGACGATTTCGTCACAAATGAAGAAGAGAAGAAGTGAGAGAGATATGGCTCTACAGAAGGATGCTGAGAGTACCATGAACAGAACACGTGATCAACAAGGAAGTCTTAAGGAGAATAGCGATAGAAAAGAGGGTTGAACTGCCATATAATATCCAATCTCCTATATGACAATGAATGCAAGACAATTTTCTTACAGATGGAGAACACATTTGAATTTACAAAGACGTAGTTCTACGGACGAATGTTGTGAATATCATGGATGGATCATGAGAGCAATGAGGAAGTTGCAAGGATAATGGAAAGAGAAAATGTTCTAAAATGCTATATGATATTAATCCGCGTATATGGCAATGAATACTGGACAATCTCAACACAGATGAAGAAGAGACTTGAAGCAATGCGGTTCTACCTATGTTAAGAATTCTACGCACAAGAGGTTTCAAGAAAGACAGGAATTTTATGTTACAAGGAAACGTGTATTTACAGGCAAAAAGAGTCAGCTGAAATTTCTGAGACCCAGAATTTAAGTTTGTATAAATGGATGTCAGAACAAAGAAGGAGAAGTAAAGGGTCAAAAGTTAACTTGAACAACAAAAAACAGGAAGTCCTTTTTTACAATCAATTCTCCCCAAGTAAGGCGTTAATGCCACTAAGACGTAAGAGGCTAATGAACGTGAAAGAGAAGGAAAATACTTTAGAAAAAAACAAACAAAACAAAACAAAAAAACTGGAAACTCAGTCATAAACAAGAAATAATTGATAAACCTCTATTACCAATAAATAGTATAAATTTCAGAGTTTAGATGGAGACGTTAGAAATATAGGGTTGATATAGAATTTAGATGGAACCGAAAATCCAATCGTAAATAGGAAACGATGGATAAACCTTTACTCATGTTCAAAAGAGTGGAGTGTGAATCGGACGATAGGCGAACTTATCTATTCCCGTAGTAGAAAAGAATATTATAAAGAGCCATTATCTCAGACGTTCTGAAGAAACACAAGCTAGAAGATTGGATTACTGTATCACGGGGCCCCCTTAGCGGTGGGTCTTAATTGGGAGCAATGATTAACTGGCTGATCCTGTTTTCCAACATTGTCTAAAAGACATTGATAAAGTGGTAGTTAAATCCAAGCTTTGACTTCCACGTGGTAGAATCACAGATGAAGCTTCACACTTGGTTTACATTTTTATAAAATTCTAAAATCTTATGACAAAGTATTGACAAGCCCTGTGCTTAAATTCAAGCTTGGATCCTCATATGTCTTTACCAACTTATCAAGCCTAGCTCATTTTACATAAGCTTCTAAAATCTTATGAAGAATATTGTCAATGCTAAGTAAATGACTATATTTTTAGAGGCGCTGAGAGTATGCTTTCCATTGAATTCTATGCTACAGACCTATTCATTGTCATTTTTTAAGCGTGGCTTAGATGTGGCACGGGGCCGGAGGTATGCGGCACCGAGTGAACATTGAACTCACTAATCAGCCGAAATTGTTGTAGCGAAACAAACCTGTTAACACCACGCCGATGTCCCCAAACAGGTCAGAAATAGAGTTCTATTTCAAAATGTTTACATTTTTTAAAAAATTGAAAAAAAAGTATTTACACTATTTACATTGTTCAGGCTATTGTCCCCATCTTTGTTGCCATATTCCCGACGTTTCGGCCGTTGTACGTTCCGGCCTTCCGGTGATTGGAATTTCGTACTGAATCCTTTATTTCGTCCATCGTCTAGTTCCATGGTCCTCAAGGACACATGGCCCAAAAAGCGTTGGTTGGATCTAGTACTTGGTTACTGTGAACAAAAACTTGGAGAGTTGAGTTGGAGGGAGATAACTAAGACACTCGGAAGAGGCATGGCATGTGGAACTAGAACTAGGTGCATATTTTTTTGTATTGTACGAATATTTTTCACCAATTAACCCTTTGAGCCCTGCGTTCCTGAACAGTCTTAACCCTTCTGTCTGAGCTCCTGAGTCAAAATTGGTATGTTATGTTTCATGGTAGATATATAAATAGTTACAAGTGTTTAACCACCGTTCAACCGGTGGTTGGGCATTAAGTCATTTTTTCTACCACTTTTAAACCGGTGGCTGGGCATTACGTCTTTTTTCTCTACCACTTTTAAACCGGTGGCTGGGCATTACGTCATTTTTCTCTACCACTTTTAAACCGGTGGCTGGGCATTACGCCATTTTTCTCTACCAAAAGCTGTGGTTTTGGCTCAAAGGGTTAAAATGAATAAATGGGATTTATTTTTGTTAAATCAAAATGTTTTTTCTGTTTCGATGCATATTTAGTTATTATGCAACTGTGTACAGTTAATATTAGGTTGGTGCAAAAATAATGACGTAATAATGTCGTTTTTTGACGTATTTTTTAACGTCAAAAAACGACATTATTACGTCATTATTTTTGCACCAACCTAATAATATGAAAGGTATGGAAACACAATGAATTAAAAATTTGTACGAACATTTGTTTTCTCCCACTTTACATTACGTGTTTTAGAAGCTCCAAAAGAAATTAATAAAAAAAAAACAAAAAACATATTAAACGTTAGGTAAACAAAAACATTAGAAAACAAGATAAATAAAAAATACGAATATTGAAAAGATTGTTAATTTTCTAAAAAGATAGCAGAAAGTAAATTAAAATCTGTGGTAAAACAGATTTTCTTACTTGTTAGAGACACAACTACAGATTATGCAAAATAATTAAAAGTTTATCATTAGTCTATTTGTTTTTATGACTAAAAATACCAAACTAGACAAGAAATTTAAATTAACTTTGAGTGAAAAATTTTAATTTAACTTCCAAGTTACAATAGCAAAGACAGCGATAGAGTAGGATATGCAGCTATTTTTTATAATGCGACAATAAAAAAAGTCTCCCAAATGAAGACGCCATATTTAGTAAATTATTTACATTATTCGAACTATTGTGCTCGTCTTTGTCGCCATATTTATTACAACGTTTCGGCCGTTGTACGCTTCGGCCTTCTTCAGATGGTTGGAATGTCGAACTGAACCCTTTATTTTGCTCACTGGGGTAGACTGTTCTAGTTCCACGTGCCATGTTTAATGGATATCAGTTATTAGGTTGGTGCAAAAATAATGACGTATTAATGTCGTTTTTTGACGTTAAAAAATACGTCAAAAAACGACATTATTACGTCATTATTTTTGCACCAACCTAATATCTCCTGTTAATTTCTCTCTGAAAGTTCTCCACTGCCTTAACCGGGTATTGAACTCACACTCTTTGGGTCCTGTCACTGGATCTAATCAACGCCTTTATCTACTGTGTCCTTGAGGAGATAACTCAAGACTTCAATGTTAAAAATAAAACTGTATTTAATTACAACCGCAAATAAATACTAAACTAGAACAAAGAAGAAAAAGTCAACCAAAGATAATTAACCATTTCAATGAATATTTTGTTTATTTTCAAATGAATAAATTAGAAATAAATCTCACACAGTAACATGTGTTAATCACGCAGTCATCAGTAATATTATACCAAACTTCAATTTTTTTAATTATAAAAAAAATATTTTCTAAGGAAAACAAACTTTCCTCCCATTTCTAAAGGAAATGCTTACGCATATGTTCTTCTGTAATGGAAATAGCCGAGGTACTTTTGCGATGTATGGTGGCCGTTAATTATTAAGTATAACTCATGATTTCAATGTTAAATAAAACAGTATTTAATTACAACCGCAAATAAAATACTTAAGAACAAAGAAGTAAAAGTCAGCCAAAGATAATTAACCATTTCAGTGAATACCTTGTTAGTAGCGCGGCTCGGTTTAACGTCCGGTAAATCCTAAATCAAAACCCAAATAATCGACACAATAATTCACACTAATTCGACTGAATAGTTCCACTCAATAGACGCTTAATAATCACTGCAGTCAGTAGCCTAACACCGCTATTCATACACCTGGCGGAAAACACATATTCATAAGTCCAGAGTGTCACGATCGTACCTCGGTGTCGGTAGTTTCTCATTTTATTCCTATATGACAATTTGAAAATATCTAAAAAAAATTGTCCGTTTTCTATAAATATAAACCCAAATAAATTAGTTTTGGCATAAAATGATTCTAAAGAGTTGAGATGCCGTTAAAAATGCATTTAAACTTAAACAAGAGTAAGGTTCCTAAATTATATGTTTATTGAATTTCACACAAAAGTTTGTTTTTGCAATAAACATAGAATAATTTAGCAAGTCCGAAGGGAATAAAATAAATAAATCTTATACGTACTTAAATAACATAAAGTTATTCCAACTATAAAAGCAAATATTACTTAGAATAACTTTAGCCGACTATAGCAGTGAATTACTGTGAACCCAAACCAAAAATAAAATGCAGTGGAACAAGGAGCTTTTGAAATAGACTCAGTTCTGTCCCTTAGTTGCACCATGAGTAGGTTTGTAGTATAGAACACCATGTTGCTGTTTTCAGAAACAACAAAAAAAGAAGACATAAAAATAAGAAAATTACTGTATGATGTCTTCTTTAAATATATTATTCAGTGGGGTTATCGTGTTGAACTTTTTGGTGCATGTCCTTTCATTAAAGTATGAAATTACAATGTAATAAGGAAAATGTTTTACATCATAGTTATTCCCACACAAAAATAAATTCAAAGCATGCCATTCAATTTGACACAAACATAAAACGTTTAATTTTTCGAAAAAAAATATAATAAGGTTATTTGCCAAGGTAGTAAATACAAAAGGTTTTTTTAGTTTTAAGTGTTTCAATGTTCACAAGTGACGTACATGTTTTGTAAAGGAAACGTTATTAATAATTCATTCTTTCCCCTTTCTTTCTTCTTTTTCTCATCACAAACTTCCATATAAAGAGAACAAACAGCGGCCAGATTTAGTTGGTAAAGGAAGTTTGGAACAAGTTAAATATAGTGGTCCTTTCGTAAAAAATAAGGAAAATTGATTTAGGAAATATTTTTTTATAGATAAGCATTCTTTAGGCCTAACTTAAGCTGTGACACTTGTCAGATATCAAATCTAAATTGGAGACTACTTAAATAGAGTGGTCCTCTCATAAAAAATAGCGGTAAATCTTTAGGAAATAATTTTTATAGATTAGCATTCATTAAACCTTCCTTAGGCCGCTACATCAAAAAATATAGATTTGTTACCAATTTACAAGGAGAGTCGTATTTATAGTATCGACACAGCGTCAAATAGATACCTGGCTTTTACAGAATTATTAGTCCTAGCTCTTCTGGACTTTCTTTGAAGGTTAGAGTCACAGATTATGTGGAGGTGTGGGGAAGATAACGGTTAACCCTAGACTTGAACAGGTTAGTTTTGTAGTGATCGGGAAAGCATCCTCTTGGGAATCGGTTCCACAAAGCAGCGGTCCGTGTGAAGAGGTTGTTTGAGTAGAACTTACATCTCACCAGAGGAATACGAAGGGAATGAAGGTGGTTCGCTGCAATGTGCATAGGATGGCGCGTCTTAGACGAGAAGGATAGAACTGGTGGAACTGAGGAATGTAGTTCGTCTGAGCACTTTCTATGAAATTAGCGATAGAGCAGTGAGAGGCTTGCGACGTTTTGTCTGTGAGAAAAGAGTTGTAGGGTGAAAAAGAATTTGTCACCCACAAAAACGCAGAGACGCTTTTGGGCGCTATCGAGAATAAAAAGTGAAGACGAGACAGCTCCTGCCCATATAGGGCAACAGTACTCCATTTTTGGTCTGATCTGATTTGTAATCGTAGAGGATAGCCAGAGGGCTTAGGTACTTACAGAGAACCTACCGTTTTCCAATTTTAGCGAAGGATTATATGTACGAGTTTCACTTGAGGCTTGGGTTGAATTTAAGTCCCAATATGCATTGAATGAACATCCACTTATCGTAATTGTTGATCATTCAGGTCCTGGTCGGCAATGATGGAATCTAACTAGTTCGTTTTTCGAGGCTGAATCTAACGAGCTAGTTTTTCTCCTACTGACCTGTTAGATCTAGGTTAGAGGATACATCAGCTGCCAATCTCTGGACGTCTAAACTTTTGAAGGTGTACCCATATATCGTTGTATCATCGGCAAAGATAGTTTTTTTTTTAAATTTTTTTTTTTAAAGACGGCATTCATCCGAAGTGGGTTGAGCCGGCTCCAATATTGGAGTTTCATGGGAATTTGGAATTCACAAGCGGTCCCCAACCCGCATGTATAGCACATGAGATTTGATTATAGTGGTGAAGGTTTCGTGCGGGACCATCCACAGTTTTTGAAGGGCCGACTACAGAGATCTTGTGCACTACGTGCCACAAGGTCCCCAAACGACCCTCCGCAGGTTTTGAATTCAGAGTTGTCCTTCTCCTAGACCAGTTGCCATCCAAGGCTATAGAACCCAAGGCTATAGAACCCAGTCTGTCCTGCTATTTACCCATAGCTGGAGGGAGATAGTCACTAATGATTTGAGTCTACTCTTAGGCAGATCATTTACGTAAAGTAAAAATAGGGTTGGTTCGAGAAACGACACATAGAGGACAAATGTATTGATTGCTAGGGGGCCCCTGAAGAGTGGACGCTAACAACCACCGGACCGCTGCTTTGTGGAACCGACTCCCAAGAGGATGCTTTCCCGATCACTACAAAACAAACCTGTTCAAGTCTAGGGTTAACCGTTATCTTCCCCACACCTCCACATAATCTGTGACTCTAACCTTCAAAGAAAGTCCAGAAGAGCTAGGACTAATAATTCTGTAAAAGAGCTAGGACTAATAATTCTGTAAAAGCCTACCTATTACGAAGGAGTTTATTATTGAGAAAACTCTTCCTGTGATACCATAGCTACAGAGTTTGAGAAGCAATCCTTTGTGCCATACCTTGTCAAAGGCCTTCGAATGTTTCCTGTTCTTACTGGAGCGGTTCAAGGAACCGACCATTGTTCCAGTATCTTTAACGATGGATCGTATGTACGAGTTTCACGAGGTCTGGAGTGAGTTTAAGGCCAATACTCGCTCAATGAACGAGGCCTCCTTGAGTTGATATCCATTTATCATGATTGGTGGTAGTTCGGAGTTTGATCGGCGGTGATGGTAGGTTTTTCTTTTATTGAGATGTTAGCAGTGAGAACCTTACCACATCCCATCCATAATTTGTCACCTATAAGGACGCGGAGACGCATTTGAACTCAGTCGAGTCTGGAAAGTTAGAACTAAGCAGCTGTTGCCCATATAGTATATATATATATATATATATATATATATATAATCCTTTCACCCTAAGCAAGGCGGTAATGATACTAGTACGCAGGGGGGTGGTTACAGGGAGTGAAAGTGGGAGAAAAGACTGATTATAGGGAGGACTGAGGAAAGCACAAAAGATGAGTAGGGTTCAAGAAGAGAGAAGATGGAGATTGACGTTGCATTTAAATATGACAGCTGTACTCCATTTTAGGCCTAATCTGGCTCTTGTAAAGGTAGAGGATAGCAGAATGAGTCAGGTTCTTACTGGAGCGGTTCAGGGACTCGAACATTATTCCAGCATCTTTAAGATGGATCGAGGTCTGGAGTGTGTTTAAGGTCCAATAGTCGCTCAAAGAACGAGGCCTCCTTGAGTTGATATCCATTCATCCTGACTAGTGGTAGTTCGGGGACTGATCGACGGTGATGGAATGTTTTCTCTTTATTGAGATGTTAGAACGAGATCGGAGGAGACATAAGCTGCCAGTCTCTGGTCATTATGAGGTTCTTACTAAAGCAGTTCAGGGAACCGGACATTATTCCAGCATCTTTAACGATGGATCTGGAGTGAGTTTAAGGCCCATAGTCGTCCAAAGAACGAGGCCTCCTTCATTCATCTTGACTAATGATAGTTTGGGGTCTCATTGGCAGTGATGGAAGGTAACTAAATTAGTTTTCGAGGCATTGAATGTAAGTAGCTATTTCTCTCCTATTGAGATGTTAGAACGATATGGGATGAGAGATAAGCTGCCAATCTCTGGTCGTCTAGAGTTTTAGAGGTACACCCATATATTGTTGTATCATCGGCAAAGACAGTCACAAATTATCTGAGTATACTCTTATGCCGATCATTTATGTTAAGTAAAAGTGTTGGGATGCCTACGTTGATTGCTAGGCTCTCGCAGGACTAGCCGTTAAGAACCACCTTCAGGGACCTATTCGTTAGGAAGGACTTTACAACTGAAAAAGACTCATCCAACAAAAAGTTTTATTTTAGATAACAAACAAATGGATATATGCACTTTTAAGTAATGAACAAAGTTATACGTTCATTTATTCTTAATTTAAGATAAATAATTATGATCCTCAAATGTTTCTGCATGTGCTTCCGAATTTAAAAATACCAATGATATTTTTTATTTCACTCTATTGTAACCTAGGAGAGGTTACTGAATAGAATAATCAAACGAAGGTTGGTAATGAACGATAATACTTAGGACAAGAGCAACACATATAAGATTCGCCAGCGGCGCGTACAAGAAGTAGTCAACTGCTAGAAGTGAGTCAAGTGAATTCCACAAGGAATCTCCAACTGCAGGATATTTACCAACCGCCCCACGTGGTGCGGCACAAAGCCGAATTTAATGTGAGGTATTCGAGCCCGTAGGTGTGGCCAAAAAATTCTCCGTAGACCCCCGTATAAAACAGGGTCGAGTAACTGTTTCCGAGATGAGACTCAGCCTTTCGACATTTCGTCTGGGGATCCTTTCTGCTCGGAGGCAGAGAGTTTGACCAGCACAGCCGGAGATGAAACTCCAACTGCAGACCAACATACAGTATTTACTACTGTGTTTATGTGAATGGGGACATACCCATTATCGTCCGTAGGTATGCTATAACACACTCCAAGCAAGGCAACAAAGCCATTAAGACACAAGGGGTTAATTAGTGCGAAAGAATAAGAAAAACAAAAAAAAAAACCTTAAGGCGCGAGAATAATATTAGACATTTTCAAACTTGGGTTTGATAAATAACACCTGACTTAACTTAAAGTTAATAACTCTATAAAATTGAGGTACCGATTTGTCACTGTATCGATATTGTACACAGGGTATCCCATTCAAAATCGATAAAAAGAATATTTTTCGATTCTGAAAAGTTTGCAGCCTAAGAAAAGTCTAAAGAAAGCTAATCTACAAAAATATTTCTTTAAAATAAAATCCCTTTTTTTTTTTTATGAGTGGACCACTCTATTTAAGTAGTGATGAAATTTTATGTTAGCGTGTGTGTAAGCATGCATGAACATGAGTGTGTATGATTGAAAAGTTGACTGATGATTGAAGTGTTTGGCTTTTATTTAAAGAAGTCGAGTTTTGTGATCAGCTCGTAATTGTTGATATTTTCAAAATGAATTATTTGTATATCTTATGCATGACTCCACTTGTGTAGAGACGAGGTTGTGACATTTGTACTTCCGTTCTTCTAGTGGAAACATCTGCGTCGGCTCTTGTGCGAATCATTACAGTTCTATAATTTCCATTTCTTTGTCTGGGACAAATTCAATGGACACTCACTGAGTTTAAGTTGATTTCTGTTATTATAGGGAAAAAAAATTGACTGCCAGAGGCCATTTACGAAATCTGATTTCAAGCGCCAGAGGTCATTTACGAAATCATAACGTCAAACGCCAGAGGTCATTTACGAAACCATAACGTCAAGCGCTAGAGGTCATTTACGAAATCTGACATCAAACGCCAGAAGTCAATTAAAAAATATCCGATTCAAACGCCAGAGATTATTTTGAAACCTGACTTTAAATACCAGAGGTCATTTATGAAATGTGACTTCAAACGTCAGAGGTTGATTACGAAATCTGACTTCAAACGCCTCAAAGAGGTCATATACGAAAATTTGACTTTAAACACCAGAGGTCAATTACAAAAATTTAACTTCAAACGCTAGAGATTTTGAGACCTGACTTCAAATACAAGATGTCATTTATGAAATCTGACTTCAAATGCCAGATGTGATTTACGAAATCCGACTTCAAACACCAGATGTCATTTATGAAAAATCTGACTTTAATCTTCAGAAATAATTGCAAAAACTTACTTACGCCAGAGTTCATTTTGAAACCTGACTTCAAATATCAGATGTCATTTATGAAATCTGACTTTAAACGCCAGAGGTCATTTACGGAATCTGACTTCAAACGTCAGAGGTCATTTGCGAAATCTGACTACAAACGCCTGAGGTCATTTTCGAAAATGTGACTTTAAACACCAGAAGTCAATTACAAAAATCGACTTCAAACGCCAGAGATAATTTTGAAACTTCACTTCAAATACCAGATGTCATTTATGAAATCTGACTTCAAACGCCAGAGATAATTTTGAAACTTGACTTCAGATACCAGAGGTCATTTATGAAATGTAACTTCAAACGCCAGAAGTCATTTACGAGATCTGACTTCAAACGCCAACTTTATAAAATAACTAAGAAATTGTTTAACTTATTGGTAGTTTTCAATAATATTCATGAGTAATGATGAAGTTACCTGCCCTTTGAAGATGTCTGTCTGATGTCCTTGTTGTGACTACACAGGTATTATTCAATACATTTACGCTACACCAATATCAGGATACACGCAATGTAAAGAATAATATTAAAATTGATTAATGAAGATGCTGAGTGTGCATCACGGGTGGGATATCAACCCCAAAGATGTATGCTCACCAAAAAGACCTTGTCCATACATAATGTAAATACCCTCTTACAAAGCTTATATAAAACACTTTCGAATTTTGTTGAATTTCTTTTTAAGGACGTCCTACCATTGTTACTCCACAAAGAGGCATAAAAATCAAACAAAAAAGTTTTTATATATATTAGTATATTTATTTAGAACAATTTTCATTATAAGATTATGAAAGTCATTCGTTTTCTTGAAGCCATAAAATTGAATAAAACTTTATGGGAAAGACAAAAGAAAATAAAAAAAGCCAAAGGTTGAGGCCTTGTCATAAGACATTCAGTGCAAGAAACGCAGGATTAGTCGTGCCCTATTTTAATACAAAATGAGCGCAGAAGAGTTGAGGCAAAACTGACTACACCAATAATAAAAAAAAAAACGTCATGAATAGGGAAAATATAGCTGGGTGTCTGATTAGACATGCTGTCACTTGATTCTTAAGAATGGCCACCAAACAGGAAAAATAAAAATAGTTGGCGCCACGGAAATTCCAAATAAGCTTATCCATTATGACTCACCTTTACTCTTCTGTTAACCTTCTCATTCTCTCCGATATCCATTCCAATAAAACCCAAGATTATCCATTATCTCATGTCTGTGTTTTTCTCTTACACTTTAACTGTATCTTCTCATTCTCATCCTTATCCTTTCCGATACAACCAAGATTATCCATTATCTCATGCCTGTGCTTTTCTCTTACACTTTAACTGTATCTTCTCATTCTCTCCCTTATCTCTTCCGATACAACTAAGATTATCCATTATCTCATGTCTGTGCTTTTCTCTTACACTTTAACTGTATCTTCTCATTCTCATCCTTATCCTTTCCGATACAACCAAGATTATCCATTATCTCATGTCTGTGCTTTTCTCTTACACTTTAACTGTATCTTCTCATTCTCTCCCTTATCTCTTCCGATACAACTAAGATTATCCATTATCTCATGTCTGTGCTTTTCTCTTACACTTTAACTGTATCTTCTCATTCTCATCCTTATCCTTTCCGATACAACCAAGATTATCCATTATCTCATGCCTGTGCTTTTCTCTTACACTTTAACTGTATCTTCTCATTCTCTCCCTTATCTCTTCCGATACAACTAAGATTATCCATTAAATTCATCTCTGTGCTCTTCGCTTACACTTTGTATCTTCTCCTTCACCCCCTTATCCCTTTTAAGAATTCCTAAGATTATCTATAATCACATAGCTTTCCTCTTACTGTATCTTCTTATTTTTCACCTTATCCCTTCCAATACAGTCATATGATCATTCTAAAAGCGGGCCATTTCCTTGATTTATTTAATTGTCCTTCAGTATTTCTGCTATACTTGGCATCCTTTCTCCCTGCACCAATCTGATGCGTTGTTCCCACTTGGAACCATTGGTACGGGGTATAATATATATAATCGCTTTCTCAGATCAATGATTAAAAATGGCTTCCAGAAAATGAACCCTGTACGTCTTTGTGAGGACCATCCCTTTTCGATCCTCATGGACTGACGCTACAGAATCACAAAGTATGGCGACAAATAAGAAAAACACATCACTTTCAACAGCAGCAACAATTAAAACGGGTAGCAGATGTGACTCGAAGAGAAAATAATGACATAATCAAGATGTTGACATTCCACACAACTTCAAACAAAAGGCTAGGAAGGAAACCTCCATCAATACTAGAAAGAGCGATAAAAGTGAACTGGAGAAACCTATTTTCCTGAAAAATTATTTTAGGAGAAAGATTTTATCAATTTCAACTGACAGCATCAATGTATGTCCAGACAATGAATGCAGAATGTTTCCTTATAAGGAAACGGCTAATATTACCATTGCCATTACATATGAGGAGAACAGAAACTACACTTTGTTCTCATCTCGATATCCAAGAAGTTAAGAAAAACGTATTTCGATTAGCATGGATGCATAATCAATGAATCCCGAATGTCTCCACATAAGAAAATTGCTAATATTAGGATTATAGATGAGGAGGACAGATACTACACTTTGATACCAACCCGATGGTCATGGATTGAAGAAAAACATTTATCATCATCCCTCTTCGACCTCCCTATGTTTAGTCGGAACTCTATCGGCAATACATTTCCACACTATTTAATCCTTCATTGCTGCCTCCAGATCCCCAATGTCCAACCCTGAGGCAACTTTTGTGAGAAGACACTTCCATAGGAGTCAGTATGGGGCGATTTTCCCTTCCGCTCGGTGGCAGTGGCCGCCAAGAAGATGCTCTCAAAAGTTATCGTATCAGCTGAAATTTATCAAAATATTGAGTCGCAACTAAGCTCTCTCTCTCTCTCTCTCTATATATATATATATATATATATATATATATATATATATATATAATTTATTTTAGGATATTAAAACAAAAACATGTTAATAAATAAGTGTAAATATCCAGGTAGATGAGAACGAATAGAATAATGAAAACATTGCTTAATCGTATTGAGCCCTCTTTTAAATTACGAACGTTGGAACTGTACTTTATTCGTTCTCATCTTACCTTTATATATATATATATATATATATATATATATATATATATATATATATATATATATATATAGTTGTATATTTAGGCAGAAATCCTTCCTTTATGCATGTTTCATTAAAAACGACAGACAAGGTACTACGGTTAAGCTTTTTATTTAATTTTTCTTGTGTCCGAACAACAGCTTTCTTTTCTGGACAAAGGGTGTGTAAGAACTGTCCAAATGTTTTATATTTTCGAGCGCTTTCGGCTATTCCTTTAGCCATTATCAAGGATGATTCGATTTTTCAGCTTAAATGAGTGTGTGCGTTCTGTGTATGTCTTAGTGTGTGGTTAATATTAACTACGAACAAAGCCACAATGTTCTAATCGTATTCGGAAATTAAAAACATCCCTACCACATATATAGCACACCTTAAAACTATATTTCTTTATATATATATATATATATATATATATATATATATATATATATATATATATATATATATATATATATTCGAATGTAATGAGAACGAAATAAATAAATTCTAACGTTCACATCATTAATTCAAAAAAGAGCTCAATATCAAGAGTAGAGCAATAATTATTTATTATAATTTTTACATACGGACAAAACAACTTACTCACTACAAAGATGCATTCTTGTTTCGACGCGCACCAGCCAAGATGCATGCGTATCGAAACAAGAATGCATCTTTGTAGTGAGTAACTTGTTTTGTCCGTATGTAAAAATTATAATATATATATATATATATATATATATATATATATATATATGGTGCGATGGATAATTTCTCGCGATTTTATATTTTTAATTTCGCGTATACGCGCTTGGTTTTGATTTTGGGAACTGCACAGTATAATAGGGTTAGTTGGGCACCCTCTGTGGGAAAAAGAGTACAATGACGCAATTCACTTCGCCCGAAATTTGGAAACGGCATGCTGTACTGCTTGGCATTCGCGCCAGAAGCTTCAATGCAAACATTTCAGTGTGTTTTGGTGACAATATGAGGACAGTTCAGTGGATTCAGAAATAGTTGTATGAGTCTAATGGTGATTACGAAGGTGTTTGTAGTGATCACTAATGATGACGACGTTGTGCCTCTAATCATCTTCCCACATGTCATCAGAGTCAATACGAAGCCTATATCAAATGCCTTGAAGAGATAGTACTGCCCTGGGTCAAGAGAGTGACTGCTGGAAGACCTTATATCTGGCAACGGTACTTTGCATCATGTGGCACAAGTAGGAGAACCCAGTCATGGCCGTCAGACAATTTATGCGACCATATCATCCCATATCAATGAAGATCGCTAAAAAGGAGGTGCGAATAGATCATCCTGCTTCACCCCAGCTTCCGCCGAGATAGGGTCTAACAGCTTCCTACCAGCACAAATCCAAGTTTTTATGTATTGATCGAATCAGACCAACCAGTTTTTCAGGGCAACCAATCTTCGACTGAATCTTCCAGAATGCTTCCTTGCTCACAGTATCGTACGCCTTCGTAAGGTCAATAAATCACTGATACAGGACCAGTCTTTTTCTTGGCAAGTTCTTCTATAACTGCCGCACAGTAAAGATCATATCTATCGTCTCTCGATTAGACTGGAATCCACATTGGGATTCCGGCAGTAATTTTGGAGCGATGTGCTCGAACAGATGATTCAGGAGCACCCAAGGAAACTCTTTGCCAATTACTGACAGCAAAGAGATTCTGCGATAATTGTCACATAAGTCCTTGAGGCATTTCTTGAACAAAGACACGAGTAACGCATCTTTCTAATCCTGAGGTACCAGCCCTTTTTCACAGAGTCTATCAACCTAATCACATTTTCACCACCCTTTTGCAGCTGTTCAGCCTTGATACCATCTTTCCCTGGGGCCTTGTCAGTGTCCAACATCCGGATGGTTAATTCAACTTTTGCAAGGCTTGTGGGGTATCCAGTTCATCAATGCTTGGTGACTGGGGCTGTTCTTCAATAACCTCAAAATCAACCTGAGATCAGATCACTAAAGAGTCACCCCAGCGTGCCTTTACTTCACCAAGATTGCGTAGTAAAGTATTCATATCTTTAGAACTCAGGGGAGTGAAACCTGTCGCTGGCGGCCTGTATACAGCTCTTAGTTGATTCTATAGAGATTTTGAATCATGTTTTCAGAAATTTAAATTTGGCTCGCCTTCGGCCGCAACCACGAGTTCTTTGCTTTGCGCAACTCACGTTGCACGGGCGCTTTGCAGTTTTTAAAATCTACTTCAAGCTGCCTCTTTTCAGGGAAGTTTACTGGACAAGAAAGTAGACTGTTCGGCAGTTTCTTCTTCTCTTCTAGGAGACCACTTAACAGTTTCTGGTTACCTGAGAACCAGTCTTGGTGCTTCCTGCTGACAAAAACCAAAGGAGTCTACAGCTGCATCGTAAATAGTCCTCGCGAGAGTTCCAGAAGGATCTATCGCCCCCGCCAGATCTATTGATATGTTGAACGGCAGATTGAAAATGTTCAAGCTTGGTAGCGCAAACCATCTGGGAGACGTCAAGTCTTTTTGTAATCTTCGACCCAGACTTCCTCATTTTCTTCTTTATCATTAGGGGCATTTTGGCAAGGAGAAGACGTACACATACTGCACCATGCATACATCGAGCTGATTTGGCGACACGCATGTCCCTGCGTCTGACAGCTTCATAATCAAGAATGTGCCAATGGTTGCCTGAACCATGTATTGGTCGGGGCAAGATCGAACTCCTGATAGAGTTTCAGGAGAAGACCAGTGCTGTTATGTTACGTCCTACTATTACAACTTCATGCGGCATGGACACATCCTACTCTAACATTAAAATCACCCATGAGGACAATCTTATCGTTCGTGTTGATTTTTCTCAGGATATCTCTGAGTAAAAACTTTCAATGAAATCTCCGGAGCTAACAAGAATTGAAGCATACACACTGATCATTGTCATGAAGCGATCCGAGGGAGTTGGAAGAGTACTCCCAAGTCGATTTTCACCATAAAATCAGCTACAGTTGCACCGAAAACCTAACTCACATACTATAAAAAGCTCAACAGAAAAATAACCAAAAATTCACCCGCACAAACCAAACTGTAACTGCAGAGTAAAGAACAAATGCCCCTTATATGGCAACTGCTTGCAAAACAATATAATATATCAAGCCACTGTATAGTTAGCAGTAGAAAAATATACATAGGAGTAACTCAATAACCCTGGAAACATAGAAACTACGCACACAACACATCCTTTACAATGCTTTCTAAACATATATGGAAAATTAAAAAAATAAGGAATATAGCATCAACCTACATCAATAAACCTCCAAACTGTGAACACTGCCTGGAGGAGAAAATAGCTATAATCACCTTCTCAGACCAACATAAATTACGAAATTTGTAATTTTTTACTAGGTTACTTAAAAATCGAAAAGTAAAAAACGAATATCTTGTAAAATACCAAACATAATAAATGCAAGTATATACAATATATACAACGTAGATAATGCAACATACTTTAGACAACGCCAATACCTTAAACTAAGCAAATAAGATAACAAACCTTGGTAAAAATAAATAAATAAACAAATTAGATAAGTAATAAAAAATAGGAAAGTATGAATGCACACATAAAGAGAAGTAAATATAATAATAATAATAATAAACAAATAATTAGGTATTTAATAATAAAAAGAAGAAAATAAATAATCAATAATAAATAACGAGTAAAAAGCTTTTACACGTTATTTATTATTGATTATATATATATATATATATATATATATATATATATATATATATATAAATTAATGAAAATACATAATACTCTACTCCGATAATACGACTCGGAGTTTGATGCCTAATGCAATCTTCAGGTACTGATCTTTGTTGACAGTTTGGTTTATATTTCCGGGTCTCGCGAGACATGAAACTCCGAGTCCTACAGGTCAGCGTAAGGTATTATGTATATTTATTAATAAATACTTAAAATCTCTGTGATTTAGCATTGAGCATTGTTTTTCTTTCACCAAAGGATATATGTATGCATTTGTATGTGAACACTTACACGCACATTTATTTATATTTATTCATATATATATATATATATATATATATATATATATATATATATATATATATATATATATATATATAAAAAGAAAGAACAGTAAGATAAATAATCCGGTGATCTTATAGATATTTTTTATTTTTACAAAATAGTGCTCAATGTAATATATACGAACAGAGCATTAATATTATAAATGAATTGATTTGAAATGTTTTTTTCGCTACACAGTTCTAACCATGTTTCAAAAATGGAAGCTGAAAGCTCCGAATTTAATTAAAAAGTTACTCCAAAATTCGCTTGAGGATGAAATGGAACTAATGTCTTTAATTTAATTACAAAATTTCAGCTTCCATTTTTTTGAAACATGGTTAGAACTGTGTAGCGAAAAAAACCCATATTTGAAATCAATAATTTATAATATATATATATATATATATATATATATATATATATATATATATGACTCTCCCGTCCTATTCGATGTATGAGGGTCAAGCAGCTCCGTTCCTAGGTATCAACAGCCAGACACTAGAACATATGATTTGATTATAGTGGTGAAGGCTTTGTGTAGAACCAACCATACTTTTTGAAGGGCTGAATACAGAGATATGGTGCACTACGTACCACAAGTTCCCCAAACGACCCTGCATAGGTTTTGAATTCAGAGTTGTCTTTCTCCTAGACTAGTTGCCATCCAAGGCTATAGAACCCAGTCTGTCCTGCTATTTACCCATAGTTGGAGGGAGAAGAAAAGAATTAATACCTTTCCCAAGGGTATTAGCACATAAGTGAATGTAATGGTTTTGACTAGAATTCGAACTCGGCTCTCCGATTCCTCAATCCGATATATATATATATATATATATATATATATATATATATATATATATATATATATATATATATATATAGCAAGATTTGAAAGGTTTTGCGCTCACACACTCCCCAAAATCTGACCAAAGTATCAAACATTAAATTATTGATTTGCAAGGTTTTCTCAGTTACCAGACGTCATCTATCCCCATATCTTTGTATACATAACCACGACATTCTACATATACTCACATACACATACACAGAAACGCGCACGCGTACAAAAACATACACACACGCACACACACACACACGAGCGTACACAAACATAAAATGAAAAAAATCAAACTAACACCAATAAATAGCACACGATTGTTTCTTTTTAACCGAGTATGCAAACTACGAAAGGAAAGATACTCGACAGTCAATTGCTGAAACTTCCTGACGAGTAGACCGAACGATTACAAAATTTCTGGAGACGAGGTGCTAAATATAACATCAATTAGCTAAGTGACAAACTTTGTATTTGTTTTACAACTATATATATATATATATATATATATATATATATATATATATATATATATTTGAATAAAAACAAACCACGTTAAGGTTCCATGTAATAAGTTATTTCACCACAGCCCTTTTAAAAAATTCATAGACATGATTTTTTTTTCATTTCAACCTTTGGAAGTAAAGTCTGATGATCCAGAGCCCTTTAAATGGTTGTCGTGAAATAATTTATTACATAGAACCCTAAAGTGGTCTGTTTTTATTCAAATTTATTTGCTCTGAATTTACATTGAGCTCCCTGGATATCATCCTCCTTGGGTCTACCCATAAGGATTACCTAGTTTTGCATAAACTATATATATATATATATATATATATATATATATATATTTACAAATTCATAATTACAAGTAATAAGTGGACAACGAAAACAGTATAGTTCATGCCACTTTGACGGAAAATCTACCAGTAAAAAAGAATTCCCTTATCACTACATTTGTACATAAACGCAGAACCTTAAAATTTAAATTCAAACTCAGCGTTGCGACTGCACGTTCCAAGACAATAACACATTTCTCATAGCATTTTTCGGATTACAACCCTGTTTTCGTTGTCCACTTATTACTGAGACTAAAAACAAGAACAAAATCTATTTCATACCTGAGGATGTCTGTAGGAACAGACGAAAGCTTGTAAAAATAAAAAGACCTATTGCAACTGAAATTTATAAAACAGGATCTTTTCATTCATAAACAGGTTCGGGGTTTTTGTATATTATTTGAATTGTTCGTGAAGATGGATTTCTCGCCATTTAAATCATTAACCTTTGTATTTGTTTTATGTATGAATAATTCATGAATTTGTAAATTAATTGCACCTTTATTGAAATTAAATATATATATATATATATATATATATATATATATATATATATATATACAGAAAGAGGGAAGCACGCACTTACAATATATATATATATATATATATATATATATATATATATATATATATATATTAGCAGTTGTAGCATATACATATGTGTAAATATGTATATGCTACAAGTGCTCATATAAGCATATGTACATATCTAGAAAATGTCACCTATACGCCCCCACAAACGCACTGGTGGCACTGAGTAAAACTTTATATTTTTAGACATGAATTGTTAAACAAAAATGGATTTTTATTTTGATTATTTTAATTTTTAATTTTAACATTTTTAATGTTCTAAATTTTCGAATATATTCTTATTTAGCTTGGCGTAAATAATTTTGCTGATTCAAGTTTATTGCGTGTGCGATTTATGCATTAAAAATATTTTTGTTAATTTTTTTTGTTAATGTTTTTTGTTAATTTTTTTTGTTAATTTTTTTTGTTTTGCATTTTCTTAACAAAATTTTTCTATAAATTTTCCAGATCAAACTGTGTATTTCATCTTCATAGATTGATGTAAAAGTTCCTAGTATTGTTTTTTTTTTTACCAAACGTATATTCATATAAATTCATAGCATCATTATTCAGTCTTCAAAATATTTTGTTTGGCCTTCTATAACTTTAAACCATCTTCCAGCTAAATTGAGTATTCCATTGTCGTAGATGGGTGTAAATGTTCCCAGAATTCTTTTTGACAAAATATTTTATCCATATAAATTCATAGCATCATTATTTAGTTTTCAAAATATTTTGCTTGGTTTTCTCTAAACCTAAACCATTTTCCAGCTAAATTGTATTCCATCTTTATAGATTTATATAAAAGTTTCCAGCATTTATTCATATAAATTCATAGCTTCATTATAAAGTCATAAAAAACATTTTGTTTGGCTTTCTATAAGCTTAAACCATCTTCCTGCTAAATTGTGTATTCTATCTTCCTTGCATTGTTTTTAACCAAATCTTTTATCCATCTATATTCATAGCGTCATTATTCAGCTATTAATGCATTTCCTTTAGCTTTCCATGGCCTTATACCAACGTATACCTAAATTATGTATTTCAACTGCTTAAGTTAATGTAAGGTGTACACTTTTCCATTAGAGAGGTCAGTAATTACTTGGCCTTGTTTGATGAAGGTGTGGACGGCCATGACCGCCTGAGCCCTGAAGTACTCTTTTCTTTATTTCAAACGAACTTTTTCTGTCTCTTAATACTTTGCTTAGCTTTTGGAATGCACCTTTGGCCATCCCAATATATCTTCGGATCACAGCGTCTCACATTTTGTCCTCTGTTAAGAACACTTATTAGATATTTAAATATTTGTACTTATTTGATTTTAGAATCCCCGATTTTTAATTTGCATTTTGGCCTCACCCTTTTGCTGATAACCATGCATTCTAGCTTCTTGTAGTTCTTGTTTAGGCCTTTCTTTTCGCTTTCCTTCTGTAGGAGCTTTTATAGTTTTCTTCGCGTATCTGCTCTCAACACTTTGTCATCTGCATATCTTATGTTGTTAAGATTGTGACCGTCAATAATGAATCGTGGTAGAACTTCTAATTATCTCAGAATTGATTCGGTGTATAGGTTGAATCAGAACTAAGACCAAATTGGGTCGTGATGAGTTGACTTAACACTTACTTTTCCTATGTGAGAGATACGTAGATAAAAATAAAAAATATATAAGAAAAATCCTTCACTAGATATGTATGATCACATTTAAGGATATTTTCTTCAACAGTGATATTTCTGCAAGTACCATAAAAAAAAATAAGAACATTACATTGGTCTGTAATTGAAGAATTTTTATAAAAAATATTTGCTTTGGAATACGTAATAAATTTAGTCCCAGTCACTTTGAAACATTTGACAGAAGTTACTGACAAAATGCCAGAATTACATAAAGATCATGAAGAATTCTCTTCGTGGTTTTGATTTTAACTTACAGTAGTCCCTCATTATCCATGATTTTATTTCCTATACTTTCAGGGAGCCACAATAAACACTGAAAATAAACAATTCATGGGCTTTACTTAACAATCCCAAAATACTAGAAGAGGGAAGGTGGCAATTCAAGTGAGCCAAAGAAAAAGGCATAAATTGAAAAGACAGTAATTCTTGACTTCATAAAGAAAAAAATGGATTGACTGATTTATTTTTATGGTTTATCAACCCCTTGTTTTTTTAAGCGGGAAAATATTTTGTATCGTAAGAATAATTATTTTTTTCTTTTGATATATATATATATATATATAGGAATGGGGAAATATTGTAAGGGACATGGCGCTAATTTACGGTAGATGATCTTGCGATTAAATCATTCTTTAGACATTTACGTCGTAGTGAATTATTTTCTCCTTTGACCAGAGTAGCATTTCTTAGGTTAAAATTGTGGCCAGTCTCGTTACGGTGGGCAACCAACGCATTTGACGTATTATTTTGCAAAGTGTCGCTTTTGTGTTCATATTAAGGATTTGCGAGCATATGAGCTTTTGTTCTTGTTTTGGTGTGAGGTACACGCCCCCAAAGTTTATAAAAGTATTTTGACACACCCTGCATCCACGAACACACACACACACACGCACAAACATTTCCCACGTTTCCCACTGACATGAAGTGAGTGGAGCGACTATAACGAATCAATTGCTACGTCTACTGCATGGAAAGTTAGTCCACTGTGTGGTGCCAAAACGATTTTCTCGTCAAAATTCATCACATTTATAAATCGACCATTCGGACATTGAATACTGTTGCTATATCTAGTCTGTTGCTCCTGCCTGTATATCAGATACTTACTGCAGTAGTAAAGGGAACTGATAATTTTCCAGAATTTTTTTTAGCGATGAGTCATATGTACGAATTTCACGAGGTCTCAGTTGAGTTCAGGTCCGAATAAGCGCGCAAGTTCCTGAGAGAACATCCGTCCATCGGGATTTGTGAAAATTCTGGCTCCGATTGGCGATGACGGACCATTGTGACATATGAGAGTCTAACAGTTCAGTTCATAGGACTAAAATCTCATAAGATTTGATTATTGTGGCGAAGGCTTTGTGCGAAGGTTTTCAGAAGAGCTGATAACAAAGAACTGGTACACAGTGTGCCACAAAGTCTCCAAATAGCCCTCATCAGATTTTGAATTCGGAGTTGTTCTTCTCTTAGACTGGCTGCTAACCGAGGCTAAAAAAAAGCCTGGTCTACCCTGCTATAGCTGGGAGATGTATAATATATACATATAAATATATAAAATATAATTGAAAAAGTCCAGTCATATATTAAACGCCTGTTCTTCCTGAATTAGAACGAAAAAATATGGGATACAAAATCTTTAAAAGAAAGGAATAAATAAATAAATAAATAAGAACTAAGGGTGAAATTAGTTCAAATCAAATTTCTAAAACGAAACTTAAAATTAAGAGGCTTTTGCAAATATTCCTTTTTATGATGAAGTTTATACGTCAACTAAACATGTCAAAATGAAATTTCTTAAAATAATCTATCTATATATCTCAGTATGTTAATTTTCTATCTATCTATCTATGATATAACGATATATAATTTTATATATCAACAAACAGTACTTAGTTGACAAACTGGAAAAACCCAGTCCGTCATATCTATCTATCTAACTAAGCATGTTAATTTTTCATCTATCTATCTAGTGGTGTTTTTCCAAGCGTAGCTCAGATGTGGCACAAGGCAGAAAGTATGGGGTACCCAGTGAGGATCGAACTCACTACTCAGTCGTAATAGTTCTAGCGAGATAAGCTTGCTAACCATTACACCACCTCGAGGTGCCCATCTATCTATCTATCTATTTATGTATGTATGTATGCATGTTAATTTTTCATCTTTCTATCTATCTATCTATCTATCTATCTATCTATCTATCTATCTATCTAAGCATGTTAATTTTTCATCTATCTATCTATCTATCTATCTATCTATCTATCTATCTATCTATCTATCTATCTAAGCATGTTAATTTTTCATCTATCTATCTATCTATCTATCTATCTATCTATCCATCTATCTATCTATCTCAGTATGTTAATTTTTCCATCTCCCTCCCCCCCTCTATCTATCTATCTATCTATCTATCTATCTATCTATCTATCTATCTATCTATTCCAAGCCTGTGCAAAACTGGTTTTGTGTTTGCTGGGTTAAGCGTCTATAATATTATCGGGCCCCGAATTAGCATCACGACTTTAGTTACTTCTCCAGCGCCCGTCTTCCCTCTGTCTTTTCTATGTCTTTTCAATTTTAATGACAGTTGTTCTAATGAGCTCTCCTCCTTGGTACCTCGACCGTATGAATTTAAGCGTACTACTCGATTGGCAATTAGGTCTCACAGTTTTACTAGCTAGAGGCAAACATAAATCCTATTCCAATAGTTTCTTTTCTTGAACTTCTCGCCCGTAGCGCACTTTCCTTTTTTTTGCTTTGCACCAACAACCTTAAAACATTTAATAACAAATATATTATAATGCAACGAACAAACGTTAAGGAAATAGCATGAAATCTTCTGCTCCATTTACCAGTGTAATTTTAACATGTATGTTCCATCCTGCACTGATTTGGGCTGCTAGAGAAAAAAGGATTAAGGAAGACTGCATTAACTGATGCAGTGATGTTAATAAAGGTATGTTTGTTGGTCAAAGATTACAAAACCCGACGGAATGCAGTATACATTGGACAGTGCATCGACTGATCGGTTGAGTGGCACCAGTATTGTGCTAGAATTCATTTTCCTTATTCATTGCGTGGTTATAATCTGTAACAATTTCTGACAGACCTGTTCTTGCATCAACTGGTGACACTTGCAGTTTTCATTTGCTGCTAATATCTATCTAGATTTAATATATTCTTGGTATGTCCTTGGCAGAGAATGCTGGACAATTAATCTCGCAGATGGGAAGAAAACTACAGAGATGTAGTTCTACGGAAGGATACTGAGAATACCATGTGAGCAACGAGAAAGCTATAAGGAAAAATGGAAACAAAAAGAGACACTTCATATCAGAAAGAGGCAGCTGAAATTTCTAGGACACATAAGGAGCGAAGAAGGCTTGGTGAATTTGACACGCGCAAGGCACAATGAAGGCAAGAGGGATGGATAGAAACAGTGGGCAACATACATAATGAATCTGTGTAAATGGATGGCAGGACAGAGACTGGGTGGAACAGTAATAATAAATATATTGCTGAGAGTTAAAAAGGATAGGAAGTTGTGGAGAGCCATGATCGACAACGTCTTGAAGTGACATAACATGTAAAAGAGGAATACGCCCTTAATACTGTTGATATTATTATATCTCATGTTTTTAATCTGCCAGCCTCAACTATATAAAGTACAAAACAACGCAGGGGACCCCCAGGGTTCTATCCTTGGGCCTACGCTAATTCTGATCTTCATAAATGATCTCCCCGGTGTCATCAGGTCCCAACTAGGTATTTATAGAGATGAAACAACCATTTACTCCTGTCTTAGAAGCAAGTCTAACATAACGTATAAAGTTTGTATATTTTAACGCCCCCTAAACAACACTGCTTTCATTTAATTACCACAGAGAACCTTTTCTGTCTAACATCAGCATGGCTGATACTAAACTCCAGGAAAGGAATACTTTATGCCTTTTTGACCTCACGTTTTCCACTGGCATGAAATGGGGCGACTATATCGAATCAACTGCCACGTCTACTACATGGAAAGTTAGTTTACTGTCTGGTGCCAGAAAGATTTTCTCGTCAGAACCCATTTTAAATCTACCATTCGTCTGTGCATTGAATACTGTCGCCATATTTGGTCTGTTGCCTCTGCTGTATATATTGAAATTCTTACCAAAATCCAGAAAAGGATCTGTAATGTAATCGATCCTGACCCCAGTCATCTTGACTTCAGTTACTTTCTCACCGACTTGACGTAGATTCCCTCTGTCTTTTCTACAAATATTTTCATGGTAACTCTTCCGATGAGCTTTTTTTCCCTACATGGATTTAAACGTACTATTACATAGGTAACTAGGTCTCACCGTTTTTACTTTTTGAACTAGCTAGATGCAACCGCCACTTTTATTCTAATAGTTTCTTTTCCCGCACTTCTCATTTGTAGAACTCCATTCCGCCTTCTTACTTCCCTGATAACTATAATCTTCACAAATTTAAATGCAACGCCAATCATCATCTTCTGTCTTCTTGAATCATGTTCTTTCTTTTCCCTTCCTCAATCCTCCTCACTAAATTTTACTCATTCCTTTTACTCCTTGTAACCCCATGTGTTCTAGTGGTACTATCATCTTGCTTGGGATGAGACAATAAAAAAGTCAAACACAAAACCCCAAAAAACCCCCCAAAAACAAACAAAAACAAAAACCCAAAAACAAAAACAAAACAAAACAAAACAAATATCTTGTTAATGTAATTTGTACATTGTTTCCACACTTATCAGGAATGTTAAGCAGTATTAAGGAATTCTAAGAGGAGTTACGGTGGAGTAATGGATAGCGGCTTGAGATTGAGAAATCGGAGAGCCGAGTTCGAATTCCAGTCGAATCCATTACATTCACTTACATACTAGTACCCTTGGGAAAGGTATGAATCATCTTCTTCTATGGGTAAATAGCAGGACAGATTGGGTTCTTTAGCCGCAGAAAGAAATGGCAAACTACTGCCTCGTCAGTCATGTATCGAAAGATACATGATCGCCTAAGCGTGTATCACGCATGGTACATAACTGAATTGATAAGGAAACGGTAATCATTTGAAGAATGTGTGGGTAGTTATCGGTGTGTAAAATGGAATCGATTAGCTGAGTTCAAATTCCAGGCTAGTCTGTTGCGTTTATTTTCGCACAAAGGCCTTTCAGAAATGCACGAATCAATCTCTTCTTGTCCCTCCCAGCTATGGGTTAAATAGCAGAGTAGATTTGGTTGACAGTTAGTTTGGTAGAAAGAAAACCGTGAGTTCAAAGTAATAGAGAAGGCAATGGAAACCATTCCACTAAATTTACCAAGAAGTCATACACTGATAATAATAAAAAGGAATCCACAGAGAGCCATAACTCTGTATGAATATGACATTGTGTGCGCACGCGCACACTCACGTGCGCGTGCGCACACAGACACAAACGCACATACACACGCACACATACAAACGCACTTGCACATACACACACACATGCAGACCCCAAAAAGAAAAAGCTTACGGCCACATCACGTTGAAACACCGCTCCTTGTACGATCACTGAAGATAAGCAACATCAAGCCTGGTTAGAACCTAGATGGTGACCGCTTGGGAATACCAGGTGCTGTAAGCTTGGATGTGCAGGTGGAGTAATGGCCAATGTTTCGGAATTTTTAATCGGAGAGCCGCATTCTAAATCCAGTTGGGTTCATTATATTCGCTTACGTGCAATTAATCTTGTGAAAGACTTATACCACTAAGACCATTATTATCTTAAAATAAATAATAATGGAAAATAATACAAAATACTTAAATTTCGGCATTAAATATCCCAGAGGTCGATGTGTCACTAAACAAAAACAACCAATCAAAAAAAGAGTCAATTCTAAAATTCTTGTGAAGGGCGTGGCGATTATGACTTAAAATTATCGCCCATCTCAGATTCTTTATACAATGAGAACATGGCATGATTTTTAGAAAGATCTTTTATTTAGTAGGACTATTCTGGATTCAAGAGATCCTAGAGATTCAGAAATAAAAAAAAAGAAAGTATGGAGAGCCATGATCAACTAAATCACATCTTTGTTGTTCTTTATTTATTACAAGCAGTAGAGCCCGGCGTTGCCCGGGGATATAACAGTAAGAGATAGATCAAGTATCGACCATCATAAAGACTGAAAAATGAAATTGACAAAGATTATTGTTTAAGGTTGACGGACACGCATGTCTTAATTAGTTTTTTTTTTTTTTTTTTTTTTTTTTTTTTTATGAATTGGTCAAACTCAAACTCAAACAAAACATTGTTTTCAATCGTTATGAGTCTACCGATTGAATAGAATTTTATTATAAACAATTGTCTTGTAAATGAAATTTTTAAAGCATTCTGAATGTAAAAATAAAGAAAAAAGTGTGCAAGACAATAAGAAACACTACCTGGCAAAAAAAAAAAGTAAAGTTTTGTTGAAATCGGTTGAAAGATGTAGGAAATCCGATCCCATATATAAACGAACACACACACACACACACACACACACACACACACACACACACACACACACAACCAAACTGGGTTTTATAATAAGTATAATTCGATAACTCGATATTAATAAGTATAATTCGATATGAGTTGTCCCCCTTTCATTAATGCCTCTTAATCGTGTTTTCAAATTGATTTCGTGCAAAAACAATTGTATTTTTCCAATTTTTGGCGCTGTCAGAACCACCGCAAGGTAATTTTACGTAGTCCTGTGAAGTTTTGTTGAAATCGGTTGAAAAATGTAGGAAATCCGATCCAATATATAAACGTACAGACACCTCCCACACACAATCTGCGTTTTATAATAAGTAAGATCAAGTTATTTTCCAATGATTTATCATGTCAGGAGATTTTAATATACTTTTCTCATTTACCTCAATGCATGGACCAGTTACAAGAAATTTAGTATAGGAGATTGAATATGGAATAGGCCGTGCTAGGAGCATTTTCACAGAACAGCGCAAGTTGATAAAAAAAAACCAACAAAATATTAACCTAAAAATCTAGAGTCATATTCTTAGTCTCGTCAGATCAAGACTTTCATATACATTCCATCACCGTCGATCCGACCCCGAACCGGTCACGATGAACGGATTGTCCCCTCGAGGAGAATATTGGGCTTCAGTCTCACACCCGATTTCAAGGGAACTTTTATATACGATCCATCGCTAAAGATGCAGGTAAAATAATCGGTTTCCTGTATCGCTCCAGTAAGTACCTGACTCCTCATGCTATCCTCTACGTTTATGAAAGTCAGATCAAGTCGAAAATGGAGTACGGTTGCCATATTTGGGCGGGAACTGCTCAGTCCTTACTTTCCAGTTTTGATAGGGTTCAAAAGCGTCACCGAATACTTGTCGGAGAAGAATTATTTTCCACATTTAAACCTCTCTTTCACAAGTGGGGTGTGGCAAGCCTCTCACTGCTCTATCGCTACTACCACGGTAAGTGCTCGGACGAACTACATACGTTGGTTCCGCCTTTTCTAACCTTCTTGGCTAGGGCCCGCCATGCCACTTACATAGTAGCAACCCCACCCATATTCCCTCCGTATTCCATTAGCGAGAAGTAATTTCCACTCAGACAGCTTCTTCCTGTGAACCACTGCCCTGTGGAATAGATTTCCAAGAGGATGTTTCCCCGATGACTATAATCTTAACCTGTTCAAGTCTAGAGTTAACCATTATCTTCCCCTCCTATTCATATAAAATATCCCTTAACGTAGCCCTCTAACTCGAATGGCACTCGGGTCTTGTATAGTGTGAACCTTATTCTAAAAAAAAAAAAAAAAAAAAAAAAAAAATACAGAAAAAAAAATGCCATAGTTTCAAATTCGTTCAGAAATATCTAAACTGTCAGCTGTATAAACCTGCTTTTTTAGATCGATGGTCAAAAATGGTTTTGAGTAATTGAAGCATATAAGTCTCAGTAGCGAGGACTATATTTCTTCGAATCTCATGGATTGGCGCTACATAATCACCGACAAAGAACTGTACAAGATAACAGAAACCCCATCAGTTGAGGACTTACAACAGCAGCAACAACTAAAATGGATAGCGTATGTAACTCGAAGAGAAAATAATGTTGACATTTCACACTACTTCAAACAAAAGGCAAGGAAGGGAACCTCCATCAATACTAGAAAAGCTATATTAACTACTGAACTTGAGAAATCCATCTTTTTGAAAAAAATGTTTAAAAGAGAAGAATTTCTTTTATAAATGACAACTAACTGCAGCATTGACTGCTTGTTCATGGAAGGCCGAATGTTTCCTTATAAGGAAACAGCGATTATTAACATTAGCATTACCATTGAGAAATTTCAGACCAACATTTGACCTGTTTTTAGTTTTAGATATTTCTTTCTGCTAGGCTATTAAGCAAAAATCCCTATTAATAGGAAATCTTTTTGGTTACCAACGACCTGATTGAGACCCATTTCCTTCTTTCCTGATGCCCCATGTAACCAAATCTTTAACCTCCTCGTTGAATAGTGTGTCGCTGAGATTTATTCCTGGGTGAAAACTGGCATCAACACCTTTGTACCTTGTTTAGATTGGCAACTAGAGCTTCATTGTTTTACTGTTGAAATAGCTTAATGTAAACGTGAGTTCTATTCTGATAGTTTCTTCTCTAGCACTTCTTGCCTGTGGATCTCTTACTCCGGTGTCTTACTTCCCTGCTACCTAGAATCTCCAAACATTTAAATGCAAAGTCAATGGCCATCTTCTCTTCCCATCCTGAACCCTTTTCTTTTATTGTCCTTTCTCCTAACTTGTTTTCCCGTTTTCTTTCGCACCTAATAACCCGTTGTGAGTTAGTGGCATTACTGCCTTGCCTAGGGTGAAATGATTAAAAAAGATGACAAAAACTCACGATAGAGATACTCTTAGGACTATTAACTTTGTTATAAAATCATACTCAAAGTGCACAGAGTGAGGAACAAACTCCCTGTAAATCGTCCGATAAACTTACTTAAGCACAACCCAACAGTAGATAGTCTTCATTTCCTGTGGGGTACATTATATTTTGTTTGCATTGTAATGATGTAAAAAATCACGGGCTTTATACAACAAATATACGTTTCCCAACACAATCTCCTTCCTTTTCAATGCACTTAATTAAATGCTTGTCTATATAGATCTCTTGCATCAAATATTATACAGTGAAAAATTCAAATAAATTTCTTTGATAGACTGTGTGTGCTTTTATTTTAAATAAATTATTTTTAAATATCTATTTAAAAATTTTTTAATCTTTATTATACCTATTTTTGTGGTTTCAGAGAAAAATATTGCTAAATTATCTCTCTCTCTCTCTCTCTCTCTCTCTATATATATATATATATATATATATATATATATATATATATATATATATATTCCTGAAAAAGGAATTTCAATATACGACCATTAAAAAAGCATTCAGATTGTAGTGATCGGGTAAGCAAGCTCTTGGGAGTCGGTTGGTAATTTACTTCTAAGCCAGGCCTGCTAATGTTGAGTTTTCAAGGCAGGGAAAACCAACTTAGACGACTGGTGCAGCACAATCTTCTCTCTATATATTTTTCCTCTATTTTGGTCATGTGAAATTTTCCTATAATTTTGGTTATAGGAAAATCTTAGAAATATTAAAACTATGAAAATCTGCTTAAAAAAATTATATAGCAATTGATGTGTCATAAATTTATAATCAATATTATTTTAAAAAAAGTGGGATATATGGCCAAAGATGAAAAGAATATATTTGGCAAGATATGGCCATTATATAGAAGTTGATGTGCCATAAGCCAATATACTTAATTATTTTAAGAATCAATGATATATTATAAAAAACTAAGATAATTTATTCTAAAATATATTTAGCAAGATATGACCATCATATAGCAGTTGATGTGTCATAAACTTATTATCATTACAAATGTCAGAGATATGCGATCAAAAACTTAGATGCTCTATTCTAAAATATTATGTAAGACATGGCCATTATAGAGCAGTTGATGTGCCGTTAACTTATATTCTTAACCATTACAAAAACCAGAGAGATGTTATCAAAAGTTAAGATAATCTATTCTAAAATATATTTAGCAAGATATGATCATTATATAGCAGTTTATGTGCCATAAACCAATATACTTAATTATTATAAGAATAAATAATCTATTGTAAAATATATTTAGCAAGATATGACCATCATATAGCAGTTGATGTGTCATAAACTTATATTCATTATCATTACAAATGTCAGAGATATATGATCAAAAACTAAGATGCTCTATTCTAAAATATTATGTAAGACATGGCCATTATAGAGCAGTTGATGTGTCATTAATCTAAATTCCTAACCATTATAAAAATTTCAGATATGTATGATATATGATGAAAAAAATCAGTTCCAAAATATGTGTGGCATGATATGACCATTATATAGTAATTGATGTGTCATAAATCTTAACTTCTAATTATTATAAAAATTCAAAGAATCTGTTTAAAAAACAGTTGGCATTATCATTATATCAGAGTCAAAATGCCATAAACCGTTTTCTGAAATGTAAACAGATCCTTGGATACGGGATTGAATACTAAAAGCTACTTGAATAAAAATAAAAAAAAGGCCTCGTTTCTTACGGCATCATTGTTTCTGAAGATGTTTGCATGCTATATAATCTGAGCCTCAGTTATACAATCAGAGACATAAGAATCCTGTTTTTAAAAGAATTTGTATGACACTTCATGGCCATATAGAAGTCAATGTGCCATAAAACGCCATTTTAATTTATTTCAAATAAGAAATCCTAGAATGAGAAAAAAATTTTTTTTTTACCTGCGGCTCAAGATGCCCAACGCGTTGGGTAATTGGATCGTTTGTAATTACTTCCACACGGCACTTTTCATTCTCCATTGTTTCTATGTAAAGATCCTCTGGACGTAGGTAAACTGACCGTCCTATTTTTACTGAGATATCAGCCTTGTGTACAACCACCTTGCAGGTACAGAGGGTGGCTTGAAGTACAATCCAGAGTAGAAGATATGGTAATTCCATGACTTAGCTGGTTCTTAGGTCTTCAATCGGGTGCTTTCCAACCATGTGGTACAGGTTTTGACTGCCTATTAGGAAGAAAAAAAAAAGAAAAAAAAAGAAGAAAATAAATAATTATTACCATAATCAAAATAAATGTAATTGAAAGGATTCAACAATTCGTCAACATCTTGTTGATAAACACAGGTCAACACGGTTTTTGATGTCAAGAAACAAAACCCATTTTTTTTAGCTAATTTGATGGTGCTGATTCCGAAAATGACCTTTATTTTTCATGGTTAGCTATCATTTTTGCTGTACTGAACCTGCTCATTTTTAGGAAAAAGATCAATTATACGACCTTGGTTGATTGCAAAATTTAGTTAATAATAGTCGTGAAAACACATCAATTTTCAGGTAAGCCGAGCAATTTATATTAGCCACCTGAAATAAACTATTTTTATAAGAAAAAGGTGTTTTTGAGTCAAAAATTTTAAAATAAAACTGCCAATTTACCGCCAAAATTCAAATTAACTGATAAACTTTATCAGTAATACACTTTAATAAACCTGATAATTAAGATAACATGAAGAAAATGAAACCCTAAAATTTGTTTGATATTCATAAATTTATCTCATTACTACGGAAGGAAACCAAGCATATTGAAAGCATTTTGTTTTCACAGTTGGAAAGAAACTCCAACTGAAGACATCCCAATTAAATGTACCAATTACATTGTACATGATACTGCTGGAATATCAAAAGGGACTTAAATAATATTGAACACTAGCAGTAGAGCCCGGCGTTGCCCGGGGATGTAACAGTAAGAGATAGATTATGAGTCTACCGACTGAATAGAATTTTATTATAAACACTTGTCTTGTAAATGGAATTTTTAAAGCATTCTGAATGTAAAAATAAAGAAAAAAGTGTACAAGACAATAAGAAACACTACCTGCCAAAGAAAAAAATGAAGTTTTGTTGAAATCGGTTGAAAAATGTCGGAAATCCGATCCCATATATAAACGAACACACACACACACACACACACACACACACACACACACACACAAAACCTGGGTTTTATAATAAGTATAACTCGATATGAGTTGTTCCGCTTTCATTCTCGCGATGCCTCTTAATCGTGTTTTCAAATTGATTTCGTGCAAAAACAATTGTGTTTTTTCAATTTTGGGCGCTGTCAGAACCACCGCAAGGTAATTTTACGTAGTCCTGTGAAGTTTTGTTGAAATCAGTTAAAAATGTAGGAAAACCGATCCAATATATAAACGTACAGACACACACACACACACACACACACACACACACACTCACACACACACACAACCTGGGTTTTATATGACAGAACAATTACCATGAAATTAATTATAGAAAAGGCACAGGGAAGCTACGTTTCAGTGGTGGAAAAAGTGACTGAAGCCGAGATGCCAGGTCAGAGCCGATAACGATACAGATTCTTCTTTGTTATGCCAGAAAATAGTATTATTTAGCGAATAGAAAAATATTTCTGGTTACAAAAAGATGGTTTTGTTTACACCTAGAAATAGAGACGAGATCTTTATATGGAATGACGGCTGTGATGTATTTAGAATTTTTAAACAGTCTTTTGAACAATCGTTAGAACAAATAGGATTCCATAGGTACGGTTTATAATATTATGCCTTCAGTTACAGATAAAATGTATTGTTGGCAATTCTATTATAAATAGATATTGTTATTAATTTTTTAAAATATAAAATGTATTGCCAGTAATTTTGCTATTAAAATGGATTTTTATTCTTTCATAGTGTTTTGTTCTTTGCTTTTGTTTAGGGGTTCACTATTTGCCCATAGCTGGAACCCTAACAGGTGCTACCACCCCAGGTTAGGGTGACCCTGCGAACAACAGCAATTAAGAGATGACTTCATGTTCCTCAAAACCTCCAATATCGCGATCAGAGGCCTTGCTGTCGGATGTAGTCGTAAAAGAGAATGCGAAGACTTTAGTGAGGAGAAGTGCTGAGAAGGGGCAATAAAGGAACAGGGTTCAGAAAGACAGAACATAGTGATTGATGTTGCATTTAAACCTTTAAAGACAATATAAGTGAAAGACAAAAGGAATACCTTCCTTTTCCAAACATGTTTCGTCCCCTATCAAGCTAAATATGGAAACCCGTCCCAGGTATGACGTTAAACTACATCCGCGTTCTGGGTAAGACGATAAACTACTTCCAACAGCAAGGCCTCTGATCAGGAGGTTTTGAGGAGCGTGGAACCACCTCTTAATTGATGGTGTTCCCAGTTCCACCCTGACTCAGGCTGGTAGTACCTGTTAGGGTCCCAGCTGGGGTCAAAATACTATGAATGTGTAAAAATAGATTTTAATACCAGAAATACTTTTTTTAAAAAAATTATTGTCAGCAATACATTTTTGAAGAAAAAAATATTACCAAAAATAGATTTATGAAGAAAAAAATATTACCAGCAACAAAAATTTTGTTGGCATTAAATAACCCATTGAGGTTGATATGCCGTAAAAAAACAAAAAACAAAAACAAAAACAAGAAAAACAAAAACTAACCAAATTATCGCTATGAATCTATTTCAAAATTTTGTTGGCATTAAATGACCCACTGAGGTTGATGTGCCATAAAACAAAACCAAGCAACCAACCAGAAATAGATTTTTTGAAAAAAATATTACCATCAATGAAAATTTTGTGAGTATTAGATAACCCATTGAGGTTGATATGCTATAAAACAAAATAAACCAAACCAATCTAAACCAAAAATATATACTCTATTCATATGAATCTATCCTAAAAATGTTGTCGGCATTAAATAACCATTGAGGTTGATATGCCATAAAACAAAATAAATCAAACCAATCTAAACCAAAGAATACATACTCTATTCATACGAATCTATCCTAAAAATGTTATCGGCATTAAATAACCAATTTAGGTTGATATACCGTAAAACAAAATAAACCAAACCAAACTAAATATGGAAACTTGTATCTACAAACAAGTAAAGTGTACGAAAAATATCGTTAAGTTTTGAAAATTAAAATTTAAGAACACTCTAAAATATTGTTAAAGCTAGTTGCGTAGAGAAGTGCAAACTACAGAGGCCGCTAAGTCATTTAATTTATATCTATTAATAAATATATATTCTACAACATAAACATTTACTCTTGTTTATTAAGCAATAACCTGCATACGTATGAAGTTTATTGCTTAATAAACAAAAAGATAATTATGCATAAAACCAGAAAACAAAAAGATAATTATGCATAAAACAGAAAAAAACAGCTGAAACTTCTGGAATACATAATGAGAAGAGAAGGCTTGGAAATTTTGGCACTCACAGGACATACTGAAGGCAAGAAATATAGATAAAAGTAGCGAATAACCTACCTAATCAGCTTGTGTAAATGGATGGAAGAACAAGGAGGAGTAATAGTAAAAAGACAAACATTATAAATAGATAGAAGGGATAGGAAGTTGTGAAGAGCTATAACCGACCATGTCCCGAAGGGATTCAGCACGTAGAAGAAGAAGAAGAAGAAGAAGAGCTAACAGAATTAATTGACAGTAACATTGTAAAAATAATGTGACCCCTTTTGTTAAACTTGACAGGGTCTGAATATGTCGTGTGGGGAGCTGGAGTGGGAGAGGTATATGTTTTTTTTTTATTTATAAGGCAGAAAGTAAATAATACTCAATGTTAAAGAGATCAAGTGTAGCAAGAAGGTTTTTTTTATCTGGGGTGATGGTTGTTGATACAGTACATTTAACGAGTGGATGGTTTTATCGAACGAACGGTAGATAAGTCACACTGCCGAATACATTATTGCTGTGTTTTATATCTTACTTACCAAAAGGTATTTATCATACAACATCCTATTCTGAAGATTATACATATATAAATATATATATATATATATATATGTGTGTGTGTGTGTGTATGCGCGCGCGTGTGTGCGTGTGTGTACATGGTGAGATGGGTAAATTGTCGCCATGTTATATTTTTAATTTCGCGCATGCGCGTTTTGTTTGGATTGGTCGACGGCACAGTACAGTAGGGTCAGCTGGGCTCCGCTGTAAGAAATCTTGCTAGAAGGGCGCATATTTTTCTAACAAGATTTCTTGAATATTCAGACCGGTAGATGGTAATAAATAACTATACTGTTTAATAAATAAATAAAAACAGAACATCTATTCAAACCTAAGTATCGATTAAAAATAACGCTTAAACAAATAAATATATATATATATATATATATATATTATGAAATTCTTTTTATAGATATAAAAATGTCTTAAAATAATTGTCGGACAAAGTCCGACAATTATTTTAAGACATTTTTATATCTATAAAAAGAATGTATAAATATAAAAATGTCTTTTTATATATATATATTATGAAATAGACTACGTTCGACAATTTTTTTAATATAATTTTTTGTTATACGTTATTTATATAGACATGAATATTTAAGTAGATGCTCTGTTTATAATAAACAGTATTAACAACATTTACGGACCTGAATGTCCGAGAAATTTCATAGAAAATATGCATCCTTTGACAGGAATCGAACCTGTATCCTAACTGAACCGTCATATAGCCTGACATGCTATACCAGTTTAGTTACGAAGGAAACGTCTGATTAGCAAGGTCGAATTAATGCTTTTAAACTACAAGTTTCGCATGATTTCTCTCGAACGTTCATATCTACCCTTAACGTCAACAAATGAAGGCATATATTATAAAATTGACTAAGTCCGACAATTATTTTAATATATTTTATTCTTATACGTTATTTATATAGACACAAATATTTAAGTAAATGCTCTATTTATAATAAACAGTTTTAACAACTTTTAATCGTAGCTAAACTGGTATTGCTCGTCAGGCTATATGAGGGTTCCGTGTAGAATACAGGTTCGATTCCTGTCAGAAGCCGCATATTTTTCTATGAAAATTTCTCGGATATTCAGGCCTGTAAATCTTTGTTATAAAAAGAGCATTTACTTAAATATTTTGTCTATATAAATAATGTATAACAATAAATAAATAAATAAAAAATATATATATATATATATATATATGATAAAATATAGTTTTAATGCAGACTATATTTATTGGTTAAAGTTGTCAATATCAGGGATAGAGCGTATGTAAATATAAAAGTAGACATTGAAGTCAACACACAAAGGCGAGAGAGAGAGAGAGAGAGAGAGAGAGAGAGAGAGAGAGAGAAAGAAAGAAAGAAAGAAAGAAAGAAAGAAAGAGACGATGTTTTCATTAGAAAATTAACATTAATTTTTTGGTTTATAATTTCTGATAGACCCAAACATATGCTCTTGTTTGAAAGAAGAAAGGTTTGCTAAAAAGATTTTCAGATTTTCTTATCTGACGTTTTTGAGGAAACACACTAAAACACACTAAAATGTATGCATATACATGCGTGTGTCTGCACACACGCACACACACACACACACACACACACACATACACACACATATATAATTGTATTCTGTGTTTATCTGTGTAAATGTCTGATTTGGTGGTAGTCGTTCTAAAAAAAAAAAGCAAAAACAAAAAAAATAAAAAACAAAAAAAACAAAAAAACAAACCCCAAAAAACAAAAACAAAAACAAAAGAAAAGCAAAGCGAAAACAATTTTAAATGAAAAACTCTTTTACTGTAACATCCTTGAATTATTATCATAATGACTCGCCCTCTGAAATCAAAATCCTCCACCCATACTAGTAAAGAAACAAATTCCCCTTAAATTTCAGAGTTTTTCAAGTTGACATTTTTGGCAGTTAAATATTTCCTTGATGATAACCTTTCACAATAAACTCTTTAAAAAACTTGATCCGCCACTCGGCAAATATGTTAAACCGTTTGCGTTGTTATCAGTTATGTTGTTAGAGTTTAAAAATAAATCTTAAATCAATACAATTTCTTCAGGATATTATTTTAATGTTAGGAAATATTTTTAATGATAGTGCTTTGGGGGTGGTCTTCAAATTAGCTGACTTATACGTGAGTGAACATTTACAAAAACCACATACTTACATATACGCCCCTCTGTACACTTATCTGTGTGTGCGTGTGTGCATATATAGAAACACATTAATTGGCAAAAAATGCTGGAAGCTCATGCTAGGATAATGGTTAGTAAGTTAGACTATTACCACTGACTAGTGTGCTCAATACTATATGGATGTGCAATTTTTGTTCGTTTTGTTCCAACCTCAAGTTTCCTCTTTTATGCGTCATGTTCCTTCAGGATTTAGATGGTCATGGCTCTCTATAACTTCCAGTTTTTTGTCGTTTTTAGTAAAGTTATCTTTTTGCTATCCGGGTTCGGTTTTTTTTTTTTATTCAAAGTAGAATAAATTTGGAATATATTAACATGGAATATACTGACATAATTTGTACTTGGGAGGCAAGGTGGTGTAACGGATAGCGGCTCGGATTGAGAAATCGTAGAGCCGAGTGCGAATTCCAGTCAAATCCATTACATTCATTTACGATCGTGGTGGCTTCTCATTCAAATTCTGTTTAAACGTCCATTTTCGTAATAGGATTCGATAACTTTAATACGTTGTTTGATTGTTAATCTTTCTACGGTTAAAACTGCCAAAAACTTAAGTTTTAAATCTGAAAGAAAAAGAAAAAAAATCATCAGAAGAATGGTATGAATCCTCTTCTCCCTCCAGTGAATAGCAGGACAGACAGGGTTCTATAACCTTGGATGGCAACTGGTCTACCACAGAAAGAAATAGCAACCTACTGCGGGAAAAAATCTGCCTTGTCAATCATTTATCGAAAGATACATGATCGCTTAAGCGTGTATCAAGCATGGCACATAACTGATTGAATTTGTATTTGCATGGCAGCGTACAGAGTAGAGTAAAAGAAAATGTTGTTCTCCGTGACATCAAAATGCCGCAACACAAGAAATAAATTTCTAGATTCATCTGATCCGCCACGTTCACTTGACCTTCTACCAAGCGATTATTACTGTTTTTGATGGTTGCAAGACGTTTTGATGGGGAAATTCAATTTTTCTCGCCAGAATCTATTTTAAATATTTATAAGTCTACCATTTAGCCATGCTTTCAATATTGCTGCCACACCTGCGATATATTTAGAAATTCTTGATAAAATCCTAAGAATCTGCAATTTTATCTCGATTTCAGTTATTTTTCTACCACCGCAGCATCGCATTCCTCTGCCGTTTCTATAGATACTTTCATGGTAATTGTTCTAATGAACTTACTTCTGTTGCTTAGTGTTGTGGAGTGATTTCGCAGTGGAGGCTTGTATTTGTACTAAGTCGGTCCTAAAATAGGTTCGGGGTACAAAACGTTATGAACTTGATATAATAAGCATTACGCAGAGTAATCTAGTAGTGGTCGCTGATACTTTAGTATTCGACTAACTGTCGTCCGACATCGACTAACTGACGATATTCAGTCCCCCCCCCCACTGGGGCAACATGTGACACAAGGTCGGTTATTTATTGTGGGTTTTCCGAGCCCGTGGACTCGGCCCCAAAATATACCCATTGAAGCCGTATAAACGGGCTCAGGGCCGGTTTATCTTCCCAAACGAGCCTCCGCCCCTCGGCGTAGCCTCGTTCGGGTTCCTCCCCGCCCGAAGGCAGAGAGTTCAACCGAACAGCCGGTCGTCCGACATCGACTGACTGACGATATTCAGTCCCCCCACCCACCATTGAGGCAACATGTGGCACAAGGTCGGTTATTTATTGTGGGTTTCCGAGCCCGTGGACTCGGCCCCAAAATATACCCATTGAACCCGTATAAACGGGCTCAGGGCCGGTCAACTTCCCCAAACGAGACTCCGCCCCTCGGCGTAGCCTCGTTCAGGTTCCTCCCCGCCCGAAGGCAGAAAGTTCAACCGAACAGCCGGTCGTCCGACAGTGACTGACTGACGATATTCAGTTACCGCCCCCCCACCACGAGGGCGTCATGTGGCACAAGGCCTTTTTAACGTGGGATCTCCGAACCCGTGGGCTCGGCCAAAAATATGCCCATTGAACTCGTATAAACAGGTTCAGGGCCAGTTTACCTCCCCGAAAGAGAATCCGCCCTTCGGCGTAGCCTCCTTCGGGTTCCTCCCCGCCGGAAGGCAGTGAGTTCAACTTAACAGCCAGTCGACTGACTGACCGACTCGATACTCTTACTACTCCTACTTATTATAGGTGGGAGAGTATTAACTATAGAATAGGTGTGCTCCACTATAACATTTAGTTTCTTGTAAACAAAATTGTAATCATTGTAAGTATTCGTTGAGCTTTCATTTTTAAAAGTTGTTATTTTTATCACTCGCCAGACAAATTGTAAAGAGTGTTCCAATAACTTGGATAATAAATGTGAATTAAGTTTAAGCGTCTAATGATATTTTTTTCTTTTTCTTTCAGATTTAAAAACTTAAGTCTTTGGCAATTTTAACCGTAGAAAGATTAACAATTAAACAACGTGTTAAAGTTACCGAAGCCTATTACGAAAATGGACGGTCAAACAGAATTTGAATGAGAAGTCCCCAGGTTGTATCATCTCTCGAAGCAGCGATGTCAATTGGCCACCACGATCGTGCGACTTGACGCCTCTGGGGCCATCTCAAAAGTAAGATCTATGCCAACAAGCCAAAAACAATTCAACAGCTGAAGGATGAGATAATTAAGTCATATTGGTGAGATCGAGGAGCAACTATGCAGAGACGTCATCAAAAATTTTGACCACCGAGTGGAGGTGTGCTGTTGAAGCCTTGGTGGACATTTGGGCGATATTATTTTTCACACATAACTGCCATGACTTTAATAACATGATCCAATAGAGAATTAAATAAATTTTCATCAATAAGACTGATTTATTTACTGCTGACTTTGATCCGTCTTAATGAAACACTCTTTACATATGAGATCTAGTTAGGACTTTATAGAGATTTTGAGGTAATATAGTGGCTGTAGTAAGAATGTGTTGTTTGGGTGTAAGGGATATCGTATGTTTGGGGCAGTAATCGTGTCTAGCTAAGTTTAGGATAAGACAGACTGAAGACCAGACATCCTCTATCCCTCCTTCTGGCCTTCTGCCACATTTTCGGATTTTCAAACTAAATATTACTTACCGCGATGGTATCGAAACTTTATGAATTTAAGCATCGTATTAGATTGGTGTCAAGGTCTCATTATTTTACAGTTGAAATGGCTAGATGTAACCGTAAGTTCTATGTTAACAGTTTCTACTATCACATTTCTCGCTTTTGGAACACTATTCTGACTTTTTTCTACCCGGCCAACTTTGATCTTTAAAAAATCAAAAGCAATGTCAATCATTATCTTCTATCATCTTGTTGTTTTATTGTCCTCTCTCCTATATATTTATCCTATTTGTATATTTTTTAGTACCCCCACTTGCGTCTTAGAAGCTTTATCGCCTTGCATGGGGGTGAATGGTTAAAAAAATGAAGTATGAATCACAATCTCCCTGAAACCTGTTCTTTTATTGTTTTTCTCCTCCCTAAAGTCTTATCATATTTTTGCACTTCCAGTAGCGTACTAGTGACATTATCGCCTTGTTTGGGGTGAGACGATATAGAAAAAGAACCTTCCTCTAATGAAAACTAAGTTAGCCGAAGATTTTTCACATCAAAACCTGAAGATTTCTCTTCAAAATATATAAAAGTGATTCCTGATAAATGGCAAGAAGCCATTGAAAATAATAGGTGAATGTCTATGCGCTGTGTCGATTCAGGAAGTGGGCGATCATGGTTCTCCACAACTAGCTGTCATTTTTAGTTCTTAGAAATGTTTGTCTTTTTGTTATCACTCCTAATCCCTGTTCTACTAAATATTTACACAAGCTCATTGGATAGGTTATTCACTATTTTTCTCTGTCCGTCTGCCCTTCAATATGCCCGCAGTGTCCTATATTCTAATCCCTCGTTCCACAAGGCTGATATATATATGTATGTATGTATATATATATATATATATATATATATATATATATATATATATGGGTTTCTTATTTCTATCTATCTATCTATCTATCTATCTATCTATCTATCTATCTATCTATCTACTGGCCTTTTTTGCTATCTGCCTATCTATCTATTAGCCTTTTTTGCTATCTACCTATCTATTGGCCTTTTTTGCTATGTATTGGCCTTTTTTGCTATCTATCTATCTATCTATCTATCTATCTATCTATCTATCTATCT
>OZ010604.1:52087341-52102341 GCA_963932145.1 Acanthosepion lycidas
ATATGTCATAAAATCACTACAAAAATAGCCATTTTGTTTCAACACTTCTGGTGTCTTATCAAGTGATGGTGTTGAATGTAGAATAAAGAGTTTTAAAAGGTTCAAATCAATCAAACACCCCTCGCTAGGGGAAATGTTGTTACATAAGCTGCAATGAGCAATCAAGATACAAGTATATGAGAATTCAAAAATCTTGACAACAAACTTTGGTTATAATAATTAATTAATGCTTTTATGTTAAGGTTAGACTAAAATAGAATTCATTCTAACTAATTAATATTAAATTTTACTATAAAATTAAAAATTTAAAAATAACAGTTTTAAATCTTAAATTTAATCCGTATTAAGTTTAAAAAATTATAAAATCATTTAAAGAAGAAACTGAGGAAAAAATTCATATATTTTGTTATTTATTTTGTTTTTATTGAAAGACCAAAAATTGAGTTAGAATAAACGTTAAAATCTAATGTTGCTCTAAGCTTCGTTACAACTTAGATACATTTGAAGCGATGATATGTGCAGGGGAGGGTGAAAACATGCAAAAGACAAAACATACACAATTAGATTATAATACACAAACATGTAGACATATTTATATATATAAACACGCAAAAAAAGTGACGAAACAGGAAATAGATGTCCACGACTCGTAAAAAGAAATCCGATAACATACATACAATGAAAGTCACATATAATCGATTATACACACATACATTTATAAAGTTAAACACATATACATACGAAGAAATATTCCAATTTGAAAATTTTAGTAAACGAATTCTAATATACTATTAAAATATGACTTATGTGGGCAAAGATATAGAGATAAAAATAGTTGAAAAGACAAAATTAAATATGAGTAAAATAGAAAAACAAATATTCGTCAATGAACAACAGAAGGAAAAAAAGGAGACTAAAATATAGAGAAATGGATAGAAAAATAAATATATACGCATACACAAATATGAAAAAAACCAAATTCAAATGTCCAGGCAAAATGTAACACTTAAAAATAACTCTATTTAATATATAAAAAAGAAAACTCCTAAAAACACAAATATATATAAATATCTCTTATATACTTATATTCGCATAAGTACAGATACACGAGTACAAATATATCACAATATGTGAAAGAAAATAAAAAATACGTGTATATATATATATATACATATATGTATACATGTATATGTATATATGTATATGTATATATATATATATATATATATATATATGAAGAAATACATACATATATATATGAATATATATATATGAATATATATGTATATATATTTATATATATGAATATATATGTATATATATATGAATATATATGTATATATATATGAATATATATGTATATATATATATGAATATATATGTATATATATATATGAATATATATGTATATATATATATGAATATATATGTATATATAAATATATAAGTATATATATAAATATATAAGTATATATATAAATATATAAGTATATATATAAATATATATGTATATATATATGTATATATATATGTATATATATGTATATATATATATCTATATATATATTTATATATATATAAGAATATATATGTATGTAAAAAAATACATGCATACGTATATATATATTTATATATATATATATGAAGAAATACATACGTATATGTAATATATATATATGAATATATATGTATGTATATATGAATATATATGTATATATATATAAATATATATGTATATATATAAATATATATGTATATATATAAATATATATGTATATATATATATGTATATATATATATATATATATATATATACGAATACATACATACATATATATATATATATATATATATATATATATATATATATATATATATATATATATATATATAAAGAAATATAGTTTTAAGGTATGCTATATTTATGGTATAAAGGGCACAATACCAGAGATAAATGTAAATATAAAATATAAAGGTGGACATTGCCGTTTATATATATATATATATATATATAGATAGATAGATAGATAGATAGATAGATAGATACATAATATTAATCCTCTGTAAATTTACATTGAGCACTATTTTGTAAAAAATAAAAATATCAATCAGAACACCTGATTACATATCTTACTGTTCTTTCTTTTCATTTAATATATATATATATATATATATATATATATATATATATATATATATATATATATATATATTTCTGAAGATTTATTGTTTAATCTTATTTTGGATACGAGACCGAACGGATGTGATTTCCACAAAATTAATCTGATTGAAGATATGATTTTCTTAAAAAGGGGAAAATAAATCCCTGCTTCTTCGGGCAAAGCGCGCTGGATAAAACGGTATTTTCACCCACTAAAAGTTCCATCCGTGCTAAAGAGCCCATTTTCTTTGCTAAGATTTATCGACTACGTCAGACGATGGACGCAATACGTATTGTTTAATAAATAAAAATGGGACGTCTATTTCAAATACGAAGTGTCCGCTATGTTAACGCATGAAAGTAACGAAGTGTGTTATGCCCAGGTATTTCTTTCCGTATCTACTTATCGGCTAGCCTATTCCTGTTGTAGACGCCTGGATCAATAAATATCTAGCCTGACATGTAGTTATTATTTGAATTTCGATCTAAAATTCTCACTGTATAATGTTCGAGCTATATGATTAATATTTCACATTGAAATAAGTGCATTGATAAATAAGAGAGGGCACTTCTTGTTGGTGTAGTGGTTAACAAACTTGTCTCGCTAGATCAATTACGACTTAATAGTGAGTTCGATCCTCACGGAATGCGCCATATTTTCGGCCTCGTGCCACATTTAAATTACGCTTAGAAAATCACCATTGATATGTCAGAGACTATTTTGAAAAAAAATTCTTGCGTGGAGCTCATTAAGCTACAGACTTTCTGATGTACCTACACTACAGATCAAAGGTTTGAAGCGACGCCCAAAATTAGAATGGAATAAATTTGATAGAAAAGCGCGGGAAAAAAATGAAAAAGATCTCTTAGGTTGATTGAAAAATAGAATAAAATTCAATTGTCAAACTTTAAATGCAATGTTAATTGCTATCTACTGTCCTCCTGATTACTCTTTCATCTTTCCGCTCATTTATAAATCGTTTACTTGCCAGTAGTTTATATAATCGCCTGACGAGATGCATTGATTCGCATCGAAACACGACTGCCATTGTGTAGCGTTTCTGCCAAAATAACTACACAATTGCAATGCATCTCATCAGGTGATTGTCTCTTTTAAATTAAATGTTACGAACGTTGGAATTGTACTCTATTAGTTCTCATCTTATATATATATATATATATATATATATATATATATATATATATATATATATATATGTACTACAGTTCAAAAGTTTGAACCCCCCCCCACAATTAGCATGGGATGAACTTGATAGAAAAGTGAAACCTTTCTATCCAAAAAAATGAAAAAAGAGCTCTTAGTGTCATTAACAAAAAATGGAATCGCTTATCAAACTTTGAGAAACTTTTGCAACGAATGCCAAAAAACTGTGCTGCAGTAATCAAGACTAAAGGAGGATAGTTTGACGAGAGCAAAATTTAATCATAAAATGTTTTTTGTCTTTTTGTCATAATAAAATTTGTCATAAAAAAATCATGTCACACGATTTTTTTTTAATCAAGTATAATAATTTTCTCTTATTTAAAGTGCAAAGGAACTACTTTTGGGGTCAATTTAAAAAATTACCAAGGGTAGACGCCAACATTTGAACTGTAGTCTATATATGTGTATATATGTGTATGTATGCGTATATGATACTGGAATTACGGGTTTGGTTTGAAAACCCAAGTCGTATGCTTTTCATTTTATAGAAAAGTGAATTATTTCGGTTTTAATAATGACGTAAGCCCCCCCCCCCAACCTCACCCATCGCCCAAGAAAATGAATCAATAAGTCTGTAGCCTGATACAGTTGTCAGCTGAGTTTTATTCTGAAATTTACTCTGTTTAAATCGATTATTCAGAGAGGCAGCGGGTTAAGTGCGTTACAAAGAAAAAAGACACAAAAAATAAATTATTATTTGTTTTGCGTAAATGCCTTTTTATTTTTATTTATTTTTAATCATTAACGAACCTCATGGTAGCGGAATTCAAAAAAAATGTTTCTGATTTATAAGTGTACGAAAAGATACGTAAATTCTTATCTTGAGGGAGAGAATGGGATTTTTAAAGAATTTCTTCTCTCTTTAAGCAAATGAAAATCGAAGAAAGAATTGATGGCTAAAAAAAAATACACGAAAAAAATAGAAAGAAAAAAGAAAGACGGAAAGAAAGAAAAAAGAAAGACGGAAAGAAAGAAAAAAGAAAGGAAAAAAATAAGACAGAAAGAAAGAAAAAAGAAAGAAAAGGGTCTAATTATATGTAAAAAAAAATGTATTTTTTTTACTTATGCAATCAGTTTTCGTACATATAGAAACCAGTAAACCTTTGGGTGCGATAGTTTTCACACGCCCCAATTAAATGATTCTTTTCTTTATTATTATTATTATTATTACTACTACTACTACTACTACTATTTTTATTATTACTATTATTACTATTATTATTGTTACTACTACTATTATTATTATTACTACTAATATTATTATTATTACTACTACTATTTTTATTATTACTACTGTTACTATTATTATTGTTACTACTACTATTATTATTATTATTATTACTACTACTACTACTACTATTTTTATTATTACTACTATTACTATTGTTATTGTCATTATTATTATTATTATTATTATTATTTCCTTTGATTTCTGGTGTGTACTGATTCCATTCTTTGACCCGTCCAGAGACCTAAGGTCAGAAATGACATTATGACATTTTCCACTCGGCAATTTTGTTTTTTTTTAAAACAAAAAAACAAAAACAACAACACATATTTTACATAGATAAAGCCCTTCGTATTGTGTGGGCTGTACTCGTGAGAACAATTTTAATTGTATTTCTTTAAGGTATGGGCTACTAGGAATCCCTTCAATGGGTCTACTGGAATCTTTTCCACTCAATTCGAGGGCTCTAACTACAACAGGGATTGTTGATGTTCCCTTATGTCACATTTTCGAGATTTCGATTTAAAGGTCCTTGTATTTTGATAGCTTTTTGAAGATCTTCAAAGATACATTGCTGTTAGTAGGGTTTGCCATATCAATAAGAAGGCAATTTGTTTTTGTTTGTGGTCTCTAATAATTTCTGGGATATTAGCTTTTATTGTTCTGTCTGTGTGTATTGTATCGTCCCATAAAATTGTTACAGGTCCTATCTCCGTATTTTTTTTTTTTTTGAACCGAACTTATGAATATTTTCTCAAGTGATGTTGCCTGAAAAGAAGCCCGTTTAATAAATAAATAAAGAATTAATTTACTTCCTAAATTTGAATAAATTTAAGGAATTTTAGACTGTTTGTGATGTGAAATAACGACTGACAAACTGTTTGTAGCAGGCGATGTTTTGAATTTTATTTTAATCTGTTTCTAGAGTTTATCTATAGTTGAGGGACGAATGAACATAGGTTCGTCTATTATAATTTTGAGACTAGAATGAGATTTTATATTTGGTGGGAATTAATTAGAGTTGAAATTTAACACCGTATAAGTTCGTAATATTGTTATTTATTTGATTGCAGTTAATTATTAAGTCCTTATAACCCGAGAGGCAGATTTTTAGCCACCATGTTCGTTTGCAACATGGTTGGATTTTTAAAAAATTAGGAAGATTCTTAACATAAATAAAAATAATTGAAATATTAGGTTGGTGCAAAAATAATTTCGTTTTCTCACATAGTAACATATGTTAGAAAACGAAATTATTTTTGCACCAACCTAATAAATAAAAATGTGATCAAAGGAAATTCCTCCAGACAATATTGCGTTTCCGTGTCATTGGGCATTGAAGTTATTTGTAAATTTCATTGTGACCATATATATTTTGTGATGGTTTCCAGAATAAGTTTTTTTTTTGTGTGTGCGTGTGTGTGTGTGGGGGGGGCGGGGTCAGTATTAAATTTAACTTGATGTTTTTGTTTTGTTTTATTAACGTAAAAAACTATTATTTATATAATTTTATAACTATTTATTAAAATAGTTATTTTTGTGTGATCTTTTATCTGTATCTTTTTAAAAAATCATATATTGGCGGGTAAGTCACTTTCTGACAATGCTAATTTACTTTTTGCGACTCAAGTAATTCAATGATTACAAAAACAAAATAACAACAAAACAACAACAAAAACAAAGAGACCGCGAATCCAAAATGTGCCTCCTTATTGACTTGGCAGTCCGTGTAGACTGCAATGTATGTTTGAAGATCTTCAAAAAGCTATCAAAATACAAGGACCTTTAAATCGAAATCTCGAAAATGTGGCATATGGGAACATCAACAATCCCTGTTGTAGTTAGAGCCCTCGGATTGGTTGGAAAAGATTCCAGTAGACTAATTGAAGGGATTCCTGGAAGTTCATGCCTTAAAGAAATACAATTAAGATTGTTCTCAAAGTTACAGCCCACACATAACGAAGGGCTTTATCTATGTAAAATATATGTATGTTTTTAATTGCTCAGTAGCAAATGTCATGTTGCCATTTCTGACCTTAGGTCCCTGGATGGGACCAGGAAAAATGAGTACACACCAGAAATCAAAGGAAATAAAACAACAACAACAACAACAACAACAACAATAATAATAATAATAATAATAATAATAATCCCCTACCCATTAGTGATTACGTAGTGCAGGGTTAAAAGCTGACACGGGCAGGTTTTATTCTTGCTGCACAGGACCGATGCTTGCTAACTATAAATTAACTAAGACACATACTGTGTTGACCCCAAATTCAGATTTTGTGATAAATATCCAGAAACAATTGACCATATTGTATCAGGTTGCACGGTGTTAGCACCAATTGAATATAAAACTCGGCATGATAGAGTGATGAGCCGATATATGCACTGGAAAATATGCCACTTTTACGGCAAGGAAACTGCAAGAAACTGGTATGAACACCATCAAAACCCAATTAGAGTTAGACCCTGTAACAATATTATGGGACTTTACACACAGACAGAACAATCAAAGCTAATCGTCCAGACATCGTGATTAAAGACCACAAGAATAGAATATGCTTTCTTGTTTTCATGGAAGTCCCTGCAGACTGCAATGTATCAAGGATCTTGAAATGGAAATCTAAAAAAATGTGGCACATGAGGACATCAATAATTCTAGTTGTATTTGGCACCTTCGTATTAACTGGAAAAGATTTCGATAGACCCATTGAAGGGATTCCTGGTAGCCCATGCCTTAAAGAAATAAAAAAAAATTTTACTCACAAGTAGAAAATTACGAAGAGCTTTATCTATGTAAGATATGTTTGTCTTATTTGTGACTTTAAGTCTCTGGTTGGAACCCGGATGAAAATATGTCTACAATAGAAATCAAAGGAGATAATAATAATAAGAGATGAGGTATTATGTTCACTATTTACATTATTCGGACCATTCTCATCTTTGTCGCCATATTTATTACAACGTTCCGTTCGTTGTACGCTCCGGCCTTTTTCAGGTGGTTGAAATGGTGAACTGAAACTTTTATTTCGCGCACTGGGGTAGACTGTTCTAGTTCCACGTGCCACATTTTAATGGATCTGCTGTTAATTCCCCTCTCCAAGTTCTCCACTGCCTTAACCGGGTATTGAACTCACACTCAATGGATCTAACTAACGCCTTCATCCACAGTGCCATATGCCTTTAGGACATCTGTGTATGAATTTCTGGGAATTATAAACCTAATGTCTTTCATTTTTTTACCAGTGCTCATATTGCAATTTTTTTTGTTATTATCGCTTTTCTCAAAGATGAGGACAATAGTCCGAATAATGTAAATAATAATAATAATAATAATAATAATAATAATAATAATAATAATAATAATTTTAAGTCACGGTTCATTCGTTATTTATCATCATTATTTTCGTGATTTTCACTTCAGGCGTGCTACATTCCTTAGTTCCCAATTCAGACCTTTACATCTAGACACCCGCCATGTTACGCACGCAGAGTTGAATCCTCATCATCCTTTTCGTATTCCGTTAGTAAGAAGGCAGTTTCACCTAGACAGCTTCTTCTCGAGAACGACTACACTGTGAAACAGACTCCCAAGAGGATACTTTCCTGATCACTAGAATTCTAACCGCTTCAGGTCTACAGTCAACCGTTATTTATCCTACATATCCTCATAACCTGTACTTACTTCCTCCTCTTTTTACATCCATACAACAACCTCATTCAGTACACCCTTTAAACTGAGTTGCGCTTGGACCTTGTATCGGGCGAACCTTTATCGTAAGGAAATCTTTTTCATTAATATCACATATTTTGTAGCGTAATCCTCTAACTTGAGTGAATCTAGAGCCTTGTACTGAGTGAACCTTAGTGTAATAATAATAATAATAATAATAATAATAATAATAATAATAATAATAATCAGAGTCAAAGCCATCACAGCCAGTTCCTTTAATTCTCACATAATTAAGGATGGAACGCGAAATACAGGATCTGTGGAATATATGATGAAACTGTCGACCATATTATCTCAGGATGTCCGGAACTAGCAGAAAATGAATATACCCACAGACATAACAAGTAGAAACATATGTCCACTGGAAGATATGCAAGAAGCACAAAATCGAAATCACTGAGAAATGGTATGAGCACCAACCAGACACAGTTACCCAAAATAATGATGCAACTATCCTGTGGGATATGCTAATTCAAACTGACAGGGGAATAAAAGCCAATAGACCTGATATTATCACAAAAGAAAAGAAATTCAGGAAGTGTATGCTTATTGACATAGCAGTACAATCTGAGAAAAACATCTCCATGAAAATTATCGAGAAATTGTCTAAATACAAGGACCTGGGCATCGAGATTAACAGAATGTGGGGAATGAAGACTGAGACTGTCATACCAATAGTAATCGGAGCTCTGGGTCCGGTGAGAAAAGAAATGGACAATTTTAATAACAGTGTCCCAGATAACATCAACAGATAACTTGCCAAGAAGATCGCCCTGCTAGTAACATCCCATATAATAAGAAAAGTGTTATCAATTAAATGACGATTCTCTTATAGAGTCTGAGGACCATAGTTTGGACCCGGCTCTACAGGGTACAAAGCAGGAAACATAACATACACAAATAATAATAATAATAATAATAATAATAATAATAATAATAATAATAATATATGGCACGTGAGGACATTAACAATTTCAGTTGATTGGAAAAGGTTCCGATAGACTCATTAAAAGGATTCCTGGTAGACCACGCATTAAAGAAATACAAATAATTGTACTCACAATTACAGTCCATAAGGTACGAAAGGCTTTATTTATGTAAAATGTGTGTGATCTTAGATATTTTCCCCTCAAATATGATCAGTGGTAAAATGTCATGATGCCATTTCTGATATTATGTCTCTGGTTGGGACCCGGAAAGAAATGAGTATACACCAGTAACCAAAGGAAATATAATAATAATAATAATAATAATAATAATAATAATAATAATAATAATAATAATAATAATAATAATTGGGACTTTACAATACACATAGGCAGAACAATGAAAGCTAATCGCCCAGACATCGTGATTAGAGACCGCAAAGACAAAATTTGCCTTCATATTGACATGGCAGTCCCTGCAATGTATCTTTGAAGATCTTCAAAAAACTATCAAAATACAAGGAACTTGAAATCGAAATCTCAAAAATGTGGCATATAAGAACATCAACAATACCAGTTGTAGTTGGAGACCTTGGATTGATTGGAAAAGGTTCCAATAGACTCATTGAAAGAATTCTTGGTAGCCAATGCCTTAAATAAATACAAAAAATGTATTCACAAATACAGCCCACACATTACGAAGGACTTTATCTATGTAAAATATGTGTGTTGTGTGATTTTTTTTTCAAAACTGATCAGTGGAAAATGTCATGATATAATTTTTGACCTTAGGTCTCTGACCAGAACCTGGAAAGAAATGAGTTCACACCAGAAATCAAAGGAAATAAAAAAAAAATAATACAGTGTAACCCGGATATAAGAGAGTTGTCGGGGTCCAGGATAAGAAGTATCTTATATCCGGGTTTCTCTTATATCCGGGTTTGGTCTATTTTGTTTAGGTAAGTATGGCTCTAATTTGGGACCAGAGAGAATCTCTCTTATATCCTGGTTTCTCTTATATCCGGGTTTGGTCTATTTTGTTTAGGTAAGTATGGCTCTAATTTGGGACCAGAGAGAATCTCTCTTATATCAGGGTTTCTCTCATATCCGGGTTTGGTCTATTTTGTTTAGGTAAGTATGGCTCTAATTTGGGACTAGAGAAAATGTCTCTTATATCCGGGTTTCTCTTATATCCGGGTGTCTTATATCCAGGTTACACTGTAATTCTTAAGTTGACTGGTTGATGCTGCATAAAGTATAAATTATGACGCCAAAACTTTTTGACCAAATAATGCTTAATCAGATGTCTTTCTTATCATTGTCACGTCAAAAACGGTGTAAAAAAGAAAAGAAAAAGAAAATATCTTTAAAGAATTTTTTTCATAAAAATGCCGACTAATATTTTTTACGAATAGAATATTAAATTATTTTTTGTCCCGTTATTTACTTTTTAATTTTTTGTTTATGTTTACCAACGAAGGTGGACTTTATTTAAATAATTAAATTAAAATGAATTCCAAAAATTTAGGGTCTTGAAAGTGTTTTTTTTTCTACTTATAATTTTAACAGGCGTAAAGGCAATTTCGTCGCTACTGTGATTTTTTTTTCTTTAAAAAATGAAACACCTAAAAAGAAGAAAAAAAGTTACTGAAAAGTTTTATAAAATTCGCTATATGAGTCCAAGTAAAAAGAAAAAAAAATCATCATAAATGTTTTTCTACTCATCGTCTAACGTTTAAAGAAATACATCTTTAACGGTTATTCTTATTTTTTCCGGATTTCTTTTTAAAAATTAAACGCCTATTTAATAATAATAATAATAATAATAATAATAATAATAATAATAAGGATAATGATGATAATGATGACAATGATGATAATAATGATGAAGATAATAATAAATAATAATAATAATAATGATAATGATGATGATGATAATAATGATAATAATAATAATGATAATGATGATGATAAAAATGATAATGATGATGATGATAATAATGATAATGATGATGATAATGATAATAAAAATGATAATGATGATTATGATGATGATGATAATAATAATATTAATGATAATGATGATGATGATAATAATAATAATGATAATGATGATGATAATAATAATAATGATAATGATGATAATAATAATGATAATGATGATAATAATAATGATAATGATGATGATAATAATAATAATGAGGATGATGATAATAATAATATTAATAATAATGATGATGATGATAATAATAATATTAATAATGATAATGATGATAAAATGATAATAATAATAATAATGATAATGATGATAATAATAATAATAATGATAATAATGATGATAAAAATGATAATAATGATGATAATAATAATGATAATGATGATGATAATGATAATAATAATAATAATAATAATAATAATAATGATGATGATGATGATGATGATGATGATAATAAAAAAATGTTGTTGTTAATGTTGTATAATAATAAGAAAAGTGACAAGAATTTATATTTCCTTTCGATTTTTTCTTATATCACTTAAGATTAAACTCTCCTCCATATTACGTTGATTAAAAAGAAAAAAAATCATTAAAGTTAATAGGGGGTGGGTCCTGTTTACTATGGAAATTCATCCCCCTACGAAAGCCAAAAACAAAATATACTCATACCACGTGATCTAATAAAATGAAAAAAAAAAAAAAGAAACGAAAAAGAAACGAAAAAGAAATGAAAGAAATTATTAAAATTATAAAAGAAATAAAAAAAAAATGAGGATTGCTTCTATTAATTCACCTGAAAATAAAAAAGAATTTATTTATATTAGGTTGGTGCAAAGATAATGACGTAATAATGTCGTTTTTTGACGTATTATTTAACGTCAAAAAACGACATTATTACGTCATTAATTTTACACCAACCTAAGTTCACACCAAAATTCAGAAATGTCCTTTAAGATATGTTAAAAAATGTATTCATTATTTTAGAACTCAAAGCTCATGTCATGTCCTTTTGGAGTATTTCATCGACGTAGAAAGAATATTGACTCTCTGTAAGAAGCGAACACTACTCTCCTTGTCTGAATTCTTGTTTCAACACCAGCAACTTCAGGCCAAGTTAAACAAATTTTGATTTATAATTTATCATTTAAAATAGTGTCAACGATTTAATAAAAAACAGACTTTGATTTAAAATTTATATTAAAAGATTGCAAAATTAAATAAAAAACAAAGTTTGGTTTAAAAAATTTAACATTTCTTGGGGTGAATTAATTTAATAATATTTGCGATAAGTAACTTTTTGGAGTGAATTAACAGAAAAGGTCCGAAAATAAAATTCATAATTTGGATATCTATTTTCATATATTTCTATCGATTAAGCACTTCAGATTATGAAATAAAAAAATGTTTTTAAATTAAAAAAAAATCACTTCGTACAAAGAATATAAAATAACATACTTGTCTTGTTGGCTTTCATAGGGGGGGGGTCAATTTACATTACAATGAATTTACAGGGCAAACAGGACCTAGTAATAACTTTTATAAACTTAAAAAATAAATCGGGGTCTGGAATGCTTAGTAATATGAAAAAAAAAAAAAAAGAAAAAAGATGATTATTTCTGGTTGCAGTACAACTACCCCAAAACACTCGAAAATGTATTTAAACTTTCTTATAAAATTCTCAATGTGAGATCAGGTAAAAAAAACAAAAAACAAAACAAAACAACTACAAAGAAGAATAAACTGCAAATCAATAATTAAAGGCTAAAAGTACATACCGTATAAAAATAAAAATAAGCCTCTAAAACGGAATGGAGAATACGAATTTCATTAGACTCGACATGAAGATAACGCTCACTACATGAGTTATAAACGTTGAGAGAGTTAGCTCAGTGGTATAGCACTGGACTACAAAATACTTAAGGGATTAAAAATGTTCATTGCTTGGTGCTGTGTTGGTGATGCTGGTTAAACATAATCCAAATTCTGGATATTTGAAAAATAAAACTAAGAAATTAATTAAAACAAATTAAAAAGGGGATAAAAAATATTTTGTTTTGAAGGATCAACGTCGAAATTGTAAACTCCTTCATAGCCAAAAACTAGGGCAGAAGTGAGTCTACCTCGAGGCGAGATTAAACCAGATAGATAGATAGACAGACTGACAGACAGACAGTGAGATAGATTATGATAGATATAATGAATACCCTGATATAGATAAATAAATAATGAACGCCCCGAGATAGATAGAGATAGATAGATAATGAATGCCCTGAAATAGTAGATAGATAGATATTATGAATGCCCTGAGATAGATAGATAGATAGATAGACAGATGGACACATAGATAGATAGATAGATAGAATGCTCTGATATAGATAGATAGACAGATATAATTAATGCCCTAAAATGGTAGATAGATAGACAGATATAATTAATAATGCCCTGATAGATAGATAGATAGATAGATAGATACACACACAAAGAGACAGACAGACAGACAGATAGATAGATAGCCAGACAGACAGAGAGACACACAGACAGATAGATAAATATAAATAATTAATACCTTGAAATATATATTAGGTTGGTGCAAAAATAATGTCGTTTTTTGACGTTCAACTTTATGCGAGAAAACGACATTATTTTTGCACCAACCTAATAGATAGCTAGACAGACACACAGACAGACAGACAGATAGATAGATAGATAGATAGATAGATAGATAGATAGATAGATAGATAAATAGATAGATAGATAGATAGATAGATAGATAGATAGTGTGGCGGGAAGAGTGAAACGAGCGAGAGGTAGACAGATAAAAAGACGGCCTCAAACAAGAGAAAGACGAAACTAAAATAAATAAATAATCTGTTGATACATACAAAGCATGAGCTGAGACACAAAACACCTTATTGACTGACAGATACACACAATATGCGATACAGACATACGCACACAGGAGGTATGTGCGTGCGCGGGTGTGCGTGACGTGATGAAAGAGGCTAAAAAGAAATAGAAAAAAAAAAACAACACAAAAACGAAACGTTAAAAAAAATAAGAAAAGGAAAAGAAAAAAAAAAAAAAGGAAGAAAATTAAATAAGCCCTGGAGAGATGTTAAATAGCGGGGTGGAGGCATATTTGCATTATTTTCAATAAATTCCCAAGGTAAAAATAAAAATAAAAAAAAAAAATACCTGGGAGGAAATAAATAAACAGTGAATAGAAAGAAAACGAGAAGAAAAGAAAAGAAAAGAAAAGAAAGGAAAGGAAAGAAAAAAGAGACAAGTTGAACCAAATAATTTAACATTTAACAAGAGAAAGAAGCAAACGAAGCCAAAAAAAAAAAAAAGAAAATAGAAAAAAGAAAAAAAAGAAGAAAAATCAAAATCAATGGGGGAGGGGTGGAAAGAGTGAGAGAAAAAAAAATGTAGAAAAAGGAAAATGAAGAACGCTTAAAAAATAAAGCAGAACAAACAAAGTTCATAAGGAAAGATAAAAGCCAGGAAAAAAAAAAATGACTGAAGATGAAAAGAAGCAGACAATGAATCATCGGAAAATGGAATAAATTTAGTCATTGAAATAAAAGTAAAGAAAACAATGTCGTTGAATGGTTTTGTTGTCATTAAATGAAGAAATGTTTGAAATCGGTGAAATTTCACTGATTCTGAAAGTCGTTTTTCTTTTTCATTTTTGCGATTGCGTAGTTTAGCGTCCCAAATCTTCA
>OZ010604.1:52104841-52109841 GCA_963932145.1 Acanthosepion lycidas
AACTCTCCAAAAGTAAGAATTTGAAAATATAGAAATGATAAGCATTTAAACACAACCGTTATTCCAGTAGTTATAGGAGCACCAGAAACAATTAAGAAGAATATTGATATATAGCCATTAAGAAAATTCCAAGAAATCCATCTTTATCTGGAATACAAAAGATTGTATTAATGCTGTTTACCTATAAGTGGCTGGTTGGCTGACTTTAGCGACATATCAACACCTCTATGGGTTATTTAATGCCGAAATCCAAATATTCTGAACAATTTTATGGCCTCACCTACAGATAAAATGTATTGTTGGTCATTTTTCTGTAAAATATATTGCTGATATTTTTACTATAAAAATGTATTTCTATGCTTTCATAGTGTTTATTTTTGTTTGGGGATTCACTATTTCCCATAGCTTGGAGCCTAAAACAGGTGCTACCATCTCTGGTTAGAATGTACCTGAGCAAAACAGCCATCAAAACGGGGTCCCACGCTCCTGCAAAACTCCAATCTCAACGATCAGAGTGCCTTGCTGCCGGATGTAGTCTATCGTCATACGCAGAACTAACCTATAAGTGGAGAGCCTTTTTCAAGAATTCCATAAGAAAACCGTTCGTTCCTGTTTGGTTTCAGTTGAAAGACTTGGTAAATGATTGGAACAAACGGCAAATAAAAAAGAAATAATAATTATAACGAACCAAAATCAATAACTGTGAAGTACTAAATAAAATAAGAACTTGCCTAGGTATGGGTAAACCTTTCTCGTACGTGAGAGCTGCATGCCGTAAAGTCCATCATAAGGCGGGCCGCTATACTAAAAAGAAGGTATCTTTTTATTAAAAATACTGCAGCCATTTACTCAACAAAAGCATCTGCCTTAAAAAGCGTTGATTTTTTTTTTTCTTTACAAGTATGATCTTCCTTAGTAAAAATCGCTAATAGTTTAAAATACTTTCAACGAAAAGTTACAACATTCAGGAAACACTGTTCTTAATTGTTTATGTATGCGATTATGCATGAGAATGTATGAGTGAACGAGTGAACAAGTGAACTAATTTTTCTTGTGATCTTTGGTAATTTATTTTTACTTTTAAAATCTATTTCTAGAATTTTTTTTTAACTATTAAAATCTACTGTTAGAATTTTTTAATGTTAAAAATATTGCTGGTATCTTTGTTATAAAAATGTATTTTTACACTATCATAGTGTTTTGACCCCAGTTTTGAGGTTCACTACTTGTCCAAAGCTGGGACCCTAACAGGTGCTACCACCCATGTCAGGGTGGGCCTGGGAACAACAGCAATTAAGAGGTAGTTCCATGCTCCTCAACTCTCCCGCTACCAGAGGTTTTGCTGCCAGATGTAGTTTATCGTCATATCCAGGACGCACGTTTCAAACGCGTTGTGCACCAGTTCAAGACATGATGGTAACTGATGGTATCTGAAAAAAGCGGCAAGACATCAGCTTGAGGAAGACGCCATTGCCACTTGCTTAAGTTTATTAGCACCAGATAGGTGACAGTTTCAAACAGGCATAGGCAACTTTTTCGAACAGAGGGCCGAATGGGAAACAGTAGATCATAAGGCGGGACGCACTATTGAAAGAAATATTATATTTTTATTAAAGATACCGCAACCATGACTGAATAGGACTGTTATATTTTTTAAAGATAATTATGTAGCGTTCTTTGTGGTTCTTTCAAATAAAGCGTTAAAGTGGTCATTTTAAAAGTATCGCCCGAAGAGACCGTCAGGTCGAAACCGTGGTCTTTTATTTTAATTGACCTCCTGATTTTTTAAACTATATATATATATATATATATATATATATATATATATATATATATATATATATATATATGAAAATATATAGAAAATAGGAAAGAACTGGTTAGGTAAATAATCCAAAGTTCTTTAGTATTTTTGTTATTATTTAAAAAAAATAGTGCTCGATACAAAAGTAGAGCATATCATATTTTTTAATAAATAACTATATATATATATATATATATATATATATATATATATATATATGTGTGTGTGTGTGTGTGTGTGTTTGTGTGTGCGTGAGTGTGTGCGTGTGTGTATGTGTCTGTGTGTGTTTCATTAAAAACGACTGACAAGGTATGCGGTTTTTTCATTTAATTTTTCTTGTGTTCTCACTTTTTCCTTTTCTGGAGATAAATTATGTAGGAATTGTCTGAATTTTCTGTATGTTCGAGCGATTTCGGCTATTCTTTTAGCCATTATCAAATTTTTTTATTATTTAAAACTGAATGCATAGATTTTTTTATGCATGTATCTAGAGCTCTAGAAATGTTTTATTTTACAAACACAGTCAGCACATTGTGGCCGTGTTCATAGTTGATGTTATTGAGTGTTGGCATATTGTAGTAACAAGTAAACTCATGTTACATCTCCCTAATCATAGGTGAATTAGATCCCATTTTAATACACACGGAGATCTACCAAACTCTATCCGCAACATACTCTTTGCCAATACAAGTATAATAGCCACATCAACATTTAAAAAAAGGTTAAAAATAATAGAAGCAATATAATAAAAAATAAAAAAAAGCCAATACTTGTATAAAAGGGATTGCTGCCCAAATGCATACATTCATACATACATACATACATACATATATACGTACATATATATATATATATGTGTGTGTGTATGTGTGTGTGTATGTATGTATTCATGTATGTGTGTGTATGTGTCGTGCGTGTGTGTGTATGTGAGTGCGTCTAAGGCATGGCTACATAAAAAAGCCAAAAGAAAGCAAGCATTTTCTTCAAGAAATAGTAATTATGTGTTTATGCTTCTATATATTAGGTTGACGCAGAAATAATGTCGTTTTCTCACATATGTTACTATGTGAGAAAACGACATTACTTTTGCACCAACCTAATATTTATCTATCTCAGTCTGTTCATATCTATCTATCTATCTATCTATCTATCTATCTATCTATCTATATTTGTCTATATCTATCTATCTATCTATCTATCTATCTATCTATCTATATTTGTCTATATCTATCTATCTATCTATCTAAAGCCATTCATTATCTATGTATATATCAATCTATGTGAGGATGCAGGGTTGAATAATGGATAGCGGCTCGGATTGGGGAATCGGAGAACCGAGTTCGAATTCCAGTGGAATCCATTACATTCGCTTACGTGTTAATTCCCTTGGGAGAGGTATGAATCCTCTGAGGGACTTCATTATTTCGCGTCCTCCATAGTTTGCCTGACTTTTCGGCCAATCTGATGAATATTTATGACCGTTCTTAAATATTTTAATTTTGAAAAAGCAAATAACATTTTTACTCTTCTATATAAATACTTGTTAAAAAAAAAAATAAAATCCTTGCTTTGATATCGTCCTTCAGAGGACGAAAAACGTCGGTTAAGATGTTTTCCTTTTGTTTTGCTTCATATATATATATATATATATATATATATATCCCGGCTTGAAGCAATTGGACGTCTAGCCACACTGGTTCAGCAAAACAGTGGATGATTATATATATGCCCCCGGATATATATGCTCTAGGGAAGGTGGGTTTTAAAAACACAGCTATTAAGCATTACTCTTCAAGTAAATTGAATTGAGTTCTCCGATCTGCTGGGGTATTTCGTATAGAGAAAAAACGTTAAAATTCCCTTCCTTTCTGACGTGTGACGATGGATAGAGGTAAGATATCTGACTGATGTCAAATCAGTCGGGTTTGAAGCAACACTGAGGAGCTGTGATACAGTGAAACAGACTGTCTGTGGATGACTATATATATATATATATATATATATATATATAAAGGGAAGAGGTTATAGTAGTTCTAACGAGAAAAGTGTGTATATTAAAAAAAAGAGAGAAACCGCAAAAATTTTTGGTTGTAACGTGGATTTAAAAAAAAAAATATTATGCTTTATTTTCCCTAATTAAAGAGTAAAAATTTTATGGCTAAAAATATTATTGCTTTTTCAAAATTAAAAAATTTAATAAATATTCATCAGATTGGTCGAAAAGTCAGGCAAGCTATGGAGGACGCGAAATAATGAACACGCGTTTCTGGTCTCGCGACCTTCATCAGGCAAAGCGTGGATATTTCCACATATTATTAAAAATAATTAATTTATGTTTTTCGATGTTAAATATTCTCGATATGAGACATTCTCTTTTTAGTGAGTTAGTGACCCAAATGTCTTTCTTGAACTGGAAGTAAAAGTTTCTGCGTGAATATATATATATATATATATATATATATATATATATATATATATATATACATATGTGTGTGTGTGTGTGTATGTATAAAACAGTGTTTTTCGGGTCGTAAATGATCTTGGCTCTCTACAGATTCCATTTCTTTAACTATGAATTTCAATGATTTGTTGTGGGAAAAGTTAATGGAACGTTTTCCCGTTGCTTTCTCCACGATTTCGAATTGTTTTCCTTCTCCTAGCATAGTTGCCAACTAAATGTGGAGTACCCAGTCGCCATTGATATTTAATCCATAGCTTGGGGAAGATTAAATGGTTTCATTTCTTTGGCAAGGGCGACAGTACGAATTAAACACTTCAGTCCAGGCCTGAATTTTAATTCTATTTGCCAAAATCATGTGAGTAAATTCCTGGACAGAGCAGTATCTCAGAGCTTCAAAAGATTACTTTGTTCAGAAATGCATATATACAGTTATGTGATATACGCTTAGGCGATCATGTATCTTTCGATTCATGACTGACGAGGCAGATTTTTTCTTCTCGCAGTAGGTTGCCGTTTCTTTTTGCGGAGAAACAGTTGTCATCCTACCTATAGAAACCGGTCTGTCCTGCTATTTACCCATAGCTGGGGCAGGGTTAGCTTAAGAAGAGGATTCAAAGGGAATTAGCGCGTAAGTGAATGTAATGGATTCGACTGGAATTCGAATTCACGTAAAACTAAAAAAAAAAAAAAATTTTCAACCAGGGTCGCTTTTGGGTACAAATTTTTGTCAAATTA
>OZ010604.1:52117341-52137341 GCA_963932145.1 Acanthosepion lycidas
AATTTGCTTAATCAGTGAAATTAATAATAAACCGACCTAGATTGTCTTACTAAAGAAAGTTTGGTAAAGGCACTTTTAAGCTAAAGAGGAGGTCCCACTGATGCAAAAGGGGATACAGGTTCGATTCCTGATAGAGGCAGAGTCTTTCTTGAGTTTAACATCTCTGTTATTAATTTCACTGTTAAGAAAAAAGAAAAACAAAAACAAAAAACGCTAACACAAATTGGTGTAAGCACGAAAAAATAGCGTTTATAGTAATAAAAAAATAATGCCGATTAAAAAAATCAATTCCCCCCCCCCACACACATATATATATATATATATATATATATATATATATATATATATGTGTGTGTGTGTGTGTATGCATGTATGCGTGTGTCGCCCGTGTGTGTATGTGAGTGCGTCTAAGACATGGCTACATAAAAAAGCCAAAAGAAAGCAAGCATTTCTTTTCTTCAAGAAATAGTAATTATGTATGTATGTTTCTATATATTTATCTATCTCAGTCTGTTCACTTCTATCTGTCTGTCTATCTATCTATCTATCTATCTATCTATCTATCTGATTTAAAAAAAAATCAATTAAGTAAGTAGTGAATGCTGGTCAATCTGCTCACAGATGAAGAAGAGACTTGAGGCAGTAGAAATGTGGTTCTACAGAAGGATGCTGAGAATACTATGGGTTGAACATGTGAGCAACGACGATGTTTTAGAGAAAATGGGAGCAAAACGGACACTTAGAATCAGCAAGAGATATTTGAAATTTCCATGGAACATAATGTAGAAAGAGGGCTTGGAAAATTTAACACTCACAGGACATGATGAATGCAAGTGTGATTAACAAAAGTAGCGATTAACCTGCGTATTGTGTAAATGATTAGCAGAACAGTGATTAGGAGAAATAGTGAAAAGACAACCTTTGCTAAGACCTACAAAGGATAGGAAGTTGTGAAGATCCATGATTGCCTATGACCTGAAGGAAAACAGTCCGTAGAAGAAGAAACTGTCCTAAAATTGGATGGCTTGTTCTCTCACGAGAAGAAGGATATTTTTTTTTAATAGTTTGTTTTCTATTCGAAAATCATTTACTTAGGGCCGGTGCGTACTACCTTCGAACCCGCGGCCTGGGGCGGGGTAGGGGCAAACCTGATTTTAACACAGGCTCTCTTATCAGTATTTTCTTTTACATACATTACAAATTAAACTGATCACATTGGACCATTAATGGATGCCAAATTTTCGCGGATTTTGACGTCATTCTGCGGACTATTTTTTTTTTCATCCAAATCCCTGACTTTGTTTCGCTCACGCTGTCAATGCTAAGGAAGGCACAGTGCAGTAATGGATAGTGACTCGGATTGAGGAATCGGAGAGCTGAGTTCGAATTCCAGTCGAATCCATTGCATTCACTTACGTGCTAATACCCTTGGGAAAAGTATGAATCCTCCTCTTCTCCCCCCAGCTATGGGTAAATAGCAGGATAGACAGAGTTCTATAGCCTTGGATGGCAACTGGTCTACTACAGAAAGAAATGGCAACCTACTGCTGGGAAAAAAATCTGCTTCGTCAGTCATGTATCAAAAGATATATGATCGCCTAAGCATGTATCACGCATGGCACATAACTGACATGCTAAGTCTCGGAAAAAAAAACACTGTATAAAATTCACTATTTTTTTTTGTCCATAATATTGAATATGTCAAAATTCTTCAGCGTTTTAACCAGAAAAATCTGAAGTTGAAACATTTTTGATTTAGTTAACATGTAATGATCTATTATGACATGTCTCTAAGTTGCATTTAAATACATTGTATTTATTTTCAATTTTTCTAGTTGAATTGTTGGCCTATATTGCATATGATCCATTATTGTACATAATTAGGTTAAAATAAAATTTGTATTTTATATGAATACTAGCTTATGAAAATTAAGAATAGCAAAATATGCTTCTGAGAAGAAAAGTAAAATATTAAGAAGTATGAAAAAAAATGTCTTTAGAAACAAACCAAAAAAGACTGCTATGTAACAAATCCTCCTACATGTCAGTGAATGCTGGACAATTTCCTCAGAGACGAAAAAGATATTTGAAAGGAGAGACGTGTGGATCTAGCAACACATTTTTATTTACTCCCTCCCCCCTGCCCCACGAGATCAGGTTGTGACAAGGTCGGTTTAATGTGAGGAGCCCGAGCGTGTACACCCAGGCTAGGAACAAAAATTGACCGAGCAACCGCAACTTTTCTCCTCCCCTGTCTATTGAACAGGAAGCAGAGGTTTATCCCTTGTTTAGGTCCCTTCTAAAGTTTACTCATTCTGGTTCACTCCCTTGTGCCTTAGTGGCATTATCACCTTGCTTGGAGTAAAGGAATAAAAAAAAAAAAGAAAAGAAAAATAGGATGATCTATTAGGTTGGTGCAAAAATAATGACGTAATAATGTCGTTTTTTGACGTTAAAAAATACGTGAAAGAACGACATTATTACGTCATTATTTTTGCACCGACCTAATATTATGACATGTCTCTAAGTTGTATTTAGATACATTGTATTTATTTTCAATTTTTCTAATTGAATTGTTCACCTATATTGCATATGATCCATTATTGTAATGATCCATAATTAGTTTGTAATAAGATTTGTATTTTATATGAATACTATCATGGACTAAGCATGTAAGCAATGATGAGTTCTTGGAGAGGATGCAAACAAGGAGGAAGCTTATGCTTAACAAGGAAGAAGCAGATGAAATTTCTGAGACACGTGATGAGAAAGGTGGGCCTGGGGAATTTCTATTTTATATGAATTTTACCTTATGAAAATTGAGATGTAACAGTGGGCGTGGGTGGGGTTGCTCTCGTATCACAGATATTTTGTTCACAAGACCCTTGCAGCGGCCCTGCCTTTACATGTCTCCAGAGATAAGAACCCTAAATTTTTGGTCCTTAGTCCTGTTTTCTCTCACCTGCGTCAACGCCCTGAGAAACATTTTCGAAGTGTTAAAATGACGCGTAAATAATTATAGCATAGCGCTTATTGCCTGGTGTCCTGTCGATAAATGTAAATAAAAACACTGATTTTAGGGTTAATATATATATATATTATACTCGGTTAGCGATAGTGGAGGTGCAGGTGGTGAAATGCACCGCGACTCGGAATGATAAATCGGAGAGCCGAGTTCGAATTCCAGCGTTAGGAGTATAGAGCTGAGGCAGACTTTAAAAGGAACCGGAAACCCAATCCTAAACAGGAAACAAGGGATAAACTCCTACTCCTGGTTAAAAGATCGGAGAGGAGCGTGAAACGGACGATGGATGAACCTATTTAATTCTATTGTTGGAGGAGATGAAAACAAAATAATAAAATGAAATAAATAGTGAATAAAATTTCAGTGTTCAGGTGTCGACGTTAGGAATCTTTTACAAATGTAATTCTAATACTTAGTGAATTCGATCAATATTTATTCGATTTTAACAAGTAAGCAATGTCTGAAACGCTGTTATAACAACAACAATGATGAGGACAATAGTCTGAATTATTGGCCGGGAATACTAAAATCAATCAGGTACAGAAATTTAAATATCTGGGAAGTGTTCCAAGAGAGTACGGGAAGTGCGACACTGAGATCCGAAGACGTATTGGGATGGTCAATGGTACATTTCGGAAGCTAAGCAGAGTATTAAGAGACAACAAAAATTCATTGGAATCAAAGAAAAGAGTGCTGAACTGTTACGCGGTATCTGTTCTTCTATATGGTAGCGAATGTAGGACAATCTCCTCAAAGATGAAGAAGACATTTGAAGCAACAGAAATATGGTTCTACAGAAAGATGCTGAAGATACCATGGGCTGAAAATGTGAGCATCAACGAAGTTTTGGAGAAAATGAAAACAAGAAGGAAACTTATATTTAACACCAGGAAGAGGCAGGTGAAGTTTCTGGGTCACGTAATGAAGAAAGAAGGCTTGGAAAATCGGATACTCACAGGGTAGCTTGAGGGAGAGATGGTCAAAGGATAGCAGCGCGTAACATACTTGATGAGTTTGAGCAAATGGATGGCAGAAGCGAGTTTGAGAGAAATAAAAAAAGACAAAAGTTATTAAGAGCTGCAAGGGGCAGGAAGATGTGGAGGGCCATGATCACCTACGTCCTGAAGGAACACGGCACATAAAAGAAGAAGAAATAAGCAAGAAACTGTAGAATGGGTTTTAGTGAAACTAGCAAAAAAAAAGAGTCTGTAGTTCAAATAGTGAAGTGATTAATTTGACGGAATCTTTCACTTTTTACTTTTCCAAGATTACGAGGAAACGAAACCGGCATCATGACCGAATGAGCCGTAGTACACAACCACCACCACCATCACAACAACAACAACTACTACTACTACTATTACTACTACTACCACCACCACCACCAACAATAATAATAATAATAATAATAAAAAAAAGGATTTAACCTTCCTGCAAAGTTTTTAAGTATTTCAGGTTTCGAAAGAAGAAAAGCCGCTGTGGTAAATAATGTATTGGTTGGAATTTAAGGAAATATCGCAGACAACGACATCTTAAACTTTGTCAAAATCTCAGAGCCTGAAGTTGACATTTGTATTCATCATTATCAATGTAAACAGCCTTGAAGAGTCTTAGAATGAAAGTAAATACGAAAGGAAGAATCGAAACAATTCAGCCGACAGCATTCTTAGAATCAACCAGAGGAGGAGGGCTGGACAATTAGAGCGAATTGTCATTTGATCCTTAGTGAAAGCTAACCAAATCGACTGGTGTGAAAAGGCAAAGGAAAGAATAAAACTACTGTGTGGGGGATTGTCTCTACCCCACGGCAGAGCTGGATGAGCGAACATACAAGAGGAACGATGCTAAGGATTTGAGATTTACTCTTCTTCCATTACAAATGGCAACAGACACTACTTATGAACACGCATGCGTATGAATAATAATAATAATAATAATAATAATAATAATAATAATAATAATAATAATAAATCAGATGCTGATAGGCTGTACGTTCCAAGGGATTTAGGAGGTCGAGGTCTAATCTAACTTGAACTAACTTTAAAAACTACAACAATCGGATTGGAAGCATATCACACAAAAACCAATGACTCTCTCTTACAAATAGTAAAACACCAAATACACGCCATTAACAAAGAAGATGCACTCTTCAAGAAACAGCTTAATATACCTGAAATCCTACCAACAAAAAACGAAACGAATAAAATCTACGCCAAACGAGTAAAACAGAAAACAAAACAACTTGGCCAAATGAAATTAAAAAAAAACAAAAAAAAAAACAAAAAAAACAAACCCAAAAACAAAACAAAACAAAACAAAAAAACCTGGGAGGACATGGCAAACATCTAAAAAGAACGAGAGAAGCAGATGTGGATCAACAGAAAACACATCAGTGGCTGAGGAGCCCCGGTTTGAAAGCTGAGACAGAAAGGCCTAATTATTGCAGGTCAGGACCAAAACCTCGCAACCAGATCCTATCACTGTCACATAATCAAGGATGGAACTAACTCGAAATGCAGGATCTACGGAAAATATTATGAAACTGTCGACCATGTTATTTCAGGATGTCTGGAACTAGCACACAATGAATATATCCATAACAAGGTAGCGACAAATGTGTACTGGAAAATATGCAAGAAGCACAAAATCGAAACCACTGAAAGATGGTATGAGCACCAACCAGACACGGTTACCCAAGATAACGATGTAACAATCTTTTGGGACATGCCAATTCAAACTGACAGGGAAATAAAAGCCAACTGACCTGATATTATCACAAAAGACAAGAAGTTTAGAAAGTGTATATTTATTGACATAGCAGTACAATCTGAAAGAAACACCTCTATAAAAATTATCGAGAAATTGTCCATATACAAGAACCTGGAGATCGAGATTAACAGGATGTGGGGAATAAAGATTAAGACTGTACCAATAGTAATCGGAGCTCTTGGCCTCGTAAGAAAAGAATGGACAATTTTACTAACTCCGTCACAGGTTAGATTAACATGTAAGTTGCCCAGAAATTCGCCCCACTAGGAATATCTCATATACTAAGAAAAGTGCTATCAATTAAATGACAATTATTCTATAGGGCATAGGGACCATAGTCTGGATCCGGCTCTACAGGATACAAAGCAGGAAGCAGCATGCATTACAAGCAACATTTGTACAAAGACTTATAATTACTTGTAGATTTATATATTTGAAATTAAAAAAAATATAACTTGAAGAAGTCAGATATACTGTCGAAATATTGTTTAACATTGTCAATATATTTTTCTTTTCTCTTTCTTTTCCCAAATCGCACTTTTATCTTAACTGCTAATAATAATAATAATAATAATAATAATAATAATAATAATAATAATTTTATGAGACTTTGCAACACACGCAGAGAGAACAATCAAAGCTAATCGACCAGACATCGTGATCAAAGACCACAAGAAGAGAATGTGCTTTCTTATTGAAATCTTTGAAGATCTTCAAAAACCTATCGAAATACAAAGACCTTGAAATTGTAATCTCAAAAATGTGGCACATGAAGGCATCAATAATTCCAGTTGTAGGAACTGGGAGGAGAAAAAAAATACCTGGGAGGAGAAGGCGTTGTATTGCAAATATCTAAAAAGAACGAAAGAAGCGGATGTGGACCAAGAGAAAACGCATCAGTGGCTGAGGAGCACCCAGTTGAAAGCTGAGACAGAAGGCCTAATTATTGCAGCTCAGGACCAAAACCTCGCAACCAGATCCTATCAATGTCACATAATCAAGGGTGGAACTAATCCCTCGGGTTGGTTGGAAAAGGTTCAGATAGGTGCATTGAAGGGATTCTTGGTAGCCCATGCCTTGAAATACAAAACATTGTGCACACAATTACAGCTCACACATTACGAAGAGCTTTATCTATGTAAAATGTGTGTGATCAGTGGAAAATGTTATGATGTCATTTCTGACCTTAGGTCTCTAGGTGAGACCCGGAAGGAAATGGGTATACAAAAGAAATCAAAGGAAATAATAATAATAATAATAATAATAATAATAATAATAATAATAATAATAATAATAATTGGTATGCCTGTTCGAAGCATGGTATTGAAGTCTCGGATGCATGGTGCAAACTCCACTCGAATGATGGTATTTATAAATAGTGATGAAGTGACTATTCTGTAGAATTTCTCAATCCTCACAGACAGGAAAATTGATGCAAATAGACCAGACATAGTCATAAAAGATTTCAAAAAAGGAAGCTGCCAACTAATTGATATAACTTGTCCACATGATTCCAATGTTTCTAAAAAAAAAAAGAATTTCGAATACTGTCAAATTATAAGGACCTGCGAAGTAACAAAAATATGGAAATTTAAAACTACAATTATCATCTGCTGTGATAAGGTCATTGGGTATGATATCGAAGGATACCGAAAATCATGTGACTAAAATTCCTGGCCACATCAGCAGCTCACAGTTACATATCCTCCAGAAAACCATTTCCATCTAAACGAAACGTCCCAGACAAATACCTGGTATAGATAACTCTCTTACAGTGCCCTTTTTACTCATAGACCTCAATGGCGTCTTAGGCACTTAAGGCTACTCTCCGGCAAGATGATACCACACACAATAATAATGGCTATTATGGGATTATGTTTTTTAGACAATCAGAGTGATACCCCATCGCCGGTCGTATGTTATTGGGCACAAAGAACTGTCATATGATTGGTGTTGCTATACCAAATGTCACAAAACTGTTACTCTCAGGACAGTTATTTAGAACAGCACAGGACAAATTGTTAAGAGCCATGATCGCCTACGTCTTAAGGGGACAACAGAAGAAGAAGAAGAAGAAGAAAGTCGCGATGATTTTTGCGTGCATTAGTCATCAACATAATCTTTTGCATATCAGATAAAGATGGATTTCCTGAGATTTCCTTGTGTATATAAGTATTTCTTTCTTTATTAATCTTATGACTATTTAGTAACTTCCGAAGAAAAATCTTCATTTATCTTCGTATTCTAATCTTTTTCCAAGGTTATTAAGTGAAATTATGTGAACATTGTTCGAAAACAATTATTCGAAAATTATTTGAATTGTAAATTGTTTGAATGAAAATTAATCGAAAGGACAATTATACTAAAGGATAATTATTCGAAATGAAAAATTATTTACTGCAATAAAAATGTAAGTATAAAAAGTGGAAATACACAAATAATTATTCGAAATACAAATGTTAATAAAATTCTAATAAGAAAAAATCCTTATAACCTTAAGTTATATGACACTATAACACTTATATGACACTTAAGTTATATGACACTATACGCAAATAATAATCAACTACTGAAGAGTATTCGTTAAAGTATGCCATTAATGCTTTAAGTTTTTCATTTACGTCGCTAAATTTCTTGGTGCTCTTGATATTAAGTTGGTGCAAAAATAATGACGTAATAATGTCGTTTTTTTGACGTTAAAAATACGTCAAAAAACGACATTATTGCGTCACATTTGCACCAACCTAATATTTTGGCAACCTGCTCTTAGTTTTTCAATATGAATTTCTGGCAAGTCCTGTCCTCTTTTAAGAGCGTCTAAAAATTTCCATATTGTGGGATGATTGGATGAAACTTGCTGCAAAAAAAGCTCTATACTATCCTTCAAAGGCATTATTAGTTCTAGATAAATCAGCATTTGACTCTCTCAAAGCAAGAGCACGTACGTATATCAGATAATCTTCCAAACGATGAAGACAAAGAATCTATATACGACAAATATTGCTCGTCTTTTTCCTCATAATTTAAAATCACAAAATAAAGCTCCAAATACAATTCTAAAAAAAAAAAAAAAAAAGATATCGAAGAACATCAATAACTTTCGTTTCACTTATATATTTTACTTTTTTTTTTCTAAAGAAATACGCGAGTACTGTGACGGCTAGTCAGTTTCAAATATCCGCCTAGTCAGTTCCGTTCGTTATCTCACAAACACCTTTGGAAAGAAACATGAATCTATCTCTTCTCTCTGTCACAGCAGGGTAGACTGGGATCGCTAGCCTTGGAGAAGGACTACTCTAAATTGAAAACCGTGTAGTACTCGACGGAAAACCACACCATTCTCTTTTATTTATTTATTATTATTATTATTATTATTATTATTATTATTATTATTTTTTTTTTTTTTTTTTTTTTCTGTGATTTCTGCCATTTACACATTTCTTTCCGGGTCCCGCCCAGGGACCTAAGGTTAGAAATGGCATCATGACACTTTCCACTGACAAAAAAAAAAAAAAAAAATATTACATCGATAAAGCCCTTCGTAAAGTTTGGGCTGTACTTGTCAGAACAATTTTTTGTATCTCTTTGAGGCATGACTTCCCAGAATCACTTCAATTATTCTACTGGAATCTTTTCCAACCAGTCGTAGGGCTTCAACTACAACAGGAATTGTTGATGTTCCCATGTGCCACATTTTCGAGATTTCTATTTCAAGGTCTTTGTATTTTGTATTATTATTATTATTATTATTATTATTATTATTATATTTCGTCTAAAGATTTCCATATCGTGAGATAATATGATGACACTTGCTGCAAAAAAGCCCTATACCATCTTTAAAGCGCGTTATTAATTCTAGGTAAATCAGCATTGTCTCTCTCAAAGGAAGAGCACTTATGAATTTCAAACAGGTATTTCAAATAATTTTCATTTAGTATAATTGTCCTTTCGATTAATTTTCATTCAACCAATTTACAATTCGAATAAATGTTTTTCGAATGATTGTTTTTGAACAATTATTTTCAAACAATTTTTTCGGTAGAGTTCAAGACACTTCCGAGTTTGCCAATAATGATGGATACGTACGAATGTAAGCTTCATATTGTTCCATATTTCTGTGTGTTTTTTTAAATTTCTGTCAAACAAGGCCCAGGTATATTTTCCCATATTTTCAATTCTTTAAATTTCACGCTGCGGCCTGCTAGAGAAATGGCAGTGTCTACTATTAATTCTACTCTTTGAAAAAAAAAAAAAAATCAAAAATTTAGAAATGCTTTTTTTTCTTTCTTTCTTGCAATCTTTCTTTATTTCTTGCAATCTTTCTTTCTTTCTTTCTTGCAATTTTTTTCTTTCTTTCTCACAATTTTTCTTTCTTTCTTGTAATCGTTCTTTCTTACAATCTTTCTTCTTTTCTTTTTCGCAATCTTTCATTTTTTCTTTATTGCAATCTTTTTTATCGCAATCTTTTTTTTTTTATCGCAATCTTTCTTTCTTATTTTCTAGCAATCTTTCTTTCATACTTTCTTTCTTTCTCCTCCTTCTTCATTTACACACACCTGTTCTTTTCTCCGTGGCAAATCGGGAAAAAAGCAATGTTCCAACATAAGACTACTTATAGTTAGCTGTCTGAACGTCCCTTTAAAAATGCTTGATAGCGTTTTTTGGGGTAAATCTGAAATCACAGCCGTCTCTGCTTTAGCAAAGACGCACACACACACACATACACAGAGGCAGAGAGAGAGAGAGTTTATGTGCGTGTCTGTGAGTTTATATGTGCGAGGTGTGTGTGTAATAAGAGGCGGTGATAGATATGGGGGTACACCAAGTTCATCATCATTTCTCTCTCTCTCTCCCTCCATCTCCCTCCATCACTCTGACCCACTCCACATCCCACCCACCCACTCACCCAACATAAACTGTATCTGTCAACGTTACACTCTCTCTACCTATCATTACTTACATGTTTCATGGAATATAAGGAATTGCTATTTTTAGTTTCCCTCTTTTATGCCAGTGGATGGCGGACAATTTCTTCACAGATGAAGAAGAGACTTGAAGCAGCATATATGTGGTTCCACAGAAGGATGCTGAGAATGTCAGGGACAAAGTATGCGAGCAACGAGAACATTTAAAGAAAATGCAAACGAAAAAGACAGTTATACACAAAATCAGAAAAAAGTCAGTTGAAATTTCGAGGACACATAATGAGAAAAGAAGGCTTGAAAAATTTGATACCGACAAGACATAGTGAAAGCAAGAGGGCCGATGGAAACAGCGAGTAACCTACGCAATGAGCTTGTGTGAGCTTGGGTAGTAGAACAGACCGTAGTAAGAGTAAGGCGATAGTAAGAGTGGAGGAAGGATAGTAAAGAGGGATAGTAAGAGTGGAGGAGGGATAGTAAAGAGGGATAGTAAGAGTGTAGGAGGGATAGTAAAGAGGGATAGTAAGAGGAGGAGCGATAGTAAGGAGGGATAGTAAGAGTGGAGGAGAGATAGTAAGGAGGGATAGTAAGAGTGGAGGAGGGATAATAAGGAGGGATAGTAAGAGTGTAGGAGGGATAGTAAGGAGGGATAGTAAGAGTGGAGGAGGGATAGTAAAGAGGGATAGTAAGAGTAGAGAAGGGATAGTAAGGATGGATAGTAAGAGTGGAGGAGGGATAGCAAGGAGGGATAGTAAGAGTGGAAACATTGCAATAAGAGAGTGCTGAATTGCTATGTAATATTAATTCAATCAGGCACTCTCTTCATAGATATAGAACAGATATGAGGCAAACCCACTTCTAAATAGTGATTTTCCAAGCAGAGCTTAGATGTGGCACAAGGCTGAAAGTAGAGGCACCCAGTGAGGATCGAATTCGCTATTTAGTCGTAATTGTTCTAGCGAGACAAGCTTGCTAACCATTACACCACCTCGAGGTGCCCAACCCAATCCTAAATAGGAAACAAGGGATAAACCCCCACTCCTGTTCAAAAGGCCGGGACGATAGGTGAACCTATTTAATTCTATTGTTGGAGGAGATCAAAACAAAATAATAAAATGAAATAAATAGTGAATAAAATTTCAGTGTTCAGGTGTCGACGTTAGGAATCTTTTACAAATGTAATTCTAATACTTAGTGAATTCAATCAATATTTATTCGATTTTAACAAGTAAGCAATGTCTGAAACGCTGTTATAACAACAACAATGATGAGGACAATAGTCTGAATTATTGGCCGGGAATACTAAAATCAATCAGGTACAGAAATTTAAATATCTGGGAAGTGTTCCAAGAGAGTACGGGAAGTGCGACACTGAGATCCGAAGACGTATTGGGATGGTCAATAGTACATTTCGGAAGCTAAGCAGAGTATTAAGAGACAGGAAAAATTCATTGAAATCAAAGAAAAGAGTGCTGAACTGTTACACGGTATCTGTTCTTCTATATGGTAGCGAATGTAGGACAATCTCCTCAAAGATGATGAAGACATTTAAAGCAACAGAAATATGGTTCTACAGAAAGATGCTGAAGATACCATGGGCTGAACATGTGAGCAACAACGAAGTTTTGGAGAAAATGAAAACAAGAAGGAAACTTATATTTAACACCAGGAAGAGGCAGGTGAAGTTTCTGGGTCACGTAATGAGGAAGGAAGGCTTGGAAAATCGGATACTCACAGGGTAGCTTGATGGAAAGAGGGTCAAATTTAAATATCTGGGAAGAGTTATAAGAGAGGACGGAAAGTGCGACGCTGAGATCCGAAGACGTATTGGGTTGGTCAAAAATGCCACCCAAAAGCTAAGCAGAGTATTTAGAGACAGAAAAGTTTCGTTAGAAACAAAAAAAAAAAAAAGAAAAAAAAGTGCTGGACTCTTACACGATATCTGTCCTCCTATACTGCAGCGAATGCTGGACAATTTTTTCACAGATGAAGAAAAGACTTGAAGCAGCAGATATAGATGAAGACGAGATTTGAAGCAGAAAAGATGTGAATTCTACAGAAGGATGCTGAGAATACCAGGGATGGAACAAATGAGCAACAAGGAAGTTTTAAGAAAATGGGAATGAAAAGGATACTTTTGCTTAGGAGACAGTTGGCATTTATGGGATACGTAATGAAGACTGATTAGATGATTCGTATTTTACGGCTTATCAACCCTTTTGTGGATTATTTAAAACCGAAATTCATTTTTTGCAAGTGAATATTGCTTGAACAAATTTTTCGGAGATAATGATTTTTCCACTACTTGCTATTTAACCCATAGTTTGAGGGAGAAGAATGGTATTCATAACTATCCCAAGTCTATCTGCGTGTGAGCTAATGTGACAGATGACAGAAAATGTGACACCGACATCCAAAGGCGTCTTGAATTAAAAACAACAACAACAAAAAAAAAAAAGGTGCCAAATCGCCGACCAGCATAATTGTCCATCCCACAAAATGTTTAATATCTAAAAAGCCACTAAATTGAGTTTCCTTTTTCCAGGTTTTCAGATAAGACGTTTAGCCATCTTGACACCATTTGCCGTAAGAATCACTGAAAAACCCTTTGAGTTATTCAGCTAGAAAGAGAACAGGTTAAAATCATTTTGTGTCAGCCCCACTGACTTCCCAAGTGAGCAATGGTGAGAGGAAAAAAATCATTCAAGCCTTCAGTAATGGTACCAACATTCATACTCTGGCTTCCATCTTCAAAGTCCATTCAAGAAGCAATCTAGTACTGTACTTAAATTTATAAAGTCTAGGTACCAAAGAGGAAAGTTCATCAGAATATTCGTCTATATAAATACTGGGTGTAGCAGCAAAATTATCCAAAACCAAACAGCATAATTGTCCGTCACATATCTAAGAACCCCCCCACCCCCCCAAAAAAAACACTAAACTAACACAATTTGTCGTAGGAATCACTGAAAAACCCTTTGAGTTATTCAGCTAGAAAGAGAACAGGTTAAAATCGATGGTTGGTATACTTGTAAAATCTTTTTTTTTCATCTTTTAATTTTCCCGATTTATTAAACAAATAGAAACGTGTTGCATTTTTCGAATTAATTATGGCGACCATCTCCACTTAAAAAAACAAAAAAAACAACTCATGACAGGTTACATGGTACGGGTACCATGGCGTAAGTCATTAATGAGATTTAATGATAAATTTTCCCAAGAGGCTAAGTTTTTTTTTTTTTTTAATGATTTCATCCAGGCAAGGCGATAATGCGACTAGGATATAAGGGGTTACTGGGAGTGAAAGGGAAGGGGGAAGACTTTAGTGAGGAGAAACCACAATAAAAGAACAGAGTACAGGAAGACAGAAAATGGCGATAGGTGTTGCGTTTAAATTTTTGGAAATTGTAGTTGTCAGGGAAGCAAGAAATCCGAAGAGAGTTCCACAGGCGAGAAGTGCAAGGAAAAAATTATTAGAATAGATAGTTGCATCTAGATAGTTCAACAGCACATTCCTCGCGCTTCTCGCCTGTCGGATTGCACTTTCTATTTTCTGTGCTGATAACCGTTAGGTCAACTTCGCATTTCCACTTTTTCTACGCCAGATCTCTTCAGAACGTAAGAGATAACCACTCTCCACTGTTTCCTTTTGTTTATTATTAGTGAATTGACATGCATTCATGGGAAAGATAGTGGATTGGTTTCCCGTTGCTTTCTCCACGGTTTTGAATTCAGAATTTTCCTTCTCCTAGACTGGTTGCCATCTAAGGTTAGCGAGTCCAGTCTATCATGCTATTTACTCGATACTTGAGATGGGAAAGAACAGGTTCATGCTTTTCCCAATGACATCTGCGAGAAAGTGAACGCAACAGAGTATCTCGTGATTCGAACCCGGTCCGTTGATTCTGTATTTCGCGCGGATATGCGTTACCCCACTGGTACATCCACACACTTCACCTGTGAAGTGAAATTTGGGACCAGCTTCTAAACTCAAACTAATATAAATGTGTATGTGGGTGGGTGTGAGTATGCGTATTTGTGGGTGTGTGTGTTTATGTGCATGGGTCCATACGTGTGTGTGATTTTCTTAAATAACATAAGCGTTCGACCTATTTCTGGTTAAAACTGCTGCGCGCTATGCCTTTCAAAAGCTAAGCAAAGTATCAAGAAACAGAGAAATTGAACTAAGAAAAGAGTGCCGGACTGATAAGTAATATCAATTCTCCTATATGGCAGTGAATGCTGGAGAATATTCGCAAAGATGAAGAAGAGACTTGAAACAGGAGAAAATGTGGTTCTACAGAAGGATGCTGAGAATACTCTAGACCGAACATGTGAGCAACGACGAAGCTTAACTGGGTATTGAACTCACACTCTTTGGCGGGTAAGGCAGTGGAGAACAGGAGATAACTGATAACTGACATCCATTAAACATGGCACGTGGAACTAGAACAGTCTACTCCAGTGAGCGAAATAAAGGGTTAAGTTCGACATTCCAACCACCTGAAGAAGGCCGGAGCGTACAACAGCCGAAACATTGTAATAAATATGGCGACAAAGATGAGGACATTAGTCCGAATAATGTAAATAGTGTACATAATAGCTCATCTCAGAAATATAGACAGATACCGAAAGGCCGAAACGTTGTAATAAATATGGCGACAAAGATGAGGGGAATAGTCCTAATAATGTAAATAGTGTACATGATACCTCATCTCAGAAATATAGACAGATACTGAATGGTCGAAACGTTGTAATAAATATGGCGACAAAGATGAGGACAATAGCCCAAATAATGTAAATAGTGTACATAATAGCTCATCTCAGAAATATAGACAGATACTGAAAGGCCGAAACGTTGTAATAAATATGGCGACAAAGATGAGGACAATAGCCCAAATAATGTAAATAATGTACATAATACCTCATCTCAGAAATATAGACAGTTTGATTTCATTATATAAGGTAAGATAGAAAACAAATTACTATTAATATTTTTAAGGGGGATACCGGCCCAAACTCACCACATCAAATTCTTATATAAATGAAATGTTTTCCTATCATCAATTGTTTAATAATAATGTGTACCAAATAAACATACTGGCACGGTTAAATTATTTATTTCGATCAACATTCAACCACGGATGTAACTTGGTATGGCAGGCTTATTTTTCAAATAAATTTCTTTCTCCACCGCACGATTATTTTGTTCCACGTTTATTAAATTTATATAAAAAGAAATTTCGGGGGAACGTTTAAATGAAGCGGCACGCTTATAAGTTAAAAAAACAAAAAAACAAAAAGCAAAAAGAAACTTCCCACCAGCATAATTATTCTAGTCGGAACTTATATTTGGTACACATGAGTACCACCTAATATTTGACCCAACCGGATATTTATTCATTTTGGAGAAAAATCTACCCGGGAAATCTTTATTTTTTTGCCGTCTGTTTTATTACATATTCAGAAACTTTCCTTCAATCCCTAAATTTCGGTTCTAGGACAGGCCGGCACAAAAATACGCTCCAAGAGACGACCAAGTGTAGCTCAGGAGGTATATTTTTAATATCAAAAGAAAATTCAATCAACTACCTGAAAAATGCCGGAGCGTACAACGGCCGAAACGTTGTGATAAAAAATGTCCACAAAAATGAGGACATTAGTTCGAATAATGTAAATAGTGTACATAATACCTCATCTCAGAAATATAGATAGATACTGAATGGCCGAAACGTTGTAATAAATATGGCTACAAAGATGAGGACAATAGTCCGAATAATGTAAATATGGAACATAATACCTCATCTCAGAAATATAAACAGATACTGAAAGACCGAAATGTTGTAATAAATATAGCGACAAAGATGAGGACAATAGTTCGAATAATGTAAATAGTGTACATAATATCTCATCTCAGAAATATAGACAGATACTGAAAGGCCGAAACGTTGTAATAAATATGGCGACAAAGATGAGGACAATAGTCTGAATAATGTAAATATGGAACATAATGCCTCATCTCAGAAATATAGACAGAAAAATTGTGTTCATAAGAAGAAATTCAGTGACTGATCGCGAATGGAAAATTTAATTTTCTGGAAGGATATCTTTATTCAACCAATGTTGAGTTATAATAAATCTTTAAAATATATTAAATGTTGAAATATCTTTAAAATATTACCTAAGAGGAAGCCTCAAGCCAAGAAAGTCTGTGACAATGTATCAATAACTAAGTCTCAACCTTTGTTTTTGTCTAAAAATAAACTAAACAAATAATGGCGCCGCCTCGTAGCCATTACTAAAAGCGATGCAAAATCTTTGTTTTTGATTAACATATACTTCCTTTGGGAGGCATTAGTACATATATGGCATTTATTTCAGTCAGTAATTTATTCTAAAAATTTGCTCTGGTGGCTAATTTTTTGTGAGCAAAGTGGCCCTTGACATTTTTTCTAATTGTGCTGGCCTGGAAGAAATAATTATTTTTACGCATAAAAAAAATTTTAATCTCGTATTTTTATCTGGCGTTATATAATATTAGATTTCTTGTAAGAGAAATACCAAACTCGGACACGGTTTCTGGGGACAGCCAGCAGATTTGAAACCGTTTGATAATTATTTGAAATAATATGCGAAAAGAAAAGAACTGAAAACGTTTTTATCGATTATTGATTTGCATGTTGAAAAGAGTTGATTAAACATTAAAAAAAAAAAAAAACTTTTGGAAAAAGCAAGAAAAGATTTCTTATGATTGATTTTGTCCTATGATTTCATTTTATTTATAAAGGTCATGTTTTCTGAACACGTTTATGATTATAATATTATTTGTGATAATATTATTATTATTATTATCATAATATTATAATCTTATTATGATATTATTTACGATTATAATATTATTATTTTAAAATTATATTATTATTATTTTTATTAATATGATTATTATAATATTATTATAATATTATAATGATATTTTAATATTATATCATTATTTATGATAATATTATATTATTAGATTATAATATTATTTATTTATGATTATATTATTATTATTAATATGATTATTATATTATCATAATATTATTTTAATATTACAATATTATTTATGATAATATTATAATATATTATTATAATATTATTATAATATATTATTTATAATTATAATATTATTTATGATATTTTTACAATATTATTATATTATAATATTATATAACTATATATATTTTTATATAATATTATATAATTATTATTATCTAATATTATATAATTAAATATATTATATATTATTATATTATTATTACTAATATCATTATTATAATATTATTATAATATTACTTATTTATGATTATAATATTATAATATTATTATATTATAATATTATTATTATTAATCTGATTATTATATTATTATAATATTATTTTAATATTACAATATTATTTATGATAATATTTTTATATTATATTATTATAATATTATAATATTATATTATTTATAATTATAATATTATTTATGATAATATTATTACAATATTATTATATTATTATAATATTATATAACTACATATATTATATATATTTTTATATAATATTATATAATTATTATTATTTAATATTATATAATTAAATATATTATATATTATTATATTATACTATCATTATTATTACTAATATCATTATTATAATATTATTATAATATTTATGATTATAATATTATTGAAATTTCTCAGATCTTTGTTATTATGGATATAAATAACTAAACAATGAATAAACGTTATTTGGACTGTTATTCTCATCTTCATTGCCATATTTATAACGTTTCGGCCGTTGTACGTTCCGGCCTTCTTCAGGTGATTAGAATTTCGAACGGAACTCTTTCACACGGGCCAGTGGTTAGATCCATTGACTAGACCCAAAGAGTTCTGAATTCAATACCAGGCCACAGCAGTGGTGAACCGAAACTTGGAGAGTTGAGTTAAGGGGAAATAACTGAGACATCCGGAAGAGGCATGGCACGTGGAACTAGAAGAATCTACCCCGGTGGACGCCTCCTTGGTGATGAATTAGCTTGCGCCATTTTTAACTCAGATTACTAAGTTAAAGATGGCGGAAATCATGACTCAAGAGAAGGCTTGAGACAACAGAAATGTGATTCTACAGAACAATGCTGAGAATACCATGGACTGAATATGTGAGCAATGATGAAGTTCTAGAGACAAAGGAAACAAAAAAGGACACTTATACTTAATATTAGGATTAGACAGTTGAGGCAACAGAAAGGTGGTTCTACAGAAGGATGCTGAGAATACCATGGACTGAACATGTGAGTAGAAAAGAAGTTTTAGAGAAAATGGAAACAAAAAACAACAATTATATTTAGAATCTGAAAGAGACAGTTGAAATTTATAGGGAGCATAATGGGGAAAGATGGTTTGGAAAAGTTGACACACACAAGAGGGACAGATGAAAGCAGCGCGGGATGTAGCTTGTGTAAATGGTTAGCAGAATAGGGATTAGGAGAGATAGCAAAAATAATCTTCAATATGAGCTACAAATGACGGAAAATTGCTGAGAACCATAATCGGCCATATGCTGAAGGGACATGCCACATAGAAAAAGAATTTATTCTAAAAATGTACTCTTGCAGCCCGCCTTTATTTTTGCTTCGAGCAATGAAGTCCTGTTCTAGAACAATACTAAAAATTATATTAATAAAAAAAAAAAAAAGAACAAATCGACGGCCTTCGCGCGGTTCCACATGCCATGCCTCTTCTGGATGTCTCAGTTATTTCCCCTTAACTCAACTCTCCAAGTTTCGGTTCACCACTGCCGTGGCCTGGTATTGAATTCACAACTCTTTGGGTCTAGTCAATGGATCTAACCACTGGCCCGGTTCCGTTTATCCAATTTCAGTCACAAGTCTTGGGTTAACTGGTGGTACGGTTTTCAGACACTTCGCGAAAGGTGCCACGCGCTGGGTTCATCTCCGCAGGCTGATATGACAAATCGACTCTGGCGAGATTTGAACCCGAGTCGCATGACAAGAAAGCAAACCTTCTAAAACCCCTCGGCTACACGCCACAATATTGTTGCTGATTATTTTTTTTTTGTTTTTTTTTTACTGTTTTTAATATCTCATGAACAGTACTAGATGGCAGTAAGATTTTGTGCATGAATGGAATGAATAATTTTCCTACGTTTTGCTTTTACTTTTGTGGGTTAAAACATATGGTGTTTATTTTAGCCATAAATATAGCACTTTTATTTATAAATATAGCATACCATAAA
>OZ010604.1:52139841-52142341 GCA_963932145.1 Acanthosepion lycidas
GTTTAGTTATATTGAAACAACCGTCTTTTCTAATTATTAGACCCAAGCATAAAAAATGTTAGTAATCCTTTAAGCAACTTGAATATTAACATTTACGCAAAAATTAGAAAACCCAAATAGTGATCAAAATATTAAATTGCTTAAAAATCATGTATGTGTTTACAAATGAATGAATTTATATTTGTTTGCATTTCTTCGAAACTCTTTCAAATCATGGCGTCCTCAGTGAAGAGGGATTTTTTTTATTGATCCTTAAGTCAGAAAACAGTCAACTGAATTTCTGTTCATATGATTAGGGTAGCAAATAATAATAATAATAATTGTAACATAGTAACAACTCATAACATAGCAACAAGTAGAAGCTTTATTTGACCAATTCAGCTTTATCGCTGAAAAACATTTATTTTATTGTGATGGATGGTTACAAGCGAGAGGGGAGATAGGATATGCTTATTTTATTACTACAAATAATAATAATAATAATAATAATAATAATAATAATAATAATAATAATAGTAATAGTAATAATAATAATAATGTTAGCCAGGATTTGAATATTGATTTTCAAAGCAAATGAACCCTCTGGGTTACATGCACATTTTCTACTTCCCAATTACGTTTTACTTTTTCTTTCTTTCTTTCTTTCTTTCTTTCTTTTACGTAATCTTTTTTTACTTTCAGTCTGTTATTTCTTTCTTTCTGTTCTTTCGAATAATTTTTCTTTTTTTTTTCTTTTTGAGCAATATTTCTTTCTTTATTCTTTCTTTCTTACTTTCAGTCTGTTCTTTCTTTCTTTCTTTCTTCCTTTCTTTCTTTCTTTCTTCCTTTCTTTCTTTCTTTCTTTCTTTTACGTAATCTTTTTTTACTTTCAGTCTGTTATTTCTTTCTTTCTGTTCTTTCGAATAATCTTTCTTTTTTCTTTCTTTTTGAGCAATATTTCTTTCTTTATTCTTTCTTTCTTACTTTCAGTCTGTTCTTTCTTTCTTTCTTTCTTCCTTTCTTTCTTTCTTTCTTTTACGTAATCTTTTTTTACTTTCAGTCTGTTATTTCTTTCTTTCTGTTCTTTCGAATAATTTTTCTTTTTTTTTTCTTTTTGAGCAATATTTCTTTCTTTATTCTTTCTTTCTTACTTTCAGTCTGTTCTTTCTTTCTTTCTTTCTTCCTTTCTTTCTTTCTTTCTTCCTTTCTTTCTTTCTTTCTTTTACGTAATCTTTTTTTACTTTCAGTCTGTTATTTCTTTCTTTCTGTTCTTTCGAATAATTTTTCTTTTTTCTTTCTTTTTGAGCAATATTTCTTTCTTTATTCTTTCTTTCTTACTTTCAGTCTGTTCTTTCTTTCTTTCTTTCTTCCTTTCTTTCTTTCTTTCTTCCTTTCTTTCTTTCTTTCTTTTACGTAATCTTTTTTTACTTTCAGTCTGTTATTTCTTTCTTTCTGTTCTTTCGAATAATCTTTCTTTTTTCTTTCTTTTTGAGCAATATTTCTTTCTTTATTCTTTCTTTCTTACTTTCAGTCTGTTCTTTCTTTCTTTCTTTCTTTCTTTCTTTTACCCCTCATCGTTAGCGAGCTTATCTTCCAGACAATTATTATAACCACGCAATGTGTTCGATCCCAACTGAGGGTCTCAAACTCGGGCCTTTTTTTTCATACTCGGACATTTGATATCCTTTTTACACCTAATGTGTGTATACCCATACGTTTACTTACATTGATATATCTTTGCATACACATTGACATTAAACGTGTATTGAATGGAGTTGTTTGCTTTCGTCTAGCGTTACACGCACGCCTTAAATCACTGTGGGTGGAATCGACTGCTCTCTTCCCAGTTTTTATTCCAGTATGTCTCGCACTTAACTTGTAAGCAAAGCGATTTTCTTCTGAATAATGTTCCTAAACTCATTCAACTTAATTGCTGAGGTTTTTACATCCCATATAAATTTACTACTGCGGTGGGAAAGACAAGTTTTGTAGGGAGCAGACGGTTGAGAAAACGTCAAAATCGCGCTATCAAGGAGCCATAAAAAAGGAAGCGGGAGAAAGCAGACGATAAAGAAAGAAAGAAAAATAAAAAGAATAAAAACGAAAGAAAGGAAGAAAAGAAAGGAAGTATGTAAAGAAAAAATAAATGAAAAAAAATAAAAATAAAAAGAGCATAAAGAAAAGGAAAGAAAAGAAAATGAACGGGAAAGAGCAAGGAGAAAAAATAAGAAGGCGACAGAAAAGGAAGAAGCTCGTAAAGAAGTCAAAAGCTGATGATGAATGACTGACGAACATAAATAATTTCAGTAAGATAAGTCTGGCATAAGGCTAATTTTTTTGAGTATTTAGAAAAATAATACTCGACAACAGAGTTGTATTTTCCGGTTTCTCCATTTTTTCGCGCGCGTGCCCGCACACACACACACACACACACACACACACACACACACACACACACACACACACACACAAGGAAAAGCTATATCTAAGCTTGAAAATGCAATTCAAAAATTAAAAATAT
>OZ010604.1:52147341-52167341 GCA_963932145.1 Acanthosepion lycidas
TATTCGATGAACGGTTGCACTATACACAGGTAAATATTTCCTGGAGATGTTAAATTTGATGCATTTTCGGTGACCGTAACCTACCTGGTAGGCCTACATTTTTATGGTACTTTTGGCTAACCATAACGGTACTCTTTTAGTTTGTCGCTCGTAGCCTAGATTCTTTCCTTTTGTTAGTATTAGGTTGGTGCAAAAATAATGACGTAATAATGTCGTTTTTTGACGTATTTTGTAAAGTCAAAAAACGACATTATTACGTCATTATTTTTGCACCAACCTAATAAATGAACAGCAGAACTTAATTTATTATGTGTGCCACTTAAAATCTACAAGTACCTGATATAAAGGAAGAATTAACAATGTATTTTTTCCCTTTCTCCAATTTGTCTTCGCACATATTTACATCGTTGAGGCATTCCTTTTCCAACGGCAGTCCTTTTGTCTGATATAAATATCTATACCATATATGTTTCAGTTGTGTCCCTTATTCTTTCTCCCTCTGTTTATTTACAAGGGGAAGTCAAAAATTATCCACACTTTCGCTATAAAATAGCTTTAGGTTTATTACACTGCCTTCTGCTCACGTGTGCGTACAGTTAGTACTATTGTGGTCACGTGATCGAAATTTGAGCTACATCGCGCCAGTTTTCTCGCTGCTGTTACAGTGTAAACATAGCCGCTCCCCTAGCAGTTTAGACCATGCAGGGACAAAGAGCAGCGATCCAAATCTACAGAGAGCATGCTATCTGATCGATTCGTCGGTTCGCCATTACCATCCATCAGGTTGCTGAATCTTCTCGTCAGCGTCCTGCCCCTTTTCCGCGTGCCACGCCTGTTCGGCCACTTTTAATCCACTCAATCCACTGGTACACGCGGTAGTGCCCTGTCGCCGTATTGTGTTAAAAGCCTCCGAGGGATTTCAGCCTCGGACACTCCTTCCGACAAGACAAATCGGATCGCTGCTCTTTGTTCCTCCACGGTGTACACTGCTAGCGGAGCGGTCATGTTTACACTGTAACAGCAGCAAGAATACTGGCGCGATTAAACTCAAACTCCGATCACGGGACTACAATAGTACCAACGCATGAGCAAAAGGCTGTGGGACAAACCTTAAGATGTTTTATGGCGAAAGCATGGATAATTTTATACTTAGCCTCGTATACTTTTTTATATATTATATCCTTTACAATTACTGCTATTATTTTATCTTATAGTTTTCCGTTACATGTCCTTAAAATATTTTGACAAGATCTACTGCATATATTTTACGCTAAGTGGTTTTTCTCACCATTTTGGGGTAGCTTTGTCCAAAAAAGAATGAAGACCATTTATTTGCTATAGAATATCTCCAGAATGATACCCGGGACTGTCATATTTGACTACGGTAGGCCCACTAGTCCTGCTCAGATGCTAGGGTCGATTTATACACGAACGATATGAAAAAATCAGTTTTAACAAAAAGATTAAGAAAATTCGTAAACTTAAGGAATCAGCACATATGCTAGGCCGCAAAAATCTCCTGAGCCGACCAAGCATAGAAATAAATACAATATGGGAGCCAGTAATAAGGAGTGCCAGAGAAAAGCGATAATAACAACAAAAATTGCAATATGAGCTCTGGTAAAAACATAAAATGATAACAGCAAAAATTGCAATATGGGCACTGGTAAAAAATGGTTCAAACACAGATGTCCTCAAGGAATAAAAAGGCGTTAGTTAGATCCATTGACAGGACCCAAAGAGTGTGAGTTCAATACCCGCTTAAGGCAGTGGATAACTTGGAGAGGGGAATTAACATAACTGGCTACTGACAACTGACATCCATTAAAACATGGCACGTGGAACTAGAACAGTCTACCCCAGTGAGCGACATTCTAACCACCTTCGACATTCGACATTCCAACTACCTGAAGAAGGCCGGGGCGTACAACGGTAATAAATAATGGCGACAAAGATGAGGACAATAGTCCGAATAATGAAAATAATGTACATAATACCTCATCTCAGAAATATAGACAGATACTGAAAGGCCGAAACGTTGTAATAAATATGGCGACAAAGATGAGGACAATAGTCTGAATAATGTAAATATAGAACATAATACCTCATCTCAGAAATATAGACAGGTACCAAAAATATTCAGGGATCACACTATGAATGAAGTAGACTTATAAACGTGTATATATGACATATACTTACACATATTTTCTTCTGCAGTGAAAATAGCTGAGGTATCTACTATGAAAAAACTATCGTGAATCTTTTTAGTAGTGTGGCCCGCCTTATGATGAACCGTACATAATACGGCCCACTGGTCAGAAAAGGCTGCCCATGCCTGTGTTGAACTAAGCACAGTTTGATGATGACAAATGTTGTTAAAAATTTTGATATTGACAAGTCTTAATTTCGTTCTGCATAAAACCAAACGTTGGGTGATTTAGGGAGGAAGATCGTGTTACGCCAATCTTCCAATTACAACCTTTTACAACAACATTACGGCACATTTTAGAAGCTACTAGATGGATGTATTTCAGACAAACTTGTCATGTTGATAAGCAAGAAGGGTCATAGGCTATTTAATGTTGAGCTAGGTCAAGTCTGAAGGTCATGCATTGTCAAAAAAAAAAAAAAAAAAAAGAAAAAAGAAAAGGTCACGTATAAGATGCAGCAAAGATCTTTATCCGCACACTCAAAACAAAAGGTATCACCGAAAACAATGTTTTCAAAGAAGCTCACCGGTATAAATTTATTTTTTGTTAAATTGTATAGTTATTAGGTTGGTGCAAAAATAATGACGTAATAATATCGTTTTTTGACGTTAAAAATACGTCAAAAAACGACATTATTACGTCATTATTTTTGCACCAACCTAATATATACAGGGTGACAATAGAGGCACTTATAATAAAAAAGCAAAGCAAATTTGATTTGCAATTATTTTTTCTTATACACTATCTGTACTATCTTATGCAAATTAATTGAAACAAAACGAATAATTCCATTATTTACATTTCGTATTTTCCCAATGAAACATGACCTAGTGCTCATATTAGTACTTCGTATGTCCATTCCACGAAGTCGTTCCTTGCACATTGGCCACTGATTCTTGATTGGATTTAAATCAGGAGAGTTTCCGGGCCAGTCGATAGTACTTTGATTTGCTCACTGGTAAGGCTTGCCAGTGTGTTCGTGCAGCGTTACAATTTTCGTACGCTTCCTTGGAGTAACGTCCATCGCAGACAATGGCCGTAGGACAACTAATCGACAGTCAAGACAATAGTGTCTGGGCGTGATGAAAATCTGATGCAATCACGGCTGATGCAATATTTCATCATACACCCTGAAAATAAATTCATATTACTGCAAATGATCTAATCTAAGGAAAAATAGAAATCGATTACACCCTCTCACTGCAGTGGGTCTAAAACTGACTGTAGAGTGAAAGAAAGGAAACTAAAACGATTGTTTCAATTAATTTACACAAGGAGTTTATTATTATAGGATTATAGATTCAATTATAGAAATAACGGAGAATTATTATTATATAATTATAATTCAGTTATAGAAATAATGGAGTTTTATTTATTAATCCGATATATTTTTATCAGTTAAAACGTTATTTTTAGTGGTTACCCATATTTAAAAAGACGTTCAGTTTAGTTTAAACAGTAATTTATTTCGCCTACCGGCCTGAATATTCGAGAAATGTTAATAAAGATCGATGTGCCCTCCGGCAGTAAACGACGTTTTCTTCCTGCAACGATGGAATGCAGGGTCGAATACTTTCGGAGAGCGCCTCGTTCTTTAAGTTTTCTCGAATATTCAGGCTGATAGACGAAATAACATACTGTTTAAAACAAACAGAACGTTTACCCAAATATGGGTATCAACTAAAAATAACATTTAAAGTGATAAAAATAAGTATTTTTGATTAATATGTTTCTGTTCTCTGTATGACGTTAAACTGCATCCGGCAGCAAGACATTTGAACGGAAGTTTTGAGCAGCGTAGAACCCTTCTTAATTGCTGTTGTCCCCATGACCACTATGCTCCGGAGTTATAGCACCTGCTAGGGTTCCAACTATAGGCAAAAATTATGAAAATATAATAAAAATTATAGCAAAAATACCAGCAATACATTTTCATAGAAAAAGAAATTACCAGCATAAAAAAAAAAAACAAAAAAAAAACATCAAAACATTTTTGTAAAAGAAATTACTAATGCACCCAAGAAAATTACATTTCGGCATCAAATGACCCATAAGGAGTTGATATGCCGCTAAACAAACAAACAAATATTAATATGATTAAGTCAGAATATATACAATAGGCATTAGTCGAAACAGTCTATTTATTTTGATCCGAACGAATCCGGATAGGTCTACTTATATTATAAATAAATAAATAATGTATTATAGGGCTGCCTAATAAATAAATAATATATTATAGGCTAGCCTAATAAATAAACAAATGAATAATATATTATAGGCCTGCCTAATAAATATTATAGACCTACCTAATAAATAAATACTATATTATAGGCCTGTCTAATAAATAAATAATATATTATAGGCCTTCCTAATAAATAATATATCATAGGCCTGCCCAATAAATAAATAATATATTATAGGCCTACCTAATAAATAAATAATATATTATAGGCCTGCCTAATAAAGAATTAAATAATATATTATAGGCCTGCCTAATAAAAAAATAAGTAATATATTATAGGCCTGCCTAATAAAAAAATAAGTAATATATTATAGGCCTGCCTAATAAATAATTAAATAATATATTATAGGTCTACCTAATAAATAAATAAATAATATATTATAGGTCTGCTACTAAATAAATAAGTAAATGATATATTATTGGCGTGCCTAATAAATGAATAAATATTATAGGCTTGCCTAATAAATAAATAAATATTATATTGTAGGCCTGCCTAATACATAAATAACTAATATATTATAGACCTGCCTAATAAATAAATAATATCTCATCCCAGATATTGAGACAGAAGGTGATAACAAAGATGAGGACATTATTTTGAATGTAAATAATGATCACTCCTCATCCCAGTAATTTAGACAGAAATTAAGAAATTTCTGTTTTACAATTTTGCCAAATAAATGTTTGCCATCGTGCTATGCCAAGTACCATTTTTTCCACATACAACGTGTGAAAGCATGTGCGATACCCTGTCCTTGTCAGCCGCCAATCAGAGGAAGTAACACAGTGGCTAAGACGATACTGACGCCCCTGGAGCCACCAGCGGGTTTTGCTATCGGACAGGATATTGTTTTTTTTTTTTTTTTTTTTTTTTGTAAATTAGCAAATTAATCTACATGCGAAAGGACCACTCTGCTAAATTTTGGCGAGATTGTCTTCTTAAGAGCTCAACTTAGCAATTTGAAGTGTCGGTAAGTAATTCTCATTTAATTCATAATATTCGGTCAACTAAATTCAGGCCAGTTTATAATGTCGGCGGAGAAAACAAACCCAAAAAGGACCAGATAAAAACATGGCTTTGTACCTGAAAATCGTACGTGATTTATCAATGCCGGTAAGTTTGTGTTATCTTTACTTCACACAATCCGGGCATTTTCACTTCTTGAATTACATTTGCCTTTCTTTCGGATATTGAGTACATGTTAGTTAATAAATATCTTCTGACTCTAAGACAAAAAAATACTTAGTTTGTGTGCGCAAAAAACGACCGTATTTGTCGGTTTAAAAACAGTCGTTGTGGCACTCCATCATGGTGTAATTGTTAGCAAGATTGTCTCGCTAGAACAATTACGACTAAGTAGCGAGTTGGATATCGGCTCGGAATGATAACTCGGGGAGCCGAGTTTGAATTCCAATCGAGTTCGTTATATTCACTTACGCCCAAATACCCTTGGGAAAGTTATGAACTCATCTCTTCTCCCCCATTTATGGGTTAAATAGCTGAACAGACTCGGTTCTCCAGCTGTTGTAGCATACCTACGGACGATAATGGGTATGTTCCCATTCCCATAAATACAGTAGTGAATACAGTATGTGTTGGTCTGTGGTCTGCAGTTGGAGTTTCGTCTCCAGCTGTGCTGGCCAAACTCTTTATCTCCGGGGAGAGAGCATCTACAGACGGGGCTATGTCGAAGGGCAGATTCGCGTCTTGGGAAACATCTACCCGACCCCGTTTTATATGGGGTCTACGGGGAATTTTTGGCTGAGCCTACGGGATCGGGAACCCCAACATAAATTCGGCCTTGTGCCACATCTGACTGCGTTGGGCAGTTGGTAGATAACGTCTGCGGTCTGTAGTTGGAGATTCATTGTGGAATTCACTTGACTCACTTATAGCAGTTGATTACTTCTTCTACACACCGCTGGCGAATCTTATATGTGTTGTTCTTGTCCTAAGTATTATCGGTCATTATCAACCTTGTGTGATTATTCTATTCAGTCACCTTCCCTAGGTTACAACACTGGCCTTGGTTGGCAACCAGTCTACCAGCCTACTGCGGGAAAAATCTTCTGCCTTGTCAGGCATGTATCGAAAGATACATGACCGGACAAGCGTGTATCATGTGTGACACTTAACTGAGTTCGATCCTCACAGGGTGCCCCATACATTCAGTCTTGTGCGACATCTAAGCTACGCTTAGAAAATCATTTAAGCACTTCGACGGGGCGTAATGGTTAGTAAGCTCGTCTCGCTAGACTAATTATGACTGAATAGTGAATTCGATCCTCACTGGGTGAGGCCTTGTGCCACATCCGCTTAGAAAATCATCTTGGTGTAATGGTTAGCAAGCGTGTCTTGCTGGATCAATTACGACTGAGTAGAGTGGTGTATCCACATTGGGTGCCCCATACTTTCGGCCTTGTGCCACATCTAAGCTTAGGTAAGTAAACCGCTATAAAACAGCTGTTGGGCCCATCGACGTAAACGAGTCTAGGAAACAATAACGTGTATTTTCTGTCCGAATACGAAGACGAAAGCAGCGGGTCCCAGAAAAGTAGGGCCGATGCTGCCTTAGAATAGAAGCTTTTTTAGAGACTAGGGAAGAAAGAAGGCCTCGAAGGTGAGAGGACCAGGAGGAAACCTATGGAAATAGATAGCAAACAGGATGTGCCCGGGAGATCAAAAAGCCACACATTGCTAAGAGCTACAAAGGACGGGAAGTTGTGGAGGGCCATAATCGATCACGTCCTGAAAGGACATGGTGCATGTTTCTATGATTCGGTAGAGATGCATAATTTGTGGGCCAGAAATTGTTCTTACATGATTTCTTTTGATCCAGAAAAGCGGATTATTCGATACGGTTCTTTTTTTCAATCTATCTATCTATCTATCTATCTATCTATCTATCTATCTATCTATCTTCACTGTTCGTATGATATCCTGTTATTAATTTGGCCAATCGCATCTACGGAACCAGTTATTCTTCATAATACCTTTTAACCGTAATAACGTTACATTTATTTTTAAATATTTCATTAATCACTAAAAAGAAAATTCGATAAACCTTGGCCTTCGTAGCCGCAAAAAAAAAGTTTCAAAAGGATGGCCTTTCCATTCACACCGCTATTATTTTAACTACCTTCACTCCTCGGCAATGTTTATCGTTTTAAAAAGCGATGATTAGAATTGTAATAAAACCTCAAAATATGATGAAAGTGAATTTATACATTTTTTTTGTTCCTGAGAATTTATAACTGAAATATTAAACACTATTTGTTTATTAGATTGTTTATTTGCAAGAATAACTTTATAACTTTCTAAAAACTAATACAACTAAATCTAATCCAATGCAATATATATCATTTACCAATTTATGAAGAAATCATTATGAAAATGTTTTATTCATAAATTTATAAACATTTATTAATTGATTAATATATGTGAACTATTAGGTTGGTGCAAAAATAATGTCGTTTTTTGACGTTAAACTTCAAAAGAAAAACGACATTATTTTTGCACCAACCTAATAACTTTAAGGAAATCCTTATTATTTACCATTTTATGAAGTTCGAATCAATTGGCAATTAGCCAATGTTTTGTCAACTATTCCAATTAACTATCTGATAAATAAATAGTATAGGACGGATAAGAAATAGAAATAAAATAAAAGGGACCTGTGAGTAGATATTTTGTAGCTAAGTTAAACTAGATTAATAGAAGGAAAAACAACACTATACTAACTTAACTGGGGCTGGACTGATGAGCATTTCCCAGAAGTGTAAAATCCTTCATCAGTCACTCCAATTTAGCCCCACTCCGACATAACACAATCCCACCACAGAATATTCACCTTTTGCAAAAGTCCACCTAAAAAAGTCTCCCACACACTCTCTCTCTCTCTCATGGTGGAGAAAAAGTGACATATTATCTCGAACTTTCTTCACTCGCTTAACCCAAATCACCATTCGCATCACGGTTTATAAACACAGAAAAAGAATAATTTTTTCTTTTTGTCGAGCGACGGACCAAATTTGTTTCCAAAGGCAAGATATATATATATATATATATATATATATATATATATATATATATATATATATATATATATATAGAGAGAGAGAGAGAGAGAGAGAGAGAGAGATAGATAGATAGATAGATAGATAGAAACAGACAGACAGACATAGAGATAAATAGATAGAGGCAGAGACAGAGAGACAGAGCGGAGATTGATAGATAGAGAGTGAGAGAGTAATAGATAGACAGCGAGACTCAGAGATAGATAGATAGAATGATAGACATATATATATATATATATATATATATATAGAGAGAGAGAGAGAGAGAGACAGACAGACAGACAGACAGAGAGATACAGACACACATAGATAGATAGATAGATAGATAGATAGATAGTGACAGACAGACAAAGACGGAGAAACGCATAGATAGATAGAAAGATAGACAGAGAGAGAGAAAGAGAGACAGACAGAGACAGGGAAACACACACACACACACACACACACACACACACACACACACACATATATATATATACAGAGAGAGAGAGAGAGAGAGAGAGAGAGAACTGACCGTGAAGTATGCGTGCCATGTAGTCTTCATCAATCTTGCACAGCAGGAGTACGACCAAACAGTGAAAGAAGGCGTATTCGATAGACTCTCCTCTATGTTAGCACAACGGATGCATTCTGTTGAAACAGCCACAGTCCTGCGGCGAAAGACCCTATTGTCGATCCAGAGCGTGCCTCGAATTACCAGACAGGTGAGGGAAGACTGCTTATTACTGAGGCATTTCAATATCTAAGACCATAAAAATTAGTAATATTTCTTATATCTCTATATTATTACCGACGGACAAAAAAACCCCTACAAAGTGTAGCGAATGCTGGACAATCTTCTCACGGGGACCTGAGTCAACTCTAGAGACGTAGTTCTACAGAATGATGATGAGAATACCATGGACTAAACATGTGAGTAACGAGGAAGTTCTACAGGTAATTTTGTCTTTTTGCTATCTCTCTCTTTTTTGGTCCCCTACGACGTGAATATCATGGACTAATCATTACACCACGTCGAAGTACCCGAAATGAATTTCTAAGCGTAGCTTAGATGTGGCACAACGCTGAAAGTAGGGACACCAAGTGAGGATCGAACTCATTAGCCAGATGTAGTTGATTTAGCGAGACAAGCTTGCTAACCATTATAACGCCTCGATGTGCCCAAAAAGGAATTTTCTAAGCGTAGCTTAGATGTAGCACAAGGCCAAAGGTATGGGGTACCCAGTGAGGATCGAACTCACTACTCAGTCGTAACTGTTCTAGCGAGACAAGCTTGCTAACCATTACACCGCCTCGAGGTGCTCAAAAGTGATTTTCTAAGCGTAGCTTAGATGTGGCACAAGGCCGAATGTATAGGGGTCCCAATTGGGATCGAACTCTCTACTCAGTCGTAAGTGTTTTAACGAGACAAGCTTGTTAATCGTTACACCGACTTGAGGTACTTAAGTACCGTCAATTATATGAAGAACAGAAGAATACAATGCGGCAAACCACTCTAAATAAGTTTTTCATAAAAAAATCTGTTTAATAAACATTAATTCATAGCATTTTTATTGTATCTCCTTATATGTGCCTATATTTTAATTAAAAAGTACGCAAATTAGAAATTAATTGTGAATGAGACGAAAATTTGTGGCACAAATTGCATCATTTCCTATAAATTATTCTATTCGGTTTCTAGGGTACATAATGAAGAAAGAGAATTTGCCACTCACAGGATATAGTGATGGCAAGATGGACAGAAGAAAGGAGCGAATAACCTGCCCAACGAGCTTATGTAAATGGGGCGGAGGGCCCGAGAGGGACTGATAGGGATGGTGAAAAGACGAACGTTGCTAAGATAGGATAGGGACTTATGGAGAGCCCACCTTCTGAAGGAACATGTCAGATGGAAAAATAAAAAAAAATTATGTAAACGAATTCTAAAACCGTGTGTCATTTTCCTAAGCAGTTTGCGCTAACAACTGCGAAGCTTTTGAGTCTCATCAAGAGGATCGACTCTCCCATCATCAGGTTTAACACCTTAATCAAATCACCTCGTACGCACCCCCTTGCTAGCACAAACGACAGCGTTGAAAGAACCGTATAAACTCTGTATATTCAGTACTTCACTAAAAATGAGCATACCCTGAGGAAAAAAGGCCCCAAATTTATAAAAAAATTTTCTCAACGTCTAAATGTTTATGTTATAATTAAGAGGAAAGACCAAAGTATTTTTTGATTATTTAAAAAAAAAATTTTAATCTTTCTTAGCACGTCCAAAATTTTAGTTAAAAATCTTTTTTCTTTTGAGTCAGCAAAATTTACATAAAATCGATCATGTCAGCCATTTTTGACTTAGTAAACAAAAGTGAAATTCTCCGTTTAAAAATCTTGTAAAATTCAATTATGCTTTTATCAAAAGTTATTTTAGGAAAATTAGAAAATGTAAAGTTTACTTAATGTAACTGGAAACAAACATTGCTTAATTTTTAGCGGGAAAAATAATTGGAAATAAGAGAAGCATGTCTAACCGTCAGGTATCCTGACGAAGCCCATCCCTCTTCAGGCTGCTTTGGAATTCAGAGTTTTTCATCTTCCAGCCTATTTTTCATATGAAGGCAAGAAAGCCCAGTCAACCCTGCTATTTAACTCATAGCTGGGGAGAAGAGAGACGGATTCGACCAATGTTTACCTACAGATTCAAATTTAAACGCGACCATTGTTTACTGATAGTAAACGGGTGGAGATCGGGTGGAGACGCTAAAGGTTATCAATAGAATGAAGTATAACAGAATCTAATTTGAATAATTGTTGATTTGTCGTAAAAGCCCACCCAGTATAAATCTCCCTAAGTCACAACGGGGCGGCTTCCGAGGGAGCCCTCCCCTGGTTAAGATAGACCCTTCTTGTGTACCTAGTTAATGTGAGTGGCTGTCGTTCTTGGCCTGTTCCCCGGCTCCTTCTTTGTCGTTATGATCCAAGTCGAGATTCTCAACCCTCCCCAGTTTGTTTTTGCTCCTTTTTCATCTCGACTGGGTCAGTTTTCCCATGGCCGTATTTATTTTATCTTTTCCTCTCCCATAGCGAGAGAGCCTCTTGATTTTGTCTGAAGACGGAATACCACGGCCGCCCGTATTTCTTTGAGAGTTAGACGAGTCCAACTAACAGCAGAGCAGTTATCTTTAGTTTGTGTGTTTTTGTTATATTTTAATTTGTTTTGGGGGTTCACCCCCTCCCAACTCATTGTTTATTATCAATAAATTATTGTATATAATTTTATACTCAACAATTTTTATGTCATGGGGTGTTTTTTGTAGGTACCTCGTGTGTGTGCGGTATTGTGGTACATGTAGGACTGAATGATGATGGACGAGTTCTTGTGGTAGATGTACAAATTATAATGAATGATTGAGTCGTGAATCTGATTAGCTAGGTATAAAATAGTGTCGACAAGCCTTAACCTGTTTCCCCTTTTAGGCCTTGTGCCACAATTGTTGTATGTTTTCATGCGCAATAACTCACGACGAGGCGGGTATTTGAAATCTGCTCGCTGATTCGTCTATCCGATACCCGTTACGCTACACGCATATCATGAAGCTATTATTGATTTTACAAGTCTACAAATTATTTTCTGTATTTCGTTATATTTTAGTTTGGTTTCAGGTTCATCCCCTCCCCCCTCATTGTTTATAATCAATAAATTTTTATATATAATTTTATACTCAACAATTTTTATGCCATTGGGTGTTTTTTGTAGGTTCCCCGTGTGTATGCGGTATGGTGGTATATGTAGGACTGAATGATGATAGACGAGTTCTTGTGGTGAATGTACAAATTCTAATGAATGGATGGGTTGTGAATCTGATTAGCTAGATATAAGATAGTGTCGACCAGCCTCAACTCATTCCCCGTTTTAGGCCTTGTGCCACAATTGCTGTATATTTCAAGCACAATAAATCATGAAAAGCCCACTGAATATTATTGTGGCGCATTAGAGAAAATTGAAACAAAAAAGGATATTTATACTTAGAATCAGAAAGAGACAATCGAAATTGAAGAACATAATGAATAAAAATGGCTTGGTATTTCCATATACGCAATTTCATACACAAGGTTTGAATCAACCCTTGGTATAGTTTCCAGGCCCTTTCCCAGGGAGATATTGCCAAGAAGTGACGAATTGACGATGGTCAGTTTCAAACCCTAATCTCATGGTCGGAAAGCGAACGTTCTAGCGTATTCTCTAAATTCATCTTACCAAGGAACCTAATTTAGTGGCGAATATCAAAACACATAAATTAAATTTTCAGATTAAAGCTTAACTAGGCTTAAGGCTTCGGAATTATTGATGCAACTTTATAAATTATTATGTATGAAGGATTGTGAAAAGTTCTCAAAGACCAAATATTTGGTTTCTTTTTTTCAGCCCCTTCGGTGTGAGATTTACGACACGTCAGGTGTTGTTGAGTTATTTGCACCTAGTGAGGTTGGAGGTTTTAAGGAGCGTGGAACTACCTGTTAATTGCTGTTTTTCCCAGGTCCATCCTGACCCGGGGTGGTAGCACCTGTTAGGGTCCTACTTATGGGCAAAATAGTGAACCCCCAAACAAAAAAACAACAGTACATTTTTTTTTAATAAAATAGGCAACAATATGATCTACAAAATAGATATCTAAAAAATATGCATTTACCTTGAAACTATAAAATTACTTACAAAATATTTAGATTTCAGCATTAAATAACCCATAGAGGCTGATATGCCGCTAAGCAAAATCAACCAACCAAAAATCCATATTTAGTGTAAAATTACCAGCAATAGATTTTATCTGTAGTTGAACGCATACAGTTGCATTCAAAATATATTTAGTTGATGGCATAAATTGTGTTCAAAATATTTAGATTTCGGCATTAAATAACCCATAGATGTTGATATGCTGCTAAATAAAACCAGCCAACCAAAAATCCATGTTTAGTGTAAAATTACCAACAATAGATTTTATCTGTAGTTGAACGCATATACAATTGCGTTCAAAATATATTTAATTGAAGGCATAAAATTCTTTGCAAAATATTTAGATTTCGGTATTAAATAACCCATTGAGTTTGATATGTTGCTAAACAAAATTAACCAACTCGCTAACCGTTGTCCCACGTCGAGGCATGTGTGATAGATTTATTAATTGATCGATCGCTTAATAGACAAATAAGTTGGTCGATTGATAGATTTTACACGGTAAGCTTTATTGCGATATGCAGGTAATGCATTGGTTAGCGAGCCAGAAAGTGAAATCTGCAAGATGAGTTCGAATTACAGCCGAGTTCACTTGCTTTCACCTTCTCATAAATAAACTTGGGGAAGGCATGAATTAGTCTTCTCGTCCTAGCTAAGGTCTTAATAACAGAGTTGATTTGTCTCTCTTTCTTTGAGGCGTTAACTAATCTAGAAGAAGAAAAATTTCTGTATTCAAAACCTGACTGAAGAGGGATGGGTTTTGTCAGACTATCTTCTAGATCGGCGGCTTTTTTTTCACGGATTATCAACCCTTTGCAGGTTATTTTAAAACCAGAAATATTTTTAGATTGTAAGAATTTTTGGAGATAATAATGATTTACTGATACATGTTCTAATAATTAATCCATAGCTGGAGGAGGAGAAGAATTGGATTGATACCTTTCTCAAGAGTATCTACGCGTAGGTGAATATAACGTACTCGAGTGGAATTCGAACTCGGCTCCCCGAGTTATCATTCCGAGCCGATATCCAACTCGCTACTCGACTCTCTGATTTCTCAGTTCGAGCTGTCATCCATTATACTAACCGCAAATATAAGCTTACAGCACCTGGCATTCCCAAGTGGTCACCCGTCTAGGTACTGACCAGGCCTGACGTTTGCTTAACTTCAGTGACCGTATGAGAACCGGTGTTTCAACGTGATATAGACCAGGGGTCACCAAACTTTTTTTTCACAGAGTGCCAGATAACTGAGAGAATGACGAGTGTGGGCCGGATACCCATTTTTGTTCAATACAATACACCGAATTCGCAAGAAATAAGAACAACAAACATATTTATTTTCCTAAAAGTTATCAAAGAGGGCGACATTAGCAATAAAATATTAGGTTGGTGCAAAAATAATGTCGTTTTCTCACATATGTTACTATGTGAGAAAACGACATTATTTTTGCACCAACTTAATAGTTATATCACACCCAGCACACACAAATGAATCTTATAAACTAAGCAACAAAAAAGTTAGTAAAATTTGTGAAACTGTTTTTTAGCTTTTAAGATATAATTAATATTTGCTTTGAAATTATTGCATCCAACCAAAAGAATTGCTTTCAAATGTTCATCAATCAATCTTGTTCGATGTCCTGACTTTACATACTTCATTTTCAAAAATGCTTACTCAAAGACATAAGTTCTTTCAAACAATGATGCCACACAAGGGGCAAATTTCTTCAACCTTGAAAACTCATTATTATGTCTGCAGTGGTAAAATTCAAGAAGTTCTCCTTCTCTGTGCTTCTCTTTCAACAAGTCACTTGCTTGCAAATCAATCTAAAACTTATATTACTGTCAGATGCAAAGATCAGATTGGCCAAATTTTAGCATTTTACTTACATTTATTTTTCTACATAGTAAATTTAACTACAGTCTGTTGATAATTCTATATAAATAGTTATATTTTCACTCATTTGGGGCACAGTGAAGCGGCCGGTCGTATGAACGAGCGCGGGCCGGATAACCATTTTGTTCAATACAATACACTGAATGCACAAGAAATAAGAACAACAAACATATTTATTTTCCAAAAAGTTATCAAAGAGGGCGACATTAGCAATAAAATATGCAAAAAGATCCAACCCGCGGGCCGTACTTTGGTAACCCCTGTTCTAGACAATCACTTCTATGAAGTTTCCCACTATATAAATAACGCCAGTATCGAACTCAATTCTCAGTCGTAATTAATCTCGCGAGACAAGCTTGTTAACCACTACCCCCAGTCCGTATAGTTCCCCTACGACCACTGTGGATTTTAGAACACGTCACTTGACAACTCTTGATTATTTAACTCGGCGGTAGTCACCTCGAAAATGGGTAGTCTGCCTCCCACGACAACTGAGCTACAAACGCGCTACACACGCTCATCGAGTCAGGAGAGTATTGATAGGAAACAAAAGAAACCAGCTGCCAGCTAGGAATTAGGGGTACTTTAAAAAGTATGGAGGTACCAAAACATCCCATGTGTCTAACGTAGGGTTAATGTCGAGTATTTTTTTATGTGGCTCACAGTCAGGATCGAGCTGACTACTCTGTAAACATGGCCGACCAGACTAGCTTCGCTAACCACGAAAGACCTTCTTGTTCGTATACATACGTAAATTTAAGTCTGTTGTGTGATATTTTGTTCTTAGCTTAAATTATTGAAAATTGTTGCTAATTTGGGACTGAGCTGCTAACAATCTTTTCCCATGAAGTTTTTCTAGAATTTTTTTTGTTTATTCTCCCTCGTTTTTATACGATGCCGAGGAAACAATTTAATTTGCTTTTATTTTTAAATGAGTTCTGTCAGCAAAACGAAGCGAAATACTTTTTTTTCGGGCGGAGAAGTTAGTTTCTTTTAAATTTCAGTTTAAATAAACTTGGTTGAGTGGGTACGAAAGCAAAATGTAGAAAATTAATGGGACTAAATGCAAAGAGTACAATCAAATGAATCCGACTCTTATACAAATAGTATACATTAAATTTTTGCATTTACAAACAAACTTAGAATTAATGAAATTCCTTGAGTAACAAAAATATCCCAGTGTTAATGAAAGAATAACAATGGTTAATAGATATCTACCCAAAATACAGTTAAAAACTTGCTTTATCTTAGAGATTTTTTTATTCTTTAAACCATATACATCAAGCCCAAAATCTGTGTTAAAACTTTGAATGAATGTTAACCCTCCATTTGTACTGTGGGGCGTTGTAGCATTTATCGTAGTCCCTTTTCGTTATCTATATAGTCGCAAACTTACGTTTTCATACCAGCAAAAGGAAATGAATAAATAAAAAATTAATACTATACTCGAGATTTGGGGTGTGACAACTTATTAATGCTTTTCCCGAGGTTATCGTTCGAATTAATCGATGACCCTTACAACACTTAATGTTGGTGTGTCGAAATGACATTGGAATCAATACACCTTCTCTTGCGTTCTTCTTTGCTTTCGTTTCTTCTTTTATAAGTCGGTGAATTATTAACTTTGATGGTCATTGTGGGCAGGGCCTATGCAAGAGTTTCGTGGAACCCTCCTCGAATCTATGTTACGAGCCCCTCCACTATATTTCAACTGTCATAAGGTTATATTTATACAAAATACAAATTTTATTGTGACCTAATTATGTACAGTGTAACCCGGATATAAAACAGTTGTCGGGACCGGAGAAGAAGTCTCTTATATCCGGGTTTGGTCTATTTTGTTTAGGTAAGTATGGCTCTAATTTGGGACCAGAGAAAATCTCTCTTATATCAGGGTTTCTCTTATATCCGGGTTACACTGTACAATAACGGCTCATATACAATATAGGTGAATAATCCAAATAGAAAAATTGAAAATAATATTAGGTTGGTGCAAAAATAATGACGTAATAATGTCGTTTTTTGATGTTAAAAGATACGTCACAAAACGACATTATTACGTCATTATTTTTGCACCAACCTAATACAATGTATCTAAATACAAATTAGATGTCATAATTTAATTTTAAACAAATCAACAATGTTTTGCGGTAATTTTTAATCAACTTGAGATTTTTCTTGTTAGAAATTTGAATAATTTAATACATTCAACATTATGATTAAAAATATTAAGTTTTATATAGTGTTTTTTTTTTTTTTCGAGACTTAGCATGGGCAAAACAAATTTCCTGATTTGGATGACAGAAAAAAAAAAGGCCGCCAGTCTAAAGTTAAAATCCGCGAAAATTTTTCATCCTTTAATAGTCAAATATGCTTAATTTAATTTGTGACGTATATAAATGTAGGTAAAACAAACAAACAAAAAACAAAACAAATGTTGATAAGATTGCGAAGTTTATAAAGCACTGAACGGGGCCCCCAATCATACTTGCCCCCAGTCGATTTAGTACGCGTCGGTCCTAAACTTATCGAGGCATAGACAGTTATGGATATGTAGCGATTCACAAAATGTAGCTTAGCTGTGGCACAAGGCATAAAGTATGGAGCGCCCATTGAGTATCGAACTCAATTCTCAGTTGTAATTAATCTCGCGAGACAAGCTTGTTAACCATTACACCACGCTAGATTGTCCCATTTGTGCATATGTTTCGAATTAGGGATGATACGTGCGTTATAAAAATTTGCGGTTTCGTGACATCTGCTGGCAGCTTCATCAGCAACAGAATTTTCGTTGACACTGACTAAGGCATCAAACCTTACTAAAGCCGAAAGCTGACACATATTTCACCCGGCTTTGAGGGAGATACAAGTCTACGCGAGTGACACACGTGCCAAAACTAGAGATGCCTCGGCAAATTAGCCTCGTTTTCACCAAATTGTGCGATCGACCTATAATGACACAGCAGTATTTACTGGGCGTCAACGTTAGGACTTTTGTTGCAAAGAGTATCTAGAGTAAATTACTGAAACTGCCTTATTTCTATGACTTGCATGACCGCTGGTGTTTTTATTCAGATGTTGAGACTAATTTGTTTTATTATCCGTCCACGTGTTCCGATATTTCCAATGAAATTAACTTTACTCTTCAGCTGATTTTTTTTAAAAATCGAAATTACCCCAAGGACGGCAATAAATCCATTAAGACAAAAGAGATTACTGGGTGTAAAAGAATTAGCAATCAAACATTAGTTACGCTATTTACATTATTCGGACTATTGTCCTCATCTTTGTTGCCATATTTATCACAACGTTTCGGCCGTTGTACGCTCCGGCCTTATTCAGATGGTTGGAATGTCGAACTGAACCCTTTATTTCGCTCGCTGGGGTAGACTGTTCTGGTTCCACGTGCCATGTCTAATGGATGTCAGTTATCTCCTGTTAATTCCCCTCTCCACTTTCTCCGCTGCCTTAACCAGGTATTGAACTCACAACTTTTTGTTTATGGCAGTGAAATGTAACAACTAGAGCGAATTTATTCGTTTAATAAATTATGTCCGTGAAAGATTTAATGCATTTTATAGTACACACAATTGCAATGAATTTTAATAGTAAAATAATTTGTAATGCATTTTTGTTGTAGAATTATTTGCAAAGGATTTTTATAGTAAAATCATTTGTAATGCATTATCAACAAATCTTTTGCAATGCATTTTCTAATAAAATTATTTGTAATGCATTTTTGTTGTAGAATATTTGCAAATGATTTTTATAGTAAAATCATTTGTAATGCATTATCAAGAAATCTTTTGCAATGCATTTTCATAATAAAATCATTTGTAATGAATTTTTGTTGTAGAATCATTTGCAAAGGATATTTATAGTAAAATCATTTGTAATGCATTATCAAGAAATCTTTTGCAATGCATTTTCATAATAAAATCATTTGTAATGCATTTTTGTGGTAGAATCATTTGCAAAGGATTTTTTATAGTAAAATCATTTGTCATGCATTATCAAGAAATCTTTTGCAAAGCATTTTCATAATAAAATCATTTGTAATGTATTTTTGTTGTAGAATCATTTGCAAAGGATTTTTTTTATAGTAAAATCATTTGTAATGCATTATCAAGAAATCTTTTGCAAAGCATTTTCATAATAAAATCATTTGTAATGTATTTTTGTTGTAGAATCATTTGCAAAGGATTTTTATAGTAAAATCATTTGTAATGCATTATCAACAAATCATTTGCAACGGATTTTCATAATAAAATCATTTGTAATGAATTTTTATAGTCAAATCATTTGTATTGTATTTCAACATGTGTAATCATTAGATTGAAGTTTTAAGGCATTTGTTTACTAATTTTCTATCTACGCTTATTACATAAATCGACTTTATACAAAAGATAGTATATGAAAAAACACATTTTCTTTATATCTTGTCTAGGACGCGTAACCTTTCTTTATTAAAATGGTTTCATTAAAGAGTATTTCTCTTGAGCGAAAATACTTTTTTTCCCGAAGAAAACACAGACCAATATTTTAGTTAGATGCGTGCGTTATGAACTTGCGAGTCAGTCTCTGCATGATTGCTTCGCACTTGCAATTCATTTGTTCGGAAAAAAAATAATTAAAAAATATGCAGACGTTTTCGTTGTCTCATCTTTACCAAATCCATAATTACTGATTACAATTCGGAAAGTCATTGGCATAAATAGAAAGAAAACAACTTCCGACTTTATTGTGATTCAGCGTAGGCATGACTAACACAAATATTCACTATCTATCTATCTATCTATCTATCTATCTATCTATCTATCTATCTATCTATCTATCTCAGTCTGTTCATATCTATCT
>OZ010604.1:52169841-52219841 GCA_963932145.1 Acanthosepion lycidas
CAAAAAGTTCTGGTGCTTTGTATATCTATGAAAATGTGAATATATATATATATATATATATATATATATATATATATATATATATATATATATGTGAAAAGTGTGCGTATATAAATATAAATAAATATATATATATATATATGTATAATTATTTATATATTATATGCGCGGTACTTATTAGAAAGCGCTCAATATCAGAGATAGAGCTAACATATTTGGTTGGATAGATGTGAGCTTGTGACCCTGGGTTTCACGCTTTAGCGATCGTCAGACAAACTGATTAATTTAAAAAAAAATTGGGTTTATGTAGATTGCGTGTATTGGTGTTATTGTGGAAGTGGTGGTGGAAACTTCGTCGTTTCGACGAAGTTTCTCCCACTGACTAAATATACATATTATATATATATATATATATATATATATATATATATATATATATATATATATTGTGGAAGTGGTGGGGAAAACTTCGTCGAAACGACGAAGTTTCCCCCACCACTTCCACAATAACACCAATACACGCAATCTACATAAAACCAAATTTAAAAAAAAATTAATCTGTTTGTCTGACGATCGATAAGCGTAAAACCCAGGGTCACAAGCTCACATCTATCCAACCATATATATATATATATATATATATATATATATATATATATAATATGTATATTTAGTCAGTATATTTTCATTGAATCATGTTTGGTTAATATTGTAACCTAGGAAAGGTTACGGAATGAGGAATAACCAAAACGGAGGTTGGAAATGAAATGGTAATTTTTATAGCGTCAATAAAATAAAATACTCGCCAGCGGCGTGAAGTAGGTAAACCACAGCATGTTACCCCCACTTACAATAGTGTCCAACATATTTATGAGGATTGGGACATACGCATTAGTGTTCATATGTACGGTATATAACAGTTAAATAATTTAGAAGTATTATGTCTATTTATTTTAGTTTTAATCCTTTCAAGTCTACCAATTAATTTCCTGGCGGCTGTAGAATATTGATTAAAAAACATTCCAAAATTTTCTTTTTAATAAGTTTTATTTTCCAAAGTATTTTCAATCTTCTCAGAGTTCATCGTCAGGGGTTTAAAATATCTGCGCATTGTAAATTCAAAATTTGTGCACTTGAAAGGATTAAAACTAAAATATATATGTTTTTATATGTGAATATGTCAGTGATATTTGTGTGTACATTTGCATCATATTTAAAAACTACATATTGGACGTGTATATTTGCATTTGAATTATAATTACTAGACAATTCCCAGTTTTACAAACATTTCTCTTAATAAAAATTTAAAAATAATACAGCAGACGATGTTATTTTATTTATAGTTACTGGATTATTGGTGATTGCATTACTCGGTTTTCGTCGTTCGATACTGCACATCTGAAAAATGGCACATTTATCATGGTCGCCTTCGCTTCTTGCCTTTTTGTGGTTGATGTTTTGGTTTTGTAGCAATTTGCGGTGTTGGGTGAAACTACACCTTTTCTTTACAAGGAAACATTTGGCATTCATTGACCGAGCGGCCACTACTGCTTTTGGTTGAAATTTATAAAATCTTTCTTTTAAAACAATTTTTTAGGAAAACGGGTTTCTCATGTCAAGTATCGCTCTTTCCAGCATTGATGGGGTTTCTTCCCGAACCTTCTATTTGATGTAAAATGAAATGTTAACATCATACATGTGCTATCCATTTCAGTTGTTCCTGCTGTTGGTAGTCCTCAAGTGATGGGGTTTCTGTTATTTGGTACAGTTCTTTGTTTGTGACTCTGTAGCGCCAATCGACAATGTTCAAAGAAGGATAATCTTTCCCAAGTCGTACAGGCTTTTTTTGACCATTAATTTTGGAAGCGGTTGTATGCAGCTGACAGTTTAGATATTTCTGAACGGTTTTGGCGCCACGCATGACATCCATATGAAAGTCTCATTCCAACGAGGCTATTTAAGAACATGACTCAAGTTTTCAGGTTGATGTTTTGGTTTCGTAACAATTTGCTGTGTTGGGTGAAACTACCTCTGGCATCGCCTATTCTATATTCAATTTTCTATTCTGTGTTCAATTTCTTTTTCTCCTATACTTAAATTGTTATAGAAAGCGGTTGTATGCAGCTGACAGTTTAAAACGGTTTTTGGCGCCACGCATGACTTCCATATGAAAGTCTCAATCTGACGAGGCTATTTAAGAACATGACTCGACTTTTCACGTTGATGTTTTCGTTTCGTAGCAATTTGCGGTGTTGGGGCGAAACTAACGTTGGCGCAGCCTATTTTATATTCCCTTTCCTTTTCTACTCGACTAAATTAATTACAACTGATCCATACGCTGAGGTATTTGAAGTGTTTAGTATTTACTCACTCACTCTTTATAATGGATTCAGGGTTTGTGCCATCACTGCTTTCATTCCAATTCTAGATCATAGTTTCTGTTTAGGAAACGTTGATCATCGGTCCCATCAGTTAAGAAATGCAGATAACTTAAGTCTATTATATCCGCTACAATTTTTCTTCTTCCATGTGCCGTGTCCCTCCAGGACATGGGCGATCATGGTTCTCCACAATCTCTTTTTTGTAGTTCTTAATGAAGTTTGTCATTTACTATCACTACTAATCTCATCCATCTACACAAGTCCGTTAGGTTATGCGCTGTTTAACTCTGTTCTTTTTGCCTTCTGTATGTCATGTGGGTGTTAAATTCTTCAAGCCTTCTTTCCGCATTATCTGTCCTAGAATTTTGGTCGTTGAACACATGTTCAGACGATTCGTGTTGCCTCAAGTCTTCATCTGTGAGGGAATTTTTCAGCATTTACTGCCATTCTGGAGGATAATAGGCGTAAATAAAAAATATGGCAATGCTCCTGCTAAGAAAGTTGGTCAAATTATGACTGCTACATCTATTGTCACTATACAATGTAAACAAAAATAAAAAAATTAAATTAAAGAAAGATGTGTGAATTTTTTTTAAGACAATTCATCCCAAGCTAATCGGGAGTGCCACTGGCATGCAAGGGGTTACAGAGGATTGAGAACAAGAGCAAAGAGGCGTGTTTGAGGAAAGGACACAGAGAAGGACGGGGAACAAGCTCAGGGTGTCAGATGTTGATTTGCATTACACTTGAATATTTGGAGATTATAGACATCGGGGAAGCAAATAAGGGGAAGGGAGTTCCATAGACGGGAAGTGCAGGAGAAGAAACTGTTGGCGTAGAAGAGACGGTTACATCTAACCGTTCTGACAGTGAAAGGGTGGGACCGAGATGCCAGCCTGGTAGGTCGTTGAAATTCATGAAGTAGCTCTTCGGAACAATTGCCGTGAAAATATTTGTAGAAGAGACAGAAGGAGGACCAGAGCATGTCTGTGGGATAGCGACTGTAGACAAGATGTCAGATCAGGACCTATCACATTGCATATTTGTTTCTGCATTTTGTCAAGGACCTCGAGACGTACAGCGGGAGCACCAGTCCATATATGACAGCAATATTCCTTGCAAGGACAGAGGGTTGATTTATAGATTTGAAGGATTGACTCAGGCGAGAAAAAACTTTCTGGCACAGAGAGCCAACTTTCCTTACAATAATGACTATGCTTCATCAAAGAAATTCAGGTAACTTAAACTATTACATCTTGTACTACTAGATGTAAACAGCTAAAAAAAAAATTAAAAAAAATAAGAAGAAAAATGACTCAAAAGGAAATAACATTGACAATTTTTATCTACGAAAATCAGAGCTTAGTATTATTGTCTTCTACTACTATATGTAAGCAAGCAAGAAAATAAGATGAAAGAGAAATTTAAAATTTAATATGAATATAATAATAAAAACAATTAATTAATGGTGAAAATTATTTTTCAATTGGATGAATAGACAAAAAAGTTATATGTGACCTTTCACCCCTCGTCTTTTTTTCTTTTTTGTTTTTAAATATTTATGGCGGCCAAAAGATATTAAATGCTGGCAAATTTCTTCATTAATCCTTTGTAAAAATGATTTTTCAATTGGATGAATAGACAAAAAAATGAAAGAAAATGGGTCAAAACTTAATAATAATGAAAAGATATTTGGGAAACTAGTAATCTATATATAAAATTCTGTGACTTCTGTTAGTCTGTCCGTCCTCCCCTCACACCCTCTAAAATAGCCATACATTGACCGATCGAAACCAAATTTTAGACAGAAGTGCAAACAGGTAAGGGGGTACAAAGTACAGTTGATTTTATGAGGGTGCGTAGCTTAGTACAATAAATTTTCATTATTTTTTTCTGAAAAAAATAAAAGGTTTATTATTTAACATGCAAAATACTCCCACAATTTTAAAAATAAATTTAATGATTAAAATAAGAAATACCTATTTAATATGCAATATTGTTTTTTTCATATTTTTCTTTACGTTTATATATATATATATATATATATATATATATATATATATATATATATAAAGTGTGGCTGGTCTTGCACGAAACCTTCACCACAATAATCAAATCTCATGTGCCGTTGTCGGGCTGTCGGTTTCCTGGGAACTGATCTGCTTGACCCTCATACGTCGAACTCGACGGGAGAGTCGACTATATATATATATATATATATATATATATATATATATATGAATCCATTTCCCAGTTCACTCTGTGTTTTCGAGTAAAAACAAATCATCAGGCCAAACGCTTCCAAAATTTGGCGCCAGAGAGAAATATTTACGTATGGCCAGTTGTATGTTGCATGCTCAAGAGTAAGAAATCCTAAAAATTTATTCGTCGCTGTTAAAAAGGAAAAAAAGAAATGTTTCTTAAAAAATATTGTTTACCATGAAGTCCTATAAAATTAAAATTAAATTAAAAAAATTGTTAAACCGCGAAGCTGAGTTTTTGTCAAAGTATTTTTCCAAACAAATCAGCTTTTTTCAAATTTCATCGATTGGTTTGCGAAATTGAACGAAACGAAGAGTTTGTAAATCTCGACAAAAATGTTAGTGATAACTTCAACAATAGCTAAATACTGTGAGGATTTCAACATGCGTCAGCGAGTTGCCGAAAAATCCTAGTAGTTAAAATTGTATGAGTAACTTGATGGAGATTTTGTTTGAAAATGACTGACGACATCAGCAGCGAAATCCAAACAAGCTCTCCCCCCTACTTTACAGGTGCATGTAAATAGATGTTAGAGAATAATGTTTTGAAAAGCGTCCTACCCTCTATCCATCATGCCCCACCCAGCCTATCAGTTCGTTTGGTCACGTGATCTTTTCGGTTAAGCGATCTGAAGCGATGACATCCTTGGAAAGTTTGACGGGCGGCGGGAAATTATTAGCCTTGTTTTTTTTTTTTTAGTATTGTCAAAGTTTAAACGCTAGATTCCCCCCTCCTTTTAAGCAAGGGAACTCTGGATAATCTTGCTTCGCGTATTTTGCTGATAAACAAGAAATGAATCACAACTGACAGAAAGACGTGTCTTTTCTACGCCTAGTCATTAGCAAGCATCAGTTTTTTTTTATTTACAGATCCAGGCAGATTCGCATCTTTTCGTTTCAAATCCAGGTTCTTGACAAATTTAAGGCTTTTTTAAAAAAAATTCTTTGAGCTCAAACAAGACAATAAAGCCACTAAGACGCAAGGGGTAACAGAGTGTGAAAGAGGATGCGAAAAGGAGAAAAATTATTGCAGGGTGAGAACAATAAAAGAACAGACATTAAGAAGACAGAAAATAACGACTGAAATTGCATTTAAATTTAAAAAAAATTAAAGATCAAACATGACTGTGAAGGAAGAAGCCAGAAGAGATTTCTACAAGCGAGAAGAGCAACAAAAGAAACTGTTAGCATAGAAGTTACGGTTACATCTAGCCATTTTAACTTTAAAAGGATGAGACCTTGCCGCCAATCGAGTACTGCGCTTAAATTCATAAAGTCTAGGTTTTTTTTTTTTTTTTTTTTAAGCATTTCACCACAAGCAAGGCGGGAAGCCACTAGGACGCAAGGGGTTACAGAAAATTTAGAGCAAGATCAGATAGGAGTGATAGAAGAAAGGATGAGGGTAGTGGATAGATCAAGGCAACTGGAGATGTCGATTGACATTACACTTGAATAGCTGGAGACTATAGCTCTCAGGGAAACTGGAATAGGGAAGGGAGTTCCACAGGCGAGAGGTGCGAGACATGAAGCTATTGGAGTAGAAGAGACGGCTACATTTAGGAGTTTAAACAGTGAAAGGGTGAGAGCGGGATACCAGCCTCGTATGGCGCTTGAACTCATGACGTCTGGGAACCAGCGAATGCAGCTCCTCGGAGCAATTTCCATGAAAGTATTTGTAGAACAGACAGAGGGAGGCGACGGCGCGTCTGTGAGAAAGTGACTGTAGACGAGATGCCAGAGCAGGGCCAACTACATAGCATATCCGCCTCTGGAGCCTATCAGGAACCCCGAAGCAAACAGAAGGGGTACCAGACCATATATGGCAGCAATACTCCATGCAAGGGCGAATTGTTGATTTGTAGATCTGAAGGATCGACTCCGGGGAGAAAAACTTCCTGGCGTGGCTCAGGGAGCCAACTTTCGTTGCGGTGGACGAAGCAATTGACTCAATGTATTTATTCCATCTCAGGTCAGCAGTCAACGTGAGACCGAGAAGCCGCAGAGAGTTGCTCTCGAGAAGTTGAGCGTCAGACATTCTAATGGAGGGAAGGGAAGGATCTCTGTGGTGATTGATATAGGTACCATAGAGGAAAGTAATATTTATTTCTGTTAAAAATACGGAAAATGGGGAACAAGTTGCAAAATGTTGGTGGATGGGGGTTAGGATGGTCTTCTGTTTTAACATTAAACTTCGCTAGCCACAATCACTGACCCAAACATGACACAATATTCCTAACACCAAAACAACACATTCTTATTAGGTTGGTGCAAAAATAATGTCGTTTTCTCACATATGTTACTATGTGAGAAAACGACATTATTTTTGCACCAACCTAATACTTACCTTTCGTACTACATCCAACATAATACCTCATTGTCCCCATGAAAATCCTAACTAGTCCCCATATGTACAATTAATTGTCTGTGGGAGAGGGGAAGGGAATAAAGCAAGGATTTAAAAATTAACCCCAATGAGTATTTAGAATATGAAAACAAAAGAGTGATATTTATTCTGATATATACGCAGAAATGTGGCACAAGGTCAAAATGGGGATTGGGGAAAAGGACGGTCTTGTTCTGTCTTAACTATAAACTTAGCTAGTCACAAACACTGACCCAATCATACAAACAATATTCCTTACACCAAAACAACGCATTCTTACTTACCTTTCTTACTACATCCACCATAATACCTCATTGTCTCTATGAAAAACTTAACTAGTCACCATTTGTACAACTCATATTGTACCGCAGAGAAAAGCTCATCAGAACTGTTACCTTGGAAGTATTTATAGAAAAGGCTCGGAGAAGCTACATTACAATGGTGAGAAAGTGACTGAAGTTGAGATGCCAGGTCAGGACCAATAACATTGCAGATTCTTCTTTGAATTTTATCAAGAATCTTTAAATATATAGCAGAAACACCAGACCAGACGTACCGGCAATATTCGAATCATGGACGGATGGTAGACTTATAAATATTTAAGATAGAGAAAAATTTTCTAGCAAGATATAGTGAATCAACTTTCCAAGCAGCAAACCGAGCTATTGACTCAATATAATTTTTCTACTTCACGTCAGTGGAAACTTAAAATCCGAAAAAGACTTGAAATTCCTGGGAAACCTAATGAGGAAAGAAGGCTGAGTAAGTTCCGTCTTAACTTTAGTTTCTATAGACTTGAGACCAGTATACGAAGTTGAACTATCTGTGCTTCATGGTGAACATCAAATTAACCATCTTTTTACCAGTAGAAGGTTTTTTTTTTTAAAACCTTATAGGGTTACAAGATATGAAGTGTAGCTACGATATTGAATTAATTGCTTGGTCTGGTCTTAGTTGGTCCTCTGTCGCGTGCCAGACAATTTTTCATGTCAGAGACCATCTTATACATTTATAAATCCATCACCCGGCAGCAAGGTATCAAAGGCTGCATGATAAATCGTTCTGCGTATGACGATAAACTGCATCCGGCAGCAAGGTATCGAAATACTGCCTGATAAGTCGACCTGGGTGTGACGATAAACTACATTTGGCATCAAAGTAACGAAGTGCTGCCTGATGCGTCGTCCTGGGTATGACGATAAACTATATCCAGCAGCAAGGTATCGAAGTGATGTCTTATAAATCGTCCTGGGTATGACGATAAACTACATCCCGGCAGCAAGATATCGAAGTGCTGCCTGATACGTCGTCCTGGGCGTGACGATAAACTATATCCGGCAGCAACGTATCGAGATGTTGTTTGATAGGTCGGATAGAGGGCAAGAGGGACAGAAGAAAACGACGTATAGCATACTTGACAAACTTGAGTAAATGGATGGCGGAACAGGGTTTAAAAATAAGGAAAAGACAGAATTTATTAAGAGCTGCAAAGAGAAGGAAATTGTGGAGAGTCATGTACGGTAAATTGTAGTACGTCCAGAGGGAACACGGCACATAAAGAGAAAGAGAGAGAGAGAGAGAGAGAGAGGGGGTGAGAGAGAGAAAGCGAAAATATCCCGTTTTTAATACTTTGTAGCCCTCTCTATATATTAATCAAACAAACGCATGCACATGCGCAACACATTCACTGTCTGTATTACGATACGACATTAGATTTTGAATAGAGACAAGAGTTGCGTTTGAATTTTCAAACGCAATAATGTGCCTAAAAATATTTACCTGTTTTACATGGATTTATTACAAAGCTTATTTCATATGCTTCATGGAAACAGCTTTTCCCCACACGAATCACTGCTTTGTGGAACAGACTACCGTGTACATAATTAACACTACAATGTTGACATCTTCAAATCTAGGGGTTAATCGTCGTCTGTCCTACATCCACATAATCTACACTACCTACTTGAGTGACAAAATACATAAAGAATATAAGATATTCATTTATATATATATATATATATATATATATATATATATATATATATATATGATGGACTCTTCGGTCGTTTTCGATGTGTGAGTGTCTTTCTGTTCAGTTTTTATGTTTCGTATGAGACAACCACCCTGCACGGGATTTGCAAACAAATCCACAAGAGGCACATGCTGAAGGTTTGACCGTCATATGGGCTGATGTATTAGCCCGAGATTTAGTGTTGGTTCTCAATTTGGGTATTATAATACTAATGTCTTCAGCAATAACTTTTTTACCAGTGCTCATATTGCAATTTTTTGCTTTTATCATTACATGCTTTTGCCAGAACTCATATTGCAATTTTGTTGTCGTTGTTGTTATTATCGCTTTTTACTGGTACTCCTTACTGGTTCCCATATTGTATTCATTTCTATGCTTGGTCGGCTCAGGAGATTTTTGTGGCCTATTTTTTTTTTTTTTTTGTCAGAATCTATTCATAAAAATATGGACATAGTAGTAAATGCCCAGGCCTCGTTAACAAGCAGAAGTAAATTGGATCCGCCTAACCCAGATCTCTGTCATTCGTGGCTAGGGTAATAAACAGAAGAGAAATAGCTCCACTCCAGGGGTCTACTCTCCTATCCCTGAGCCAGCAACTTCCCATTACACTGAGAGGAGTAAGCATAAGGCGTCCCAAAGGAAAACACAGAGAATGCTGATCAATATCTGGATCTAAACCCATGTGCCTAACTCCACACAACTGTTAGGTTGATGCAAAAGTTTCCAGCATAAGTTTTTGACTAAATCCTTTATTTATAAATGATTAATGGTATCGTTATTCAGACATTTAAATGTTTTCTATGGCTTTACACCAACTTTGAGCTGAATAATTTATAAGAGAATCTGAGTTTCCTGCAATGCAGGTTTTAAGAAAATCTTTATTCATATAAATTCATGGCGTCACTATTCAGTAATCAAAATATCTTACTTGGCTTTCTATAAACTTATGCTACTTCTTTCTTTCTATGTGCCGTGTCCTTTCAGGGCATAGACGATCATGGTTCTCCCACTCCTCTATCCTTTGCAGCTCTCAACAAGTTCCTTCCCTCTGTTTCCTCCCCCAGATCACATTCTGTCATCCACTTGCTTAAGTCTCCTAGGTATGTCATGCCCTTGTTTATCTTTCCCTTCTTTCCTTTTATGTGCCATGTCCTTTCAGGATGTAGGCGATCATGGCTCTCCACCTTCTTCTATCCCTTGCAGCTCTCAACAAGTTCTTTCCCTCAGCTTCCTCTCCCAGATCACGTTCTGTCATCCACTTGCTTAAGGCCGCTAGGTATGTCATGAGTTGTTTTCTCTTATCTCTCTTTCCCTCTATTCGACCCGTGAGTATCAGATTCTCCAGGCCCTCCTTCCTCATAATGTGTCCCAGAAACTTCAGCTGCCTCTTCCTGATATTAAGTATAAGCCTCCTCCTTGTTTGTATCCTTTCCAAGATCTCATTGTTGCTCACACGCTGGGTCCATGATATCCTCAGCATCCTTCTGTAGAACCACATCTTTTTATTCATAAATTTATAGCATTATCATTCTGATATATATTTTTGACTATCTATGACCATATTCTACCTTCCTGCTAAATTATGTATTCTATCATCTATAGATTGGTGCAAAAGTGTCCAGTATTTTTTGAATAAATATTTCATTCATATAAATTCATAGCATGACTATTCAGTTATCAATGCATTTTATTTGGCTTTCCATGGTCTTATACCAACTTCCAGCTAAATTGTGTATTTCATTAGCTTAGGTTAATGGAAATATTTTCTTCATTGATTTTGACAAAATTTTTATTTCCTAAAGATTCTATTGGTCATAAAAAAATCATAGCATCTTTATTCAGTCATCAAAGTATTTTCTTTGCCATTTTATGACATTTCATCCCTTTCAGCTGAATTGTATATATCGCCATATTAGGGCTAACGGTCATATCACGTTGAACGATCACCAAAGTTAAGCAACGTCTAGTCTAATCAGTAGCTAGATGAATGGGCAGCTGGAAAGCATAGTTGTACGTGTGGTATGGTTTACGGCCATATCACGTTGAAACAGATTCCCATACGATCACTGAAGTTTCAAGCCTGGCTAGTACTGAGATAGGTTACTGAATGGGAATACCAATTATTATAAGCTTGGATGTTCACGTAGTATGGCTTATGGCCATATGAAGGTGAACACCGATTTTCGTACGAGCCCGGTCATTACCTCGCTGGATGACCGCTCGGAAACACCAGGTGTTGTAAGCATAGCTGTGCTGGTGGCATGGTTTACGGCCATATCATCGGTTCTCATACGATCACTGAAGTTAAGCAACGTCGAGAATGGTCAGTACCTAGACGGGTAACCGTTTCGGAATACCAATTGTTATAAGCTTGGATGTTCAGGTGATATGGCTTATGGCCATATGATGGTGAACACCGATTCTCGTATGATCAATGTTAAGCAATGTCGAGCCTGGTCAGTACCTAGGTGGATGATCGCTTGGAAACACTAGGTGCTGTAAACATAGTGTGGCCGCATGATTTACGGCCATATCATGTTGAAACACCGGTAACCGTACGATCACTGAAGTTAGGCAACGTCGAGCCTGATCAGTACCGAGATGGGTGACCGATTGGGAATACCAATTGCTGTAAGTTTGGACGTGCCGGTGGTATAGCTTATGGCCATATCACGTTGAAACACCGGTTCTCGTACGATCACCGATCACCGAAGTTAAGCCTGATCAGTACCGAGATGGGTGACCGTTTGGGAATAGCAGGTGCTGCGTATTTGGATGTGCGGGTGGTGTTATGAATAACGGCTGGCAATTAGAAATCGAATTACCGAGTTCCACTTCGAATCAAGTGTGTTATATTCACTAACGCGCAAATACCCCCACCCCCGGGAAAGGTGTGGATCTATCTCTTCTACTCCTAGCTATGGGTTAGTTAGAATATCTATCAGTAAATCATTATTTTATTCCCCCTACCCAAAGACATTTCTTACAATAGTTATTTACACGATGTTTACAACATTACACGGACTGTTTTCCTCACATTTATTGTCATATACATGATGTTTCGGCAGGGTTAGGGTTAGGTTTTTTAGTCCCCAAAATTCACTTACTGACGGATACATGGCCCAGCGGATAAAAGTGTTGGTTGAAGTAATCCAAAAAATGGACATGACCCAAAGAGTTGTGAGTTCGATACTTGGCCACAGCAGAAGGAACAAAAACTTGGTGTGATGAATTACTAAAATAGAATTAACTGAGACACCATGCAAATGCATGGCATGTAGAAGTGATCTGTTTAAAATTCCAACGTATATCACCTGAAGAAGGCCGGAGCGTACAACGGTCGAAACGTCGTGAATATGACAATAAATCTGAGCAATGTAAACAGTGTAAATATGCAAAAGGTTGATAAACTGTAAAAAAAAACAAACAAACAAACAGTCGATCAATCAATTCGTCATCCTAGGCTGATGCATAAGCTTTCAGAATTTTTTTAATACAAATAGATTCATAGCATGATTATTCAGTCATCAAAGTACTTTTTTCTGGATTTCTTTTATCGCCTTGCCTGAGGGTGAAAAAAAAACAAACAAAAACAAAAACAAAAAAAAAAAAACAAAACAAAAAAACCAAAAAAAAACTAAAAAACACTGAAATCTCATTTGACAAAATTTACCACGTCTGTCTTGGCTCATTCTCGATATCCGATATGTTTGGAGTAATTTAAGTTTTATATATACTGGAGTACTTTGCGTGTTTGTGTGTGTGTGTGTGTGCGTGTGTGTGTGTGCGTGTGTGTGTGCGTGTGTGTGTGTATGTGCATGCTTGTGCGTGTGTGTGCGTGTGAGTGCGTGCGTTTGTGTGCGTGTGTGTGGCGGGGCACTATTCTTTTTTAAATTTATTATCACTACATTTTTTTTCTTTTGAAATTCTGCGTCCCTAAGAACTTTTGCGCCTGGGGATGCCGCCCTGGTGGTCTTTGTGCACGCCATGCCATTGCATCAAATACAAAACATTTCCCCCCCCCCCTCACCAACTTCCATTTAGATCGAGTTGTTAAAATCATTAGATACGATTTTCTTTGTTTTGAATTCTTTTAATAAACTCGTCGCCAGTGACTATTTTGTCTAAAAATCATTTTTTTTTATGCCCGGCTAGAATTTAAAAAAAAAAAAAAAAAAGAAAAAAAAAAAAGAAGAAAAGACAAATATTTAAAATGTTTATCCATTTTCGTTTCTCTAATTTCATGTAGAACCAATTTTTCGAACTTCTGGATGTATCCGAGCATTTTCCTGGACTTTATTAAGGTAAGTAAAGAGATTTTATTTTACTTGCATTATTTACACTATTCAGACTGTTATCCTCATCTTCATTGCCATATTCACAACATTTTGTACGCGCCGGCCTTCTTCAGGTGATTGAAATTTCGAACCGATCCCTTTATTTCGTCCACCGGGATAGATTGTTCTAGTTCCACGTGCCATGCCTCTCCCTGATGCCTCAGTTATTTCCCTTTAACTCAAATCTCCAAGTTTTTGGTTCACCCCTGCTGTGGTCTGGCATTGAACTCTCAGATTTTATTTTGTATCATGGATTTATAAACAGAAGTAAAAAATGTAGTTAGTTTATTAGACATTAAATTACACCATTTAGCATCCTCTGTAGTTCACCTTGACTTTCAGTTAGCCTGAAGTATGAGCGTTTTTAATTTTAAAAAAATTGAAAAACTAACGACATTTTTGCTTCCGTTTCGTTTCAAAATAAAATCCTTACATTTGCCTTGATTAAGTCCATCAGAGGACGAAACGCGTTGGTAAAGAATAGGTTTCCTTTTGTTTGTATTCATTCTTGATTATGTTTCAGAAAAATGTTCAACTTTTTCTGGTTATTAGCAGCGGTTTCTGTGATGTTCCTATTGAAATGTTCTTACTCGGCTGTTCAATGCACGGTACAGGGTGGGACAGAGATGACGGACGTTTTTTGAAAATAATAGCCATTTCAAAAACGCCCGTCCTCTCTGCCTTACCCTATACTTCTAAAATTTGCCAGTAGAATTACATCTCTCGGCTTCCTCAGGTTTTGTTTTTATTTGTGACGAAATTACCCAATATTCACAATTACGTCGGAAATTAGATAATACGTAACGCATTAGAATAGCAATTGCCGTCTCCCGTCAGGAAATAATCGAAAATTGCTCTCCACAACCTCCTATCTCGTGTGGCGCTTATGAGTTTTTCTCGCTTTTCTGAGGCTTCTGCCATCCCTTAGTAAAAACATGTCAGGTAAGTGGCTCGCTGCCTTCCATATAGCGCATAGCCTACTTAAACTTAAATGGCGGGACAGGGTTTAGGAGAAATAATGAAAAGATAAAATTTATTAAGAGCTACAAAGGACAGGAAATTGTGGAGAGCCATAATCGTTTACGTCTTGATAATGAAGAAGACTCGATTCATTTTCTATTCATATTCAGGCGGTCGCTCCAAGTTCTGGATTATATTTTTTGCCAAATAAATCGAGTTTTCCTAGTAGTTCAAATAAATCTTTGTACTACACCTTGTTAAATCCTTTTGCGTTATCTTTATTGCTCTCTCTCTCTTTCTCTGATGCAATTAAAAAGCGGTTTTTAAGAAGAAAACACACTTGCATTTACTCTACTGCTAAGGCTCATGATTGTTCAAACTATTTCAAACGTCCAACAGAAAGGCCTCTGATCAGGAGGTTTTGAGGGGCGAGGAACCACCTCTCAATTGCTGATGTTCCCAGGTCCAGCCTGACGCGGTGTGGTAGCACCTGTTAGGGTCCCAGTTATGGGCAAAGAGTCAACCCCCCACAAACTGTGGTCAAAACACTATGAAAGTGTAAAAATAGGTTTTAATACCAGAAATACTTTGTAAAAAAATTATTATCAGCAATACATTTTTGAAAAACAAATATTAGCAGCGAAAGAAAATACTTACGAGAAATAAATTTTTGAAGGAAAAAATATTACCAGAAATAGAATTCTGGAAAAAAATATTACCAGAAATAGAATTCTGAAAAAAATATTACCAGAAATAGAATTCTGGAAAAAAATATTACCAACAATAATTTTGTCCGCATTAAATAGCCTATTGGAGTTGATATGCCGTAAACTAAACCAAACCAAAGTTAATAAATTTACTCTTTTTGTTATTACTCTTGTTCCTCGACCCGCTTACTCAAGCTGGCAATGAGTTGCTGTCCATCTTGACTTCAATCTATCCTGTACGTAACAAAACTCTTTCCTTATTAAGTGCAATAGAAATTTCAACTATATCTTCCTGATGTTAAGTATAAGTTTCTTTTTGCTTCCATTTTCTCTAAAACGTTGTCGTTGCTCACATGTTCGGCCCATGGAATTCTCAGTATCCTTCTGTAGAACCACTTTTCTTTTGCATCAAGCCTCTTCGTCATCTGTGAGGAAACTGTTCCACATTCACTGCCAATAAGAGGGCAGATATCACGTAAGAGTTCAGTACTCTTTTCCTTGTTTCTAACGAAGTTTTTTTTCTTAATACTCTGCTTAGATTTTGGAAAGCATCTTTGGCCATCCCAATACGTCTTCAGTGTCGCACATTCCGTCCTCTGTTAAAACATTTCCCATATATTTAAATGTTTGTACTTGTTTGATTTTGGTATCTCCGATAAGAAATTTGCATTTTGGGCTCATCCTTTTGCTAACAACTATAAAATTCTGTCTTCTTGCAGTTGATATTCAATCCTTTCTTCTCGCATTCCGTTACTGCCTTCTGTAGGAGCTTTTGATGTCTACTATCAACACTGTGTTGTCTGCATATCTTGTGTTCTTAAGACAGTGGCCGCCAATAATAAATCCTGATGGGACTTCTAGTTCTCTCAGAATAGCTTCACACTATAGGTTGAATAATTTCGATGAGAAAACACATCCTTGTCATAAGAGTTCATTACTCTTTTCTTTGTTATTAACGAGTTCTATGTTTCTTATTACACTGTTTAACTTTTGGAATGCTTCTCTTGGCTATTCCAAAGTGTGGCACATTTGTGTCCTCTGTTAAAGCACTTTCCAGATATTTAAATTTTTGTACTTGTTTGATTTTGGCATCTACAATTTGTAATTCGCACTTTGGCCGATAACCATGCATTCTGTCTTCCATTTTCTCTAAAACGTCGTCGTTGCTCACATGTTCGGCACATGGTATTCCCAGTATCCTTCTGTAAAACCACATTTCTGTTGCATCAAGCCTCTTCGTCATCTGTGAGGTAACTGTTCCATATTCACTGCCAGTAGGAAGACAGATATCACGTAAGAGTTCAGTACTCTTTTCTTTGTTTCTAACGAAGGTTTTTTTCTGTTTCTTAATACTCTCCTTAGCTTTTGGAAGGCAACGTTTGTCCATCCCAATACGCCTGCAACGTAGCACATTCCGTCCTCTTTTAAAACACTTCACATATATTTAAATGTTTCTACTTGTTTGATTTTGGTATCTCCGATTTGAAATTTGCATTTTTGGCTCAGCCATTTGCTAACAACTATAAAATTCTGTATTCTTGCAATTGATATTTAATCCTTTCTTGCTTTTCTTCACCACCACCAGTAGGAGTTTTTGTTGTTTTCTTCCTGTGTCTGCTATCAACTCTGTGTCATCTTGGTTTTTTTTTTTGGTTTTTTCAGTAATCTTAAATTCTTAAGCCTTCTTTCCTTATGTTTCTCAAAATTTTCAACTGTCTCTTTTTGATTGTTAGCTACGATTTCTTTGTAGTTCTTCTCCTCAAAGAGTTTCATTTTTCACGTGATCTGTTCATGACGTTCGCGAAATTCGTCGGTACAACCACGTTGTCTGTCGCTTCAAGTCTCTTCTTCATCTGTGAAGAGGTTGTCTAAGATTCACAGTCATCTAGGAGACTCAATATTACATAGCGATTCAGCATCTCTTCTCTTTGTTTTCAACGTTATTTTTAAACCTCTTTGTACCTTTCTCGGTTTCTCAAACGTCTCGTTTGCTATTACACCACGCTTTCCAATTTGTATGTCACACATTCTCTCGTCTGCCACTCCGTTGCCCAGATCGTTGAATAGACTGAGTGCTGAATTGATATTCTTCTTGCATGTGCCGTGTCCCTTTAAGACTTTGACGATCATGGCCCATCACAATTTCCTCTCCTTTGTAGCTCTTAATAAATTTTCTTTTTTTGTTATCTCTTCTAGACCCTGGTCTTGTTATCCATTTACTCAAGCTATCTAGGTAGGTTATTCACCGTATTCCTCTGTCCATCTAACCTTAAATCTGTTCTGTGAGTATCACGTTTTCCAAACCTTCTTTCCCCATTGTGTTCCCTAGAAATTTCAACTGTCTCTTCCTGATGTTAAGTATAAGTGTGCTTTTTCTTTCCATTGTCTCTAGAATTTCATTAATGCCCACCTGTTAGGTTCATGATATTCTACGCATCCTCCTGTAGAACAACATTTCTGTTGCCCCATGCCTCCTCTTCATCTGCGAGGAGATTGTCCAGCATTCACTGCCATATAGGAAGACTGATACTGCATAAAAGTTGAATACTCTTTTCTTTACTTATTACAGATTTTTTGTTTCCTTTTATTTTGCTTAGCATTTGGAAGGCATTTTTCGCTATCACAATGCACCTTCGGATTTCAGTGCTGCACTTTATGATATCCAAAAAGGAAAAAAAAAACCCTGTTGTCCACCTTTTCGGGTGTAAATTGTAAAGATGGGTGTAATTCATTCGGCTACTTGAGAAAACACCCCAGCATCAACCTCACTGCAAACACACAAAAAGTGTTATCGACATACCGGAAATAATAATTAATACGAGCAAGCAAATCTTTCTCGTAAAAAAAAAGAAGCAATAAGTATTATAATTCATTATATTTGTTCAAACTATCAACATATTCTACTAAAAAGGAGTTTCGGGTCGTATAACGGTTATCAGCGCTGAAAGCGAATTCCGTGTTGCTGGGCTCAATTCTCGTTCGATTCCGTTTCGTTAACTTCGCACTAATGCCCTTGGAAAAGGTATGCCTATATCTTTCATCAGCTCTAGGTTAAATAACAGTGCAGACTGGGCTCTCGTGCCTTGAGATGGCAGTCAATCTACGGGAAGAGAATTTCTGAATTCAAAACAGCCTGAGGAGGATGAGCTCAGTTCGACTTTCTTGCCTTACACACACTTTACTGGTGTTATGGCTGCAGTAAACGCGGTGCTCATTTTAACCACATGAGTTACGGGACACATGACGGGGCTATGAAAATGTCGACATTGATTACTTCCCGTATATTGCTTAATTCCAGTTTGTGATCTAAATACTGAGGTCGTTACCACATTCATGACAGAAACTGGATTTATTTGAATAACTAAGCAGCTTAATTATAAAAGCCGTCAATAAACAAAAAATCGTTTATTTATAAATATCACAAAAATCTAGAATGGAAATTAATAACAAAATACAGTTTAAACAATTATTTTTAAAGATTTGTATGCAGGTTAGGTATTTCCATTAATATATATCTCATGCTGGTAGATATAAATGCGAGAACCACATTTCCTGTGTGGCTCTTCTTCTTAAGTCTAGACGGGGGGGGGGTGCGGTCCACCCAAGATGTATTTTTCCAAAGGCAAAGAACTAGGGTAAATCTCTGTCGCATGGGGCGACCCCTTAGTGGTTAGAGAATACCATGGAAACTCGAGCAATAAAGCGTCTCTCGTCCCGTATACACCTGGAAATCTCGCATTAAACTCGGTCTTGAGCCATATTCTGTTTGAGTGGGTGTACAGATAAATTTGAAAATCATATTTTTATACGAGCCTATTATTAAGCTCAGCTTCGAGTAAGAACAGACTTGAAGTAAGAGACATGTGGTTCTACAGAAAAAAAAAAGGCTTAGAATACCATGGACCGAGCATGTGAGCAATGACGAAGTTTTACAGAAAATGGAGGCAAAAAGGACACTTATACTTAACGTCTGAAGAAGACAGTCGGAATTTCTTGGGCACATAACGAGGAAAGAGGGCTTGGAAAATTTGATACTCACATGACAGATTGAAGACAAGAGGAACAGAGAAATACAACGCACAACCTATTCGGTGAGCTTGAGTGAATCGATGGCGTAACAGGGTTTGGAATAGATAGCAAAAAGACAACATTTATTAAGAGCTCTAAAGGCCAGGAAATTGTGGAGGGCTAACGCCCTGGATGAACCCGGCATATAGAAGGTAAAGTATTATTAAGCAGGAAAATTTCGTTACAAACAACGTAAAGAGTATTGAAGTGTTACGTAATGACAGTCCTCATGTATGACAGTGAATGCTGGTCAATCTCCTTACAGATGAAGAAGAGACTTAAAGCCACAGAATGTGGTTCTACAGTAGGATACTCAGAATACCATATACCAAACATGAGAGCAACGACGAAGTTTTAGAGAAAATCGAAACAAAAAGGGCATTTAAAATCAAAAAGTGATAGTTGGAATTTCCACTCGAACACCTTCTTCCTGCGAACCGCTACTCTATGGAACAGACTCCCAAGAGGATGTTTCCCCGATCACGACAATCTTAACGTTTACCTCTAGACATGAACAAGTTATCTTCTCCTGCTATCAATATAAACTACCTCTTAGCGTAACCTTCTACCTCGAGTGGCCCCGGGCCTTGTTAAAAAAATGAATCTTTTTTTTTTTTTTTTTTTTTGTCAAAAATTTCTTGTAAGTACCTTAATTATCATCCACACTTACTAAATGTGAATAATTCCGTGATTTTTGGTAATTTTTTATTCTGAGGGTTGGAGTTGTTAGCAAGCCAAACAAATTTTGATGTGGCGAGTTCTCCCTACTCTGTCGCTATTTCCATGGAAAATGCTCGGACAAACTAAATTTCTTGGTTCCGTCAAGTCAAACCTTAACATCTAGGACCCGTCATGCCACTTACATTGAAGCAAACCACCCACATTCTCTCCGTATTCCATCGGCGAGAAGTAAGTTCCACCCGAACAGCTTCTTCCGGCGAACCACTACTCTATGGAACAGACTCCCAAGAAGATGCCATCCCGATCCATATAAACTACCTCTTAGCGTAACCGTCTACCTCGAGTGGCCAGGTTTAACCTTCACGGCTAGGACTCGCTATGCCTCTTACATAGTAGCAAACCACCAACATTCCCACCGTATTCCATCAGCGTGAAGTAACTTCCACTCAAACAGCTTCTTCCAGCGAACTACCTGCCCTGTGAAAACGACTCCCAAGAGGATGTTTCCCCGATCACTGCAATCTTAACCTGTTCAAATCACGAGTCAACTGTTATCTTCAAAGGCATAAAGAAGCATGAACATTTTGTTAGAAACAGAGAAAAGAGCGCCAAACTGTTAATAGCACTATTCTTATATGACAATGAATGCTGAAAAATTCTTCACAGATGAATAACCTTTAGGTAACAGATATGTGTCTCTACAGAAGGATACTGAGAATTGATATGCTGAGCGGAACGTGTGAGCAACGAAGCTTTAAGTGAAATGGGCACGAAACAGGCATATATAGTTAGAATCAGAATGATATAATTGAAAATTCTTATGAGGAAAGACGACTTGGAGAATTTTACACTCCCAGTACATACTGAAAGAAAGAGGGAGAGAGGAAAATATTGAATAAACTGCCTAACGAACCTCTGCAAATAGCAGAACAAAACTGGGGGACAATAAGGGACTAAATCAATTTCCTATGCAGAAATTGAGCTAGTTATGGGAGAGAGGACATTTTTTAGTTTAATGTAACAGCCCCCAACCCCGGAAGAAAAGAAAAAAAGAAGTTTGGTCATACCATTGGTTGTTGAAAAGGTTTAAGACTCACCGATGTAATTTTAATGAATAAACTTCATAGCAGGCCTTAAGTTTAATTGTTAACTTCTAAAAGGCAACTATTTTGTTACAAGAGGCGACAGTTATTACCAGTTCAAAGTAATGCCAATGGGATTTTTTATTTCAAATAGGAAACGGGTCGCCGTTTTTCGGTAAAGGAATGGCCGGATATAAAGCGTTTTTGATGGAGACGTAAATAATAAGTTAAAATTGAAGACTTGTTATTGGAGTGCCCTTATTTTTGAATGCTACAAAGAAAAGCTTCCTAGTATTTTTAGCTGTAGATTAGAAGCCCTAGTAGCAAGTAATTTTTTAGGTGACATTTTTAGAGAGCCGAAATTATATTCAGTGATGGAAAAGAAAATCATTACCTATATTTCTTACTATTGTTCATCCAGTACAAGGATCAAGAGCCGCTCAAGTTATAGTGTTACTAAATGAGGTTGTGCTAAGACTGTACAACGAGAGAGCAAGGGGTGCATATTCGAGTTGTTGCCAGATGGAATTGACGGGCCAAGTACTTTTGACAATTTCAGATTGTCATCTTCGGAGTGCAATTTTTTCATACACAGGCAAACACTAGGATAACAACTCAAATATAAGAATCTTATTATTCAAGGAATTGATAGTAAGTTATTGTCTCATTAAGTTCTGTTAGCGAAATGATTTCGCCATTAATCACATTAACATTGCTGTTTAATTCTTTGTATAAATTGTTTCTTTATTACATAAAATATAATATGCACACGCTAATATATATATATATATATATATATATATATATATATATGATATTTTTATTAAAAATATTTTACAGTGCGACACGGAAATTTCTATATTTCGAGACTTAATGTTTTTATCTCGTCATCAGGCAATGTTCGGTAATTTTGGTGAAAATGATGTACACTTGAAAATAGAAGACAATATGTTTGCATATTAAAGAGATAATATGGAGTGTGGAATCCAGATTTTTAGATCTTATGGGTGTGTCTCTTTTAACTAATCAGAAGGAAAGTCAACGCAAAAGTTAAAAATATAGGTTGGATGTTGTGAGGAGTGTGGTATTCATACATGTCACGGGGAACTGCCATATTAATGGTTCGACACCTTACTTCGGCATAAAGTATACATTTAAGTTGCGAAGAAATATTCTTAGAAATATTTATATTTCTGACAATGGGTTAATTTTTTTTTTTTAAATTTTAACATATATTTTAAAACAATCTTAAAGGGACCTTTGTTATGATCAAAACATTTTTATATTTTTTTGAACCAAAATATATATATGGAGAAACAAACAAGTTGGCTAAGCTGGACAAGTTTGTTTGACTTGTCTAGTTTAAGAAATATAAATTTAAAATCGTAACCTCCAGAATTCTCTGTAAACATAAAGATTAACTATGAGGCGAAAGGAAACCAAATAAAAATCCCGCCAAAATAACAATTAAAATAATATAAAAAATACAAATAATAGAAAGGGAAAACAGCGAAACCAAGATTAAATTGATCATTTGAACCGTTCCACCCCTCCCAAAATAAAGAATAGTCAAATAGTAATTCCTAATCGGATTTTAAATGTTTGTAAAATTGTTACTTTACTATAGGTTGGTGCAAAAATAATGACGTAATAATGTCGTTTTTTGACGTTAAATAATACGTCAAAAAACGACATTATTACGTAATTATTTTTGCACCAACCTAATATTCATTGTTTCTTTTTTGTTTTTGTTTTTTTAAAAAACTCTGCCTCGTTGCCTTTGCTTTGGGTTACTGAACCGTAATCCGCAAATTGCGAAGTCTATTTTAAAGACTTTAAAATAAGGATTTTCTTTATAAATATTTCAATATTTTTTGTTTTTGCTTCTTCTCTGACTGGAGAATTGACTGAAGCTAATTAAACTGTCGAGAATGTACTTGGGGAAAAAAGAAAAAATAATAATAATAAAAAATATATATTAGGTTGGTGCAAAAATAATGTCGTTTTCTCACATACGTTACTATGTGAAAAAACATCATTATTTTTGCACCAACCTAATATATATATATATATATATATATATATATATATATATATATATATATATATATATATATATATATATATGTGTGTGTGTGAAAATATATAGAAAATAGGAAAGAACTGGTTAGGTAAATAATCCAAAGTTCTTTAGTATTTTTGTTATTATTTTTAAAAAATAGTGCTCGATACAAAAGTAGAGCATAAATATAATTATTTATTTAAAAATATGATTCCAACACGTTACATAAGAATTCTCATGTTTCAAAACAAGAGCCGAAAACTTCAATATAATTATTTGAATTAAATTGAATTAAAGTAAGCTCTTAAAGTAAGAAATTTTTTTATGGTCTGGCGTTCCTGCCGTACGTCTCGCGATTCTTGACGAAATCCAAAGTATCTGTAATGTAATCAATCCTGACCAGGCATCTCAACTTCAGTCACTTTCTTATCAACGTGGCATGGCTTCCCTCTGTCTTTTCTATAAACATTTTCATGGCAACTGCTCTGATGAGCTTTGTTCATTGGTTCATCGACGATATGAATTTAAGTGTGCTACTGGATTGGCAACTATGTCCCACCGTTTTACTAACTAGATTCCACCACAACTTCTACTCTAACAGTTTCTTTTCTCCTACTTACCACCTGTCAATGTCCCTTCCGATTTCTTGCTTCCCTGATAATTACAATCTTCAAAAATTTAAATGTAATATCAATCGACATTTTCTGTCTTTTAGACCCCTTTTCTTTTTTATTCTTTCCTTAATGCTCCACATTCTCATTGTCTTTCACTTTCAATCTCTGTAACCGTTGCGGTCTAATATATATATATATATATATATATATATATATATATATATATATGTGTGTGTGTGTGTGTGTGTCTATGTATATGTTCATGTTTTGAGAATGTCTGATGACAGGATATCCAAGATCCTAATTGTATAGCCAGTTAGATACAAAGACAAGTTGAAGAGCAACTTGTCAGCTGTCAATATACCTCATAACACCCTCGAGTGTTTAGCCTTGGAGCGAGTAGAGTGGAGATCAATCTGTTTTAGAGGACTCAGCGGTTTTCAATCTGCTAGTCTGAATCATCTTCAAGAAGCGAGAGCAAGATCTAAAAGGTCCGCCAATCGGACAGTGACCTCATCTCACTATTCCCACTCTTGCTTCTTATGAGGCCTCCTTTGCAAATCACTTGCGGCTCTTAAGTGTCACTTAAGATTATCGCACAAAATTCATAACTGAATCAACTGGTTAAGTTGTGAGCTCCTCATACTTCGAAACCGACGGGAGAGTCCATTATATATATATATATATATATATATATATATATATATATATATATATAGGGAAAATGGATTAAATCTGACATATTTTGAATTTATTTCTTTAGACATTATTTTTAATGGATATGTTTTGTATGATAAAAGCAAAAAAGGCCGGTAGATGTAAATAATGTTTAATGATAAAAACAGAGCATCTACTCAAATATGAGTATCCTTTAAAAATAACGTTCAAACAAATAAAGCATATATATATATATATATATATATATATATATATATAGGTAAGTTATGAAGAACTTGGTAATCCGTATGGGTAATCCCAAGGAGGATGAAATCCTGAGAGCTCAATGTAAATCCAGAGCTAATATTTAAAAGAAAAACAGGCCACTTTAAGGTACCATTATAGTAATTTATTTCACCAGAGTTCTTTTAAAGGACGCCGGATCATCAGATATATATATATATATTATGAGTGTTTATTATATTACCATCCATACATCCACATGAAACTTAGTTGTGAGCAACAATGACATCTCAGTACTGTTTGTCTTATATTTTGTATTTTCTCTGTTTTTTATATATTTTTTATATCTTGTATTGAGCACTGTATTTATAGTGTCTTTGAATTCTGCTTTTATTATACAATATATATATATATATATATGTGTGTGTGTGTGTGTGTATGTATGTGTGTATGTTTGTGTATTGTGGTAAGTAAATCTCTGTACAAACAGTTGTCATACATTCTTGTGAATTAGTCGACTGTTTTCACAAAATTGCTATTTAAAATTTTGATTTGTTTTTACTTATATTTAATTTTCCTTTTTTTTCTTTCTAAGTTTACCGTGACAAAAGTGGCCTGGTTTCTGTGGTTTTGGGCAATAAATAAATAAATAAATAAAATAAAATAAAATAAAACATTAAAAAAGGCAAAAAAAAAAAAACCCTCCTGTGTTAGTATATAATGAAATACGTTTGAAACGACTCAACCCTATCTTTCGGGAGAAGAAAGAAATCGTTACCCACGATACGCACCACTCCACAACGACTATAATGCTTTTGTTGCTATCATTGCTTTTACTAATACTACCAATGATGATAATGGTAAAAATCCCTTAAGGAGACATTACAAAAAAAGGAAAAGCAAAATAGAAAAGAAAGATGGTAAAGAGGAATTCGGAATCGAAACAAGGCTAAGTAGGAAAATATTACTTATCATATAAAATTTTCTTTTGTAGCTCTAAACAAGTTCAGTTCATTAAAAACACGTAAAATGTTTTATCTGAAACGGGACATATATTTTCAACAGATTATTCTTTAGGCTAGTATAAGCTGCAGCCAAGGTTTTAGAGACAGGTTTTCAATTAGGAAGCAGGCTAGGGCCCAATGATAAGTTATCCGTTAGGCTAGTATAGACTTCAGCCTAGGTCCCGGAGCCAGGTTATCCTTTAGGCTAGTATAGGATGCAGACTAGGAGCCCAGTAATAAGTTATCCGCTAGAACCCAGGGCCAGATTATCCTTTAGGCTAGTATAGGCTGCAGCCTAGGGTCCAGTGTTATGTTATCCGTTAGGATAAGATAAGCTGCAGCCTAGGTCCCAGGGCCAGATTATCCTTTAGTGTAGTATAGGATGCAGCCTCGAGCCCAGAGCCAGGTTTACATTTAGGCTAGTATTGGCTGCAGCCTATGGCCCAGTAATAAGTTATCAAGCTAGTATAGGCTGCCACCTAGGTCCTAGTTTCAGATTATCCTTTAGGCTAATAGGGCATGCAGCCTAGGGCTCATTATTAATTTATGCGTTTGGCTAGTATAGGCTGCTGCCTAGATCCCAGATCCAGATTATCCTTTAGCCTAGTATAGGCTGCAGGTTAGGACCCAGTGATAAGTTAGTCGTTAGGCTAGCGTAGGCTTCAGTCTAGGTCCCAGGCCCAGATTATCGTTTGGGCTAGTATAGGCTGCAGCCTAGGGCCCAGTGATTAGTCGTTAGGCTAGCGTAGGCTGCAGCCTAGGTCCCAGGCCCAGATTATCGTTTAGGCTAGTATAGGCTGCAGACTAGGGCCCAGTGATTAGTCGTTAGGCTAGCGTAGGCTGCAGCCTAGGTCCCAGGCCCAGATTATCGTTTAGGCTAGTATAGGCTGCAGCCTAGGGCCCAGTGATTAGTCGTTAGGCTAGCGTAGGCTGCAGCCTAGGTCCCAGGCCCAGATTATCGTTTAGGCTAGTATAGGCTGCAGCCTAGGGCCCAGTGATTAGTCGTTAGGCTAGCGTAGGCTGCAGCCTAGGTCCCAGGCCCAGATTATCGTTTAGGCTAGTATAGGCTGCAGCCTAGGGCCCAGTGATTAGTCGTTAGGCTAGCGTAGGCTTCAGCCTAGGTCCCAGGCCCAGATTATCGTTTAGGCTAGTATAGGCTGCAGACTAGGGCCCAGTGATTAGTCGTTAGGCTAGCGTAGGCTGCAGCCTAGGTCCCAGGCCCAGATTATCGTTTAGGCTAGTATAGGCTGCAGCCTAGGGCCCAGTGATTAGTCGTTAGGCTAGCGTAGGCTGCAGTCTACGTCCCAAGGATAGGTTATACTTTAGGCTGCAGCCTAGGACGCAGGCTAAGGTTATCTGAAAACACAGTTTTGCTAGATACCCTGTCGTACGTGTGTACTCGGGAACGAGTCATTAAACTCGCGAGAAAAATAAAAACAAAGGAAAAAACAAAGTGGATTTCGCAGTTCCGTCAGATCGCAGATTTGATCTAAAAGAAACTGAAAAGATAGTGAAGGTTCTTGACTTTTCCGGGGCACAGAAGAAAATGTAGGATATGAAGTTGACAGTCGTGCCGGTTGTTATCGGAGCACAGAAAACAGCTCTGAAGATTCTAGGAAAAAATAGATGAGCTGGAAATTATGGAAATAGCTGGAATCTCCAGACGACTGTAGTGTTGAAAACAGCGAGAATAATGAGGAGTGTGCTTGGGTGTTGAATGTGCTTGCTATCGCTTGATGTCTGATGAAAACTACCAGTGGTAAATGTCAATGAGAACAAAATAATCATAGAAGTCATAGGCTGAACTAAAAACATCCAACTGAAATTATTAAAAACCGGTACGATACTGGGGAGAGTGCTGGAGTGTTGAATGTCCTTGATTTTTCTTGATCTCCGATGAAGGCTACAAGAGGCAAACGTCAATGAGAACAAAATAATCCTAGAAATCACAGGCTGAACTTCCAGTTCACCGAGTTGATAGTATTATTGAAAAAAGCTAGAACACTGAGTGCTGAAGAATTGAGAAGAATGGTATCACTTAGGATCCAGCGTAGGCCAACAAGTACTTCTCTAGTGAATACTCATAGAGTGAATAATAATAATAATAATAATAAGAAGAAGAGTTATAAAATATTTTAGTCTAAATCGTTTTTAGAAAAATGCACAAAAACAAAAAAGTTGTTCTGACACTTGAACAAAGCCGGTTTTGAAGTAATTATAGAAAGTGCCGTCAATGCGTCGAGGCGAGGAAGATTGGAAAATACCAATAAGTTCCACGTTAAACAAATAGTAAGATATATAAACACAATATATATATATATATATATATATATATATATATATATATGGACTGATTATTGTGTTTAGCATGAAACAGTCCGTCGCCTCTGACTGATGACTTCACTGTTCACTTATATATATATATATATATATATATATATATATATATATATATATATATATATATATATATGACCTGAATTATCCTAGATAGACTAATTTTTTTTCCTTTTTCTTTTCTTATATTCTCTACCGCCCATAATATTAAATGGCTGGATACTTTCCGGACATATTTCCGATATATATATATATATATATATATATATATATATATATATATATCGGAAACATGTCCGGAAAGTATCCAGTATATATATATATATATATATCACGGAAACATGTCCGGAAAGTATCCAGCCATTTAATATTATGGTGGGGGAGGAGAGAAGATGAGAAAAAAAAGTAGTCTAGGATAATTCAGGTCTTATATATATATATATATATATATAGGAAATATGTCCGTAAAGATGAGAAAAAAACAAAAAAAAAGAAAGAAAAGTAGTCTATCTAGGATAATTAATTCAGGTCAATCTACAAATGCTACTGGTACCTAGTAACTCAGTGCGCCATGATGCATAGTGGGGTGTATCAGCGACTAAACCAGGTTCCTCTCCTAGTTTTTTTTTCATTTTCTGGAGAGTCCAGCCAGACAGCCGCCATGATTTAAACAGAACCCGTCAAAGTGTGGATGAACTTTATTTTAGGCCCCGCCACCATCTCGTACAGTAGGGTAGACTGGGCTTTATAGCTATGTATTCAGCCAGTGCGTTGATGACACGGCATCGTTGGGTGAAGAGTTTCCTAGACTGAAGTCAACGGTGGCGGGGGGGGGGGCTCCCACTCGATGAAACCAGCGGCCATATGTTCGTGATCAAGGCGAGCCTTGAAACTGAAAAGATAGTAAAGATTTTATGCGTTTTATTCTCTACGACAGAGAATGTGTACATATTTGCACAGTTCACAATAGATTACCCTTCCCATCCACTCATGCCTATTCTTGAATTTCTTATAGGGTCAAATTAATCCATTCGTTGATAATGTAGTTCACTGTCTCATCTCCCTATGACGCTGTCATATTTCATTGTTTAAAGTCTAATTATAGGGAACAGGAAGAAAGAAAGTGTCAGGTGGTTGTTTTCGTTCACTTAGCCAGTAAAAACTTTCTAATATGGTCACTTCCTTTTTAAGAAAAAACTTCCTTTTTCTTCCATCTCGGGTAAAGGACTTGGTAAAGGGATGAATCGAACAAGAGCAAAAGTAATATTTTCTTTTTTAATCAATTCAAGGCGATAATGCCACTAAGACGCAACGAGCTATTGGAGGTAAAAGAGAATGAAAAGACTTTAGAAGGTATCGGAAATCCAATTCTAAACAGGAAAAAAGAGATAAACTTCTACTCCTGTCCAAAAAAAAAAAAAAAAAAAAAACGAAGTGGAGAGAGAACCGGGCGACAGGCGAACCTATCTACTCCTATTGAAAAAAAAAAGAAACAAATAGTTGGAGGATAGCTGATCGAAACGTTGTGAGTATGGCAGTGAAGATGAGCATAACAGTTCGAATAATGTAAATAATGCAAGTAATCATAATACACCATCTCAGAGATATAGACAAGAAGTGTCCACTATAATAACATTTGAATTAATAAAAAACGTATATACATGTGTGTTGTAACCTAGAGAAGGTTTCTGAATAGAATAATCACATGAAGGTTGGTAATAAATAAGGTTGGTAATGAAGGTTGGTTGATAATACTTAGGTCAAGAACAACACATATAAGATACGCCAGCGGCACGTAGAAGAATTAGTCAACTGTTAGAAGTGAGTCAAATGAATTCCATAATGAATCCCCAACTGCAGGATATCTACCAACCGACCCACGCGGTCAGATGTGGCACAAAGCCGAATTTAACGTGAGGTTTCCGAGCCCGTAGACCCCGTAAAAAACGTGGTCGGGTAGCTGTCTACCACCCCAGATGAGACTCTGCCCTTCGCCATAGCATCTTTTGGGGATCCTCTCTGCCCGGAGACAGAGAGTTTGACCAGCACAGCTGGAAACGGATCTCCCACTCTAGACCACGTTCAGTATTCACTACTGTACTTATGGGAATGGGGGCATACCCATTATCCTACTTAGGTATGGTAGAATAATGTGCATGCACATATGTATATACGTGCACAATGTACACGCGTATACAAGTATATAAACGCTCAAGGCCCTTCGACGTGGTGTGATGGTTAGTAATAAGAAGAAATTGAAGCAAAACAACAACAACAAAAAAATATCCCGAAATAATTATAATACAAAATGATATTTGAGACGATGTAGTTCACGGCTACGTAGAAATTGACAATAATCCCGAGGAGACTATTGAAGACTTCTTGTCATCCAATCTACAGTGATAACTGCCTGATACAGGGCTTGAACCTGCAGATATAGCAATCTGGCAACTAAAATAAACTTTGCAACTATTGTACTTGTTGAACTCTCTTTCGGTTTCTTAATCCCTAGTCAACTTTGATCTTCAAAAATTTAAATGCAATGCCAATTGTTATCCTCCGTATTCTTAATTCCTCTTTTATTATTATTCTCTTTTCTTAATACTGTTTTTCTTGTTCTCATAATCTCTCACACTCAGTAACCACTTGCGTCTTAGTGGCTTTATTGCCTTGCTTTTGCTGAAATTATCATTATTTCACCAAAAGCAAAGCAATAAAGCGGATACTGAAGAGAGTGCTAGAGATTATAATAAAATAATAATAATAATAATAATAATAATAATAATAGTGCTATTAGATACTAATAATAATAATAATAATAATAATAATAATAATAATAATAATTCTGGCTGGAGGTCTCTGACTGAGACCGCGGGGGAAATGTCTATACAACAGAAATCAAAGGAAATAATAATAATAATAATAATAACACATTGAAAAAAATCCCTAAAAATTCCCCCTTAAGAGAAATACAAAAAATTGTCTTGATAAGTACAGCCCACACACTAAGAACTTTGCCCATGTAACGCTGGTGATGTTATGGTAGTTAGAAAAACAAATCATGAAATGTAGCCATAACAACAAACCACTACCTACCTTAGGTCATCCCGCAGACTTGGTAGGTAGTTTGACCATAGCAGATATCGAAATATAATAATAATAATAATAATAATAATAATAATAATTTACCACAAATTTTACTGAATGAAGAGAGTACCATCCTCTTGAATTCCAGCATTTAGACTAGTGAGGAAATCCAGGCAAATCAAAAAGATATAATTGTAAAATAATCCTATTGAAAATACATGTCTGCTGATATATGTTGCAGTCCCAATTGAAAAAAAGAACAACACACCATTGAAAGCATTTGTGAAACTATATAAATACAAGGACCGCGGGATATAAAATAGTAGAATGTGGCATCCAAAGACCAAAAATTTATTTATTGCTATTGTCAGCCGATTACTGCATAATGTTTCCTTAAAACTTTAGCAGTTTTTGCCTAAACTACCTTGCTGACTGATGGTAATCACAGACAGGGCGGATAGAATTTATATTTTACCTATTCCCCTCCCTAAAGAACCATGCACTAATGGGATAAATAGTTTCAGCATCCTAGTTTAGTAGGAGTTGATTAAAACAAAAAGGCATGGAACTAAATTATTTCATAATTATTAAATCCAGAGTGTGGTTCCAAACTTTTGGCCTATAGTGTACACATACACACACGCGCGCGTGTGAGCGCACGCACGCACACGCACGCACGCATATATATATATATATATATATATATATATATATATATATATATATATATATATATATATATATATATATATATATAGTCCAGATGGACTTAACCACAGATTAAACACAGATAGAAATAATATATAATCCCATAGATCAACCCCCACTCAGATTTCTCAACCACACTAGACAGACATGCTTGCTTGAGGTCTCCCACATGTAAACACTCACACAAATATATACACATACACACATCACACACACTCCTCTAAAACTAAAAGATAACATACACTTAACGCACACATCCCCTTCCCAGCAACCAATAAAGCTGTCAAAATGACTAAGGAGGGAATTCTGAGACTCAGGAATCTCCCAGCCTATATTTAAAAAAAAAAAAAAAAGAAAAAAAACCTGAAAGCGGCTTTTTAACCAATACAAGGACTGGTCAAAATTAACGATAAAAAACAAATGAAAACTCAAGTTCAGTTTCTTCAACTCCTATAGTTCACTGCTAGTAAGAAGAAGGTATTTTTTTTCCTGATGATGGCCATTGCTAGCCGAAACTACTCGAGGAACATAATTTAAATAATACAACAAAAACATTAATATACAACCCAGTGTGTCTGAAATGTTAATTTTTATAGCTTTTTTATTGTTCAGTACACACACACGCGCGCACACACACACACACACACATATATATATATATATATATATATATATGTATAATATATATATATATATAAATCTCTTATGTGCCATGCGTTATATGCGCTTAGGCGATCATGTATCGAAAGATACATGACTGATGAAGCAATTTTTTCCCGGAGTAGGTTGCCATTTCTTTCTGCGTTAGACCAGTTGGAATCCAAGGCTATCGGACGCGGTCTGTCCTGCTATTTACCCATAGCTGAGGGGGGCGGAGAAGAAGAGGATTCATACATTTTCCAAGTGTATTACCACGTCAGTGAATGTAATGAATTCGACTGAAATTCGAACTCGACTCTCCGATTCCTCAATCCGAACCGCTATCCATACCATCAATAAACTTATTTCCAGATAAGATTGAGTCATTCTATAAAACACTTTGTCTGAAGAAGTGCCTTCTCAAAACGAAACACGTCACTATACAATTTTCCATTCATTTTACCACACACACACACACGTACACACACACATATATGTGTGTGTGTGTGCGCGCGCGTGTGTGTGTATGTGTGTGTGTGGGTGTGTGTTTATATAGGATATAGAATCCCGACAAAGTTTTTAAGAAATTTGACAAATGGCAAACGTTACATTGAAACTAGATTTGATTCTGCGTTTCGCCTTTCAAAACACAAACATACGGACATATTTCTTTCTTTCATTTTTCGATTTGATGAAGCCTTGAAAGGATAAAAGCGGAATCAAATCTACTTTCAATGAAACGTTTTTCATTTGTCAAATTTCTTAATATATATATATATAACAAAAAAAATCCTATGCACAACAATTTATCAAATGAATTAGTCATACATAGAAATAACTTCACCCACAACTTTGATTTAAAAAATGCCACACTTATTAAAAGAGAAAGTTATTAGGTTGGTGCTAAAATAGTGTCGTAATAATGTCGGTTTTTGACGTTAAAAAATACGTTAGAAAACGACATTATTACGTCATTATTTTTGCACCAACCTAATACTTAGACAGAAAACTCTCGATAGATCTTATCAGAATATAAATTTGCGCCGCGGATTCTTTTTCAAATATCTCCATTCCTAAAAGAATTACTCCTATTCCAAGCCAACGCACACACACACACACACGCACACAAACACACACTCACACACACATATATGCATACATATATATATATATATATATATATATATAAAGAGAGAGAGAGAGACAGACAGACAGACAGATAGACAGACAGACAGAGACAGATGATGAAACAAAGAGAAAAAGGTATTTGCTTCAGGTCAAATTGAAGGACAAAACTGTGTGTAAGGAAAATGTGTTGTTTTTTGTTTTTTTGCTGACAAGAGAAGTCATAAATTAACATTCCTTATTCTCCAAGATACCAACACATATTCCTTACATACAATTTTGTTTTTCATTTTGACGCGAAAAAGCCGAAAGGAACAGACGTCAGCGAAATGCGTCGTTTATAAGCTTTTGACCTTTGTCTCAACATATTTACTTTTGTTTTGGATACTATTATACATCCTACAAAGACACACACACACACACACACACACACACACATATATATATATATATATATATATATATATATATATATATATATATATATAAACTTATTATTCAAAAATAATAAAATGATTTATTCAAAAATTATAACATAAATATGTTATAAAACCACTACAAAAATAGCCATTTTGTTTCAACACCTCTGGAGTCTTATCAAGTGATGACGTAGATTGTAGACTCTACACTCTACATTCGACATCATCACTTGATAAGACACCAGAGGTGTTGAAACAAAATGGCTATTTTTGTAGTGATTTTATAACATATTTATGTTATAATTTTTAAATAAATAATTATATTCGCTCTATTCTGTATTGAGCACTCTTTTAAGAATAGTAATTGTTGGTTATTGAAATTTATTCCGTATAAACCAATCATATACTTGTATATATATATATATATATATATATACATATAATTAATGAGATTCAAGCAATTTACCTCATACACATGATCATTTCGCCCATGAGAAAGTTGTTAACTACTTGGATTACTTACCCACTGTTTTTTTACATACATATATATACATATATATACATATATATATATATATATATATATATATATATATATATATATATCTGTGTGTGTGTGTGTGTGTATAGATAAATAAAATGATAGATAGATTAAGGAAAAGAATTAGAAAGCGTGAAGAAGAGAGAAAAAATTAGTCTACTGTATTGCACAATACCCAAGAATGTTTAGAAAAATGTTTCCGAAAAGCCGTTGGTGCTTGAGTTGTAATAAAACACAAGACTTTCGGTGTAAAGTGGACCGAGATTCAAAATTGATATAAAATAATAATTATAATTAGCGGTCTGTCATTAACCTGGATATAACGATAAACTACATCTGGCAGCAATGCCTCTGAACGGGATGGTTTGAGAAGCTAATTGGTGTTGTTCCCCGGTCTACTCTTAGCCTAGCATCTGTTAGGGTCCCAGGTCGAATAGTAAACCCCCAAACTAGGGTCAAAACATGAAAATATAAAAATAAATTAGAAAAATAACCAGCAATACATTTTTATAGCAAAAAAAAAAAAACAACAAAAAAAACAAAAAAAAAAAAAACATTACCAACAAAACATTTTTGGAAAAAGAAAAGAAAAATAACCAAAGCTCATAAGAAAATTAAATTTCGGCATTAAATGACCCATGAGAAGTTGATATGCCGTTAAACAAAGAAACCAAACGGGCATTAGAATAATTTGGTGATTCCATAATGTTTGTCTTTGATTTTAATGTAAATAATCAATTGTTATTCATCTGGAATATCTTTAAATATATGAAAGTCAGTCAGTGCCATATGTAATACACGCTTAGGCGATCATACACCTTTCGATACATGACTGTCTCTTTCTTGTCATAGTAGGTTGCCATTTCTTTCTGCGGTGGACCAGTTGCCATCTAAGGCTATAGAACCCGGTCTGTCCTGCTATTTACCCATAGCTGGGGCGAGAAGAAGAGGATTCATAACTTTCCCAAGTGAATGTAATGGATTCAACTGGAATTCGAACACGGCTCTCCGATTCCTCAATCCGAGCCGCTATTCATTACTCCATTATTAATGATACGTATAATATCAACCATAGACAATCCATTTCTCCATGATTGCCATTGCATTAATATAGTAAAATTATTACTAATGCATTTACGTTATACATGTAATAGATTTATTTTGCTTGTCGCGCTTACATTAATTCCAAACCAGAGACAATCATTTTCTTCCCGATTTTTAATGCATTTCTATAGTAAAAATCATTTGCAGTGCATTTCTATAGTAAAAATCATTTGCAGTGCATTTCTATAGTAAAAATCATTTGCAGTGCATTTCTATAGTAAAAATATTCGCTGGGTAATACTATAGTAAAAATATGCTAAAAATTAATTTAATTTAATATATTTATTATAATCAATATATTAATTTAATATATTTATTTATATTTAATATTTTTATTTTACTACTAACGCTGTCATTAATATTCTTCCATATTTTCAATGCATTTCCCTCGTAAAATTATTTAGAGCGCACTTCTATAATAATATTATTTACAATGCATTTAAATTATATTAGGTTGGTGCAAAAATAATTTCGTTTTCTCACATAGTAACATATGTTAGAAAGCGAAATTATTTTTGCACCAACCTAATACATATAATATATTTATTTTGCCATTAAAGCTTGAATTAATTTCTTTCTATTGATAAACACTTTCTTCCTGATTTGAAATGCATTCGATGGTAAATCATTTGCAGTGAATTCCGATAGTAAAATTATTTATAGTACGTTACTATAGTAAAATTATTTGCAATGCATTTACATTAAACTTATAATACATTTATTTTGCCAGTAACGCTCGCATTAATTCATAACCAATGATAATAATTTCATTTCTGGTTTTCAATGCATTTCTATCGTAAAATCATTTGTAATGCCCGTCTATAGTAAAATTATTTGCAATGCATTTACATTAAACTTATAATACATTTATTTTGCCAGTAACGCTCGCATTAATTCATAACCACTGATAATAATTTCATTTCTGGTTTTCAATGCATTTCTATCGTAAAATCATTTGTAATGCCCGTCTATAGTAAAATTATTTGCAATGCATTTACGATAAACATATATTTAGTTTGTTAGTAATACTTGCATTAATTTCTAACCGCTGACAATCTTTTTCTTTCTGATTTTCAAGGCAATTCTATCGTAAAATCATTTGCAATGCATTTCTATAGTAAAATTATTCGCTGGGCAATACTATAGTAAAACTATTTGTAATGCATTTACATTAATATTATATATATTTTTTTGCCATAAAAGCTTTCATTAATTTCTAGTCACTGATAATCACTTTCTTCCTGATTTCCTATGTGCATGTCTAATCGTAAAAATCGTTTGCAGCGCAATTTTATATTAAAATTATTTCTAGTTCATAACTATAATGAAATTATTTGCAATGCATTTACATTATTCATATATATATGAAGGTGTAGCATAACAGTTATCGGCTCGGAAAGTGGAAAAGGCGGTCTGAGTTCAAATTCAAACAGAGGCTATTGTGTTCACTGCGCACTAACACCCTTGGGAAAGGCATGAATACATCTCTTCTCTGCCTCCTAGAGCTAGGGGTTAAATAGCAGCCGAGAATAGAATTTCTCGCCTTAAGTAACAGCCTATCGAGGAGGAGTCAGTTCAGTTATGTGCCATGCGTGATACACGCTTAGGCAATCATGTATCTGACTGACGAGGCATATTTTTCCTGTAGTAGGTTGCCATTTCTTTTTGTGGTAGACCAGTTGCCATCCAAGTCTCTGTTATTTACCTATAGCTGGCGGGTAGAAGAGGATTCATACCTTTCCCAAGAGTATTAGCACATAAGTGAATGTAATGGATTTGACTGGAATTCGAACTCGGCTCTCCGATTTCTCAATCCGAGACACTATCCATTACTCCACCGGAATTCAAAATCGCGGAAGAGACAACAGGAAATCCCTCCACTATCTTTCCTCATGAAAATTCAAAAATATTAACGGGTAGGAAATAGTGTAAAAAAATCACTGTTTATTGCATGAAGAGTTATAGCATTACTAAGACGTTTTTACTAATACTTAACCAGACCACACTATCCAGACTCGATAGTTTCCAAAAGCGTCCCCGCGTCATGTGGGTGACGAAATATACTTCCCCTTTCAGCCGCTCTCCCACGGGCGGCATGTCGCAAGCCTCTCACTGCTCTATCGTTACTTTCACGGAAAGTGCTCAGACGAACTACATTCCTTAGTTGCACCAGGTCTAACCTTCACGTCTAGGACCCGGAGTTACACTTACATTGTAGCAAACCACTCACATTCCCCCCATATTCCATTGGTGAGAAGTAAGTTCCACTCGAACAGCTTCTTCCCACGATCCACTGCCCTGTGGAACCGACTCCCAAGAGGATGTTTTCCCGATCACTACAATCTGTTCAAGTCTAGGGTTAATCGTTATTTTTCACGTCTATCCGTATGAACTCCCTTCTAACGTAGCCCTCTACCTCGAGTGGCTTCCGGGCCTTGTACAATCCGAACCTTACTGTAAAAAAAACAAACCCAAAAAACAAACCCAAAAAACAAACTACGAGCTAATTAGTTTTCGTCTTCACAGGTTACTCTACAAAGGTTAGATAGCTCTATCTGTTCTATCTCTTCTTTTAAGGGCCAAATCCTTTCGAAATGTAATTGATCATTACTCTCCACAACTTCCACAAAAATTCAGGAATAATCGCTTTTCCCTTGATCTTCTTTACAAAAAGATTTGCTATGCAAATCTATAGTAAAAGTATCTACGATGCATATTTATAAAAAATTATTAACAGCACATTTTGATCTCTACTTTATCACTATATACGTAATAATTAGAGGGAATAAACATTGATATAATTCTTTAATCTTATCCATGACAATGGTCAATAAGTTTTTATAGTAAAATCATTCGCCGTATTCCTGACCACGTTGAATCCCTTTCTTCTGTCAATGAATTTCTATAATAAAATCATTAGAAATACTACTACTACTACTACTACTACTACTAATAATAATAATAATAATAAAGCATCAGGATTTTGAGATGTTACCAGATCACCCAAACCTGACCATCTTTATGGGTCCATACACATTTAATTTAATAATAGTTTAATAGGAGTAGATAGGTTCGACTATCGTCCGGCTCATACTCCTCCCCGGCCATTTGAACAGATGCAGAGGTTTACTCCTTGTTCGCTGTTTAGGATTGGGTTAAAAGTTCCTTCTAAAGTATTTTCCTCCTATTTCACTTTCAGTCACCCTAATGCGTCTTGGTGGCATTATCACCTTGTTTGGGGAGTTACTCTGTAACCCTCAACCTCCCTGTGCTTTGTACAGGATGAACATCATTGTAAAAAAAGAAAAAAAAAAAAAGAAGTTTTCATGCATTTTATTATTATTGCCTTTTTATTACAATACTCTGGGACCAAAATACAGTCTTCATTATTATCATTTTTATTATTATTAGTTTTAATCCATTTTATTATTGTTCATTTTTATCGCAACACCCTGGGTCAATACATTATTATTGTTATCATCATCATTATTATTATTATTATTATTATCATTATTATTATTATTATTATTATTTGTGTATGTTATGTTTCCTGCTTTGTATCCTCTAGAGCCGGGTCCAAACTATGGCCCTTAGTCCTTATAGTAGAATTGTTATTTAATTAATAGCACTTTTCTTAGTATATGTGATGTTCCTTGCAGGGCGATTTTCTGGGCAACGTGTATGTTGATGTTACCTGGAACATTGTTAGTAAAGTTGTCCATTCTTTTTCTAAGGAGGGCCAGAGCTCCGATTACTATTGGTTATCATTATTATTATCATTATTATTATTATTATTATTATTATTTGTGTATGTTATGTTTCCTGCTTTGTTACCTGTAGAGCCGGCCCCAAACTATGGCCCTTAGGCCCTATAGGAAAATTGTTATTTAATTGATAGGGATGTTCCGAGTAGGGCGATTTTCTGGGCAATTTGTATGTTGATGTTACCTGGGACACTGTTAGTAAAATTGCCCATTCCTTTTGTTACTATTGCTGTTTTTTTTTTGTTTTTTTTTTTAAATTTTTTTTTATCGAAATACTCTGCATTATTCGTATTATTTTATTCCCAGTTTTACTCCATCTTATTATTGTTGCATTTTATCTCAACACTCTGGGTGGATACATTACCACTATTCTTTTCTTTTATTACTAGCCTTTACTCAATCCCATTATTGTTTTTTTTTTTTTTTGACACGCCCGGGGGGACTCTATAATCTTTATTATAATTTTATTACTAGTTTATCTTTATTTTATTATTGTTGTTTTTAATGATGTTTGTATCTACGGAGATCGCTTTGATAAAACACGGTTTAGAAGAAGTCGCAAATTAATTGTTGCATTGAAAAAGTATTTATACAAATGACACAAATGGCACATTCTTATACGTTACAATGATTTTATCAACATTATTCATTAATAAACAAATGTTTTTTATGAACAGTATCCATTAATAAACAAATGTTTTATCAACATTATCTATTAATCAACAAATATTTTTAGCAACAGTATCCATTAATAAACAAATGTTTTATCAACATTATTCGTTAAAAAATGTTTTTATCAACATTATCTATTATTAAACAAATGTTTTATCAACGTTATTCGTTAATAAAAAAGTTTTTATCAACATTATCTATTAATAAACAAATGTTTTATCAACATTATTCGTTTATAAAAATGTTTTTATCAGCATTATCTATTAATAAACAAATGTTTTATCAACATTATTTGTTAATAAAAAATGTTTTTATCAACATTACCTATTAATAAACAAATGTTTTATCAACATTATTCGTTAATAAAAAATGTTATCAACATTATCTATTAATAAACAAATGTTTTATCAACATTATTCGTTAATAAAAATGTTTTTATCAACATTATCTATTAATAAACAAATGTTTTATCAACATTATTCGTTAATAAAAAATGTTTTTTATCAACATTATCCATTAATACACAAATATTTTATCAACATTATTCATAAATAAATAAATATTTTATCAACATTATTTCTTAATAAACAAACGGTTTACCAACATTCATTAATAAAAAATGTTTATATAAATATTATTAATTAATATTTTTATCAATATTATTCATTAATAAACAAACGTTTTATTAACATTATTAAATAAACAAAAATAAATTAATTTTACTTCCAACTCTTACAGATAAAATGCTACCATATTTTGCTGCTTATAAGACGTATTTTTCCCTATAAAATATTTCCAAAAATAACCTTGCGTCCTATAGATCGGTGACGTTAGTTATCAGTTTGGTGTATGGGGTGAACGTCAGTTACACCTGATTCTTTGTCCCCCAGAGTAATACAAGTCCAGTGTTTCAAAATTAAATTAACAACACTTTCAGAGACGCAATTTATGCAGTTGGGGATATTGACAGGAAACGAAATTCCTTCTACAGTAACACTTGCTTAACTAACACCTTCCTTCCTTATTTCTTAAAATACTGGTCAGAAAGCAGCATTATTCATGGTAGACACTTTAAGGATAATTCTATTGTATACTACGTTTCATTAGAACATGCTGGATATTTTCGCTTGATTAGGTAATCATACTTAGCGCACTTAATGGTGTCAAATATTTTCGATATAAATCAAACTTAACCTTTTTTCGGCATCCAAATTTACATGTCTCTAATTTTAAATTAATGCTCCATTCTGGTTTATGATGAATTCCTCACGATTAGCGAGGATTTTAGGCTTCAATAACGTTCAGGTTTTAAGTGGTATTATAACTTCTAATTATTACATTCTAAATAGTTACCACAAATTTAGTACTTCTCGAGCTGTGATGAATATGTCATGGTTAGTCAGGTTTTTATGATGAAATATGCTATTTAGTGGGTAAAAGTGGGAAGAGCGGTAAGTACAAGTAAAAAACTTTTTTCCTTCAAAATTTTTCTTGTAAGCAGCAGAATATGGTAAAAGAGTTTAATAGCCACCATTCCAAAAATGGGAGGGTAAGGTAAGCATTAATGGGTTAATACAATATCTTATATATATATATATATATATATATATATATATATATATATATATATGAATAAATTATTATTTCATAATTTTCCATGTTAATATTGGCTCTTTGACATTCTATAACATTTATCAATCTTTTACCCATGGATTTTATTAACTTTTCTATTGTTTTGACTTTGTATCTAGGAACATTGTTGTCGGTCTTAAAATAATTACAAGTGCAGTGTTTCAAAATTAAATGAACAACGTTTTGAAAGACGCAATTTATGCATTTGGGATAAACTTGTCAAGATTATCGGTAATGAGGATTTCAAGCTATAATAAGGATTCAGCACTACGGTAGGTACTATCATGTTTTAACCTACACATAAATCAAACTTAACGGCATCCAAATTTACATGTATCTAATTTAAAATTAATGCTTCATCCTCGTTTATAATGAATTCGTCACGATTAGTGAGGATTTTAGGCTTCAATAACGTTCAGGTTTTAAGTGGTATTAGGCATTCTAATATCTTTTCTAATTATTACATTCTAAATAGTTACCACAAATTGGGTACTTCTTCTCAGTCTGTGATGAATGTGTCATTGTTAGTCAGGTTTTCATACTGAAATATGCTATTCAGTGAGGTAAAATTGTGGATAGTGGGGACGGCTATGAAGTACGAGAAAAAAAACAACTTTTTTTTTCTCTGATTTCTTCCTTCAAAATTTGTAAGGGGGGGGGCGTCAAATGAATCGGAACGACTTACAAGCAGCGAAATACAGTATTTTTTTTTTGTTGTTGTCGTCATAGCTGTTTCGACTATAATTCAGAGTGATTTCTTATTTTCAGTATGGCTGCTCGTTTCCGAACAGGCTAATCTTCACGTGTCTATTTATGTTCCTGTAACAAACCACAGAGCCAAGCTGTGGTTTATACAGCATCTATGCTGAGCAGACCTTAGTTCCAGTTTAAGTATGTTCCCCGCCAGAGTCACAACTGATTTTGTATTAATAGTTGTCTTTTTAGATCGGTTGCCAATCACGGCTAGATAATCCAGTCTGTCATGTTATTTACCCCATAGCTGGCAGAAGAAACGGATTCACATTTTTCCCAAGGGTATTTTTGTGCGAAAGTAGATATATTGTCAGTCACGGTGGATTAATGGGTAGCGGCTCGGATGGAGGAATCGGAAAGCCGAGTTCGAATTCCCGTCGAATCCATTACATTCACTTGCGTGCTCTAAACTTGAGAACGGTGAGAATCCACTTCACCACCCAGCTATGGGTAAAATAGCAGGACAGACTGGGTTCTATAGCCTTGGATGGCAACTGGTCTACCGCAGAAAGAAATGGCAACCTACTGCGTGAAAAAATCTGCCTCGTCAGTAATGTATCGAAGGATACATGATCGACTAAGCGTGTATCACGTATGGCACATAACTGACTGAGATATATTGATCTCGAGCGAAATTCGAACACGATTTTTTGTTCCGAACCTCTAACCATTAAACCTCTAACCATTAAACATCTTACCATTAAAACTCTAACCATTAAACATCTAACTACTAATTATTAAACCAGCTGCACCTCCAATTTTCGGTTAGGGACCGAACAATGCAAACTGAACGTGTACAAACAACAATATTCCCGACGGTAATTAATTTAACATTCTACCACTGTCTTTTGGGGGTGCCGGGCGTCTAAAAAAACAAAACAAAAAAAAAACACACACACACACACACACATACCATAGTCCACCAAGACGGGCACATTACTATGGCGTAGTGGTTAACTAGCTGGTCTCGCAGATCAATACTACTATAGAAAGTACGTTCCTCACTGAATGCTCTGCACTTGTAGCCTTATGCCAGACTAAGCTAAGCATATTAACTCCTAGGATCAATTAAGCTAGTCTTATAGACTATTATTACGGTAATGAATTCGATGCTCATTGGATGCGCCAAAGTTATAATCTTGTGCCAGACTTGTTACTGGTTTGTAGCTGAAATAGTTACGTCTTTCCCACGGATATCGGTGTTCGCGGCCTGATAAAAAAACAGGATTTCGAATACTGATTCTAAAGGCAGATAAATATTCTCTACTTGAAAGACTGGTTTAACATAGTTTCTTTACGCAGTACTCGTTGCTGCGTTGGCCTTTTGCCACACTTAAACAAATAAATGTTTTTAAAGATACAAAGAATAAAATGCTAACGAATTCCGTCTGGAATTTACGTTATTTACTAGGCTTCGCTTAGTTTTGACAAGTACGAGGCATCCAGTGAGGGTCGAACTTGCTATAAAGTAATAATGGTCAATCAGGAGATCTCGCTAACCATGAATTTACGCTGAGGTACGCGAACGATCACGGAGATAATCACCTTATTTGATAAGAAAGAATATAAAACAATCAATTAAAATGCAGGGGCAGTAGTAGGAGAGAGAGTATTATTATTATTATTATTATTAGTAGTAGTAGTAGTAATGTTGACAACGATGATAAATTGTTAATAATAATACGTGTGTATTGACGCAGCAATCTTTCTCCAATACATTACATTAAAAATAACTGACAAGATACATGTCTTTTAATCAATTCACCCCAAGCAATGCGATAATGCCACTAAGACACAAGGAGCTACAAGCAATGAAAGACAATGAACAGATTTTAGAAGAAACCGTAAGCCCAATCCTAAAAAGGAACAATAGATAAACCATTACCTCTGTTCAAAAAACTGTTTATTTTCTTGTATTTTTCTTGCATGCGAACAAGAGATTTCTTTTATAGACTTACTAATTAATAATCGCTAATTAATTACTAATTAATAATTATTTGCAAATATACTCAATTACAGCTATTTTATAATAAAGAAACATTAATAACTTCTACAGGTTTAAAACTTTGCCTTAGCAGTATATCGAACTTACTCTTCAAGTTTTCTCTGTGCCGCTCGTGAGCCACTGCACAAAGAAAAGCCTCGTGCTTTTCAAATTATTGCTATATATATATATATATATATATATATATATATATATATATATATATATATATATATATATATATATATATATATATATATATATATATATATATAAAAATAAATAAAAAGGCTCAAACACTAATATTCCATGGTTATAATTTATTACATTGGAATCGTAATCAAATTCAATGTATCATGATTACGATTCCAGTGTAATAAATTATAACCATGGAATATTAGTGTTTGAGCCTTTTTATATTATATTCTTACTCTGTCCTGGACATTGAGTTCTACCTGGATTCTATCCTCTTATGTACGTATATATATATATATATATATATATATATATATATATATATATATATATATATATATATATATTGACCACTGATATTATCTATCTATCTCTCTCTATATATATATATCACAGACAGCATTAATAGAATAGATTACTTTTGAAAAAATTATGCAATTCTATTTTGAATTTTACTATTTGACATTTGGGGCTATTTTAAAAAAAAGCTGGGGCTACTAACGAGAAAACAGTAGGTAAAAAATTTAATCTAGTTTGGGTTTTCAGCTGTAGCCCAATTCGCTTCTTGTAACCCAATAATGCAACAAACATATTTGCATATTAATTCAAATAATTAACAATAAATCAATTAGATAAATAATTAACAATAAAATTATTAGATTGATTCCTTTTCTCCGACTTATAAGCCCTTTAAAGCCGGAAATTTTTTTTAGATTGTAAGATTTCATTTAAGATAATAATGGTTTAGTGAATTGAGTCTTACTAATTAATCCATAGCTAGGGGAGAATAGGCGGATCCACACTTTTCCCGACAGTATTTAATAAAAATATTAATTAAATAGATTAATAAACATAACGAACCCAAAGACACTCCGATTAATAACTCCGAGCCATTGTCAAATGCACCACATCCAAGATTCCAGCACATGGTCAGCCATCTCGGTACTGACCAGGCTTAATGTTGCTTAACATCGACGATCGTACAGAAGCCATAATGATTAGACTGAGTGTACTAATAAATCCCTATTTGAATAAAACATGTTAAGTTCTTTTTGAGTTAATAATTGAGTTAAAAATCAATTGTAAAAAAGACCATATAAATATATGTGCGTGTATGTATATATATATATATATATATATATATATATATATATATATATATATATATATATATATATGTGTGTGTGTGTGTGTATGTACATATATATGTGTATATATATATGTGTGTGTATACATATATATATGTGCGCGTGTATATATATATGTGTGTATACATGTGTGTATATATAAATATATATATGTGTCTGTATATGTATATATATGCGTGTATATATGCGTGCAAATGTATATGTGTGTATATATGAGTATATATATATGTAGGTATATATATATGTGTGTATATATATTGTGCCTATATGTGTTTGTATATATATATGTGTGCGTATATATATTGTTCCTATATGTGTATATATATATATATATGCATGTGTGTATATGTGTGTGTGTGCATACGTGTGTGTGTATATATATATATATGTCTGTGTGGGTATATATGCGTGTGTGTGTGTGTTAGATTATGTGTTTAATGTTGAGTTGGATGGCAAAATCAGACGTCAAGAGAGGTTAAATCAAATCTTAAAAACGAAATTGTTAAAATGGCAGCGAAATCAGATGTTAGAAGTAGGGGTGTCGTAATCAGAGTTTTTCGTTTTAAATAAACATTTTTTTTTGTAGATCTATAGGCCTACTGCAATCATTTTTTGTAGTTTTAATTTTCAATACCGATTTTTCCAGTTTTCGTCTGTAGTTATTTTCTGGAATGAGATCTATAAACTATTTTTCAGCCTGTAAAACTGATACAAAAGTTTTAGAAGCTAATGTTTCGAAAAAAAAAAAAAAAAAACAAAAAAAAAAGAAAAAACACACACACAAAAAAAGAAGCAAACAAACAAACAAAAATAAACGGAAAATGAAAAATTATGATTTTAGATAGTTTATACACACTCGGACCAAGAGCGTTGTCATAATTTGAAGCCAAGAAAATAAATTCAGTCTTCTGACTAGTTCTCAGTTGCAGAAAAAGGTGTAGGGGCCAAAGTCCCCCACTTAGCACTCTTTAGCACCATAAATGAACAAATGAATAATAATAATAATAATTGACAGAATTTAATTTTTAGGAGTCTTGTTTTCTCTATGAAATTAGAAATTGGTTCTCCTTTTTTTTTTGCACCGTCCGTAATTATTTTTTTCGGCGGATATAAAGGTTAAAGTAATTTACGAACCGGTTCTGTGAATTTGCGTAATTTTAGTAAACGGTACATACGAACCGTTGCTGGACCCATGAATCCCATCACTGTTAAAAAGGAAAGTGGCAGTTGTACCAGATATTATCGGAGCGTTGGAAACGGTCCCAAAAAGAACAAGAGAAAATAGTTGGAGAAACTGGAAATCATGGGAAATGTCGGGACTATCCAAAATTGTCATAATAATAATAATAATAATAATAATAATAATGAACAGTGGGAATATTAAAAAAGTGCGCTGGCTGGAGCGTCAAGAAACTTGCTGTTACTTTATCTCGAGCGTGATTGGTTTTGGGTTTGGTTTGGTTTGTTTTACGGCATATCAACCTCAATCGGTTATTTAATGCCGATAAAATTTCCTTTTTTTTTCAAAAAATGTATAGCTGGTAATTTTTTCAGAAATGTATAGGTGGTAATCTTTTTTTTCAAAAATGTATAGTTTGGTTTGTTTGGTTTTGTTTTGTGGCATATTAACCTCAATGCTGACAAGATTTTTTTATTTTTGGTGATATTTTTTTTTCAAATATTTATTGCTGATACTACTTTAAAAAAAAAAAAAGTATTTCTGGTATTAAGATTTATTTTTAGTGTTTTGAGTCAGGTTGTGGGGCCAACTATTTGCCCATAGCTGGGACCCTAACAAGTGCTACCACCCCGGGTCAGGGTGAACCTGGGAACACCTGCAATTGAGGTGGTTTCACGCTCCTCAAAACCTCCTGATCAGAGGCCTTGCTGTTGGACGTATTTTATCGTCTTACCCAGGACGCGGATGTAGTTTATCGTCATACCCAGAATGCCTCTCGAGCGTGAGTAACTAGTTATTAATGATATAAACAAGCGATAAGTATATAATAATAATAATAATAATAATAATAATAATAATAATAATAATGACGTCATAATACGAAAATTGGATTTATGAAGCCACATCTAGATCCTTTAGGAAATAAACGCTATTAGAAACAAAGGATAAACAATAGTATGCCCGGCGTAATAAAACGAAAAGCCATCCTGTGCCGTATTCTGTCCCAGTGAGATAACAAGCCTATTAAAATAAATGCCAGAATTCTCTGAGTTATGTCCAACCCTCGGCCAACTTACACCCATACGACGCTGAAACAACGTCGAACCTGGCCAGTACCTAGATAGGTGACCGCTTTGGAATTTGATGATGTAAGCATGGGTATGCGGGTGGTATGATGGATAACGTTTGGGATTGCGAAATCGGAGAGCCGAGTTCTAATTTTAATCGGCTTCATTATATTCTCTTATGGACAAATACCTTTGGAAAAGGCGGGAATCCACCGCTTCCTTTCACCCTCCCACCTATGGGTTAAATAGTATGACGTATCAGAAAATCGTTATTATCTAAAAAAAAAAAATCTTACACTCTGAAAATACCAACTGGATTTAAATAACCCGCAAATGGTTGATAAACCGTAAAAAACAAATCTATCAAATAGGGATTGAATCAGGTACTAGGGATGAAGGCTCATCAAGGCGTTCTCACTCCTTGGAGGAACCCCACCCTGATTGACCATATCTTTAAGTGTGTATCCGTACTCACTATAATTGACCAATTGAGTGTTGGTGAGTTAAACAGCTTCACAATAGTTGGAGTTTTGGAATTCAGAATTGTACTTCTCCTAGATCGGTTGCCAACCAAGGCTATATATAGCCTTTCCTTTTATTCAAACCATAGCTGGACGGAGAAGAGATGGATTCGTACATTTGACAAGGGTATTTGCAAATAAGTGAATATAACGAACTCGATTGGAATTCGAACTCGGGTCTCCGATTCCTCAATACACTCCCCCACCCCGAAAAAAATGCAAAGTGGATGTATTGCATGCGTAATACTATGCTACATGACTTGAAAAGCTCATTGCAGTGAAACGGGCGAATTTAGCAATCATGTAGTGGACTCTCCCGGTGACGTAGTAGAAATTCGGTATGTTTATAAGAGAAATATATCGTGAAAAGGAACTCTGAAATGGGAGTTGGTTCTGTAGATAACGAACCTTTAACGCATGACATGTTTTAAATCTATGTGTAAACAAATTGCTGTCTTTTATTATAACTCCTTTCACTTTATAACAGAAGGATCAGTTTTCTTTACATACTTTTCGCTATCTGGAACATGCCGGGGAAGATTTTAAAAATTATTAAGCCGAAACCCCAGGGGTTTCGGCTTAATAACTCCACATCAGGCAGTACCTCTCCTACGAGGGTGGGCTGAGTTTATGACCCGGTACCTGAGGCGTCCCCCAAAATGGAAAGTACCAAGGGAGATTTTACACGGTATTGTCGTTAAACCCACTTTAAGTCTAGAACTTGTGTCACATTTCGCAGCGACGTGGGCACGCTGAAAAATACCCTTGAATTTCCTTTCTAGATTAGTCGAAAATTCAGGAAAATACCGACATCAAGGAAATGCTGCGCAAGATAAATTTTTCAGATGTTGAAAAATTTGGTACCCAGGCTTTATGAATTTAAGCGCAGTAATAGATTGGCAGTAAGGCCTCATTATTTTACAACTGAAATGACCAGATGTAACCGCAAGTTCTATACTAAGAGATACTTCTCTCGCACTTCTTATTTGTGGAATTCTCTACTGGCTTCTTCCTTTCCAGCCAACTTTGATCACTCAAAAATTAAATGCAATTTCAACCGTTATCTTCTATCTTCTTAATTCTTGGATAGTATATAGTTAAATACTGTCGGAAATTTCTAAATTTTGTTTTTCAATCTTGAAATCATTTATAAAGATTCTTGATATCTTTTGTAAAGTGTATTACTAGATTAGCGGCAGGGTTTTATTGAAATTGCTAAGTCCTATGCTATCGGTTCTCTCTTTTAAATTCACACTTTCTAATAATAATAATAATGATAATAATAATAATAATAATACTAATTATAATAATAATATAATAATTATAATATATAATTCTCTCTTAATGATAATAATAGTTATAACAATCATAAAGAAATAAAAAAGGGTCCTTTATTTCGCCCCTTTTCCATATAAATCGGCCTATTCCTATCTATCTATCTATCAATCTATCTATCTATCTGTTTCTTTCTTTATTTATTCCATTCGGTTTCATTCTTTCTACTTCATACTGTTTCTATCTATGTATCTATCTTTTCCTATCTGTCTGGTTATCTATCTATCTATCTATCTATCTATCTATCTATCTATCTATCTATCTATCTATCTATCTATCTATCTTTTCCTGTCTGTCTGTCTGTTTATCTATCTATC
>OZ010604.1:52229841-52232341 GCA_963932145.1 Acanthosepion lycidas
ATTTGTAGATATAATTGTGCAGATTGAAATCAACATTGCATAGTGACTGGTATTATCACGCCTTAGGTGATCATCAGTATTTCATATATATATATATATATATATATATATATATATATATATATATATATATTTAATATACATATGTGTAGGTTTGTAAATTTTATTGAGTACAATTCCCAAATTTTCATCCAATACAATTCACGCTGCACGAGAGGGGATGTTAATGCGCGGGACGGCTATAGCCTGTGAAGATGAAGCAATCAGTATATATATATATATATATATATATATATATATATATATATATATATGTAAACACACACACATACACACACACAGACACACGCACACAGACACACACATATATATATTAGGTTGGTGCAAAAATAATGACGTAATAATGTCGTTTTTTGACGTTAAAAAATACGTCAAAAAACGACATTATTACGTCATTATTTTTGCACCAACCTTATATATATATATATATATATATATATATATATATATAAAAATATATATATATATATATATATAGCAAGGTAAAAATCCGTTGGTATATAATCAAAGTGGACCCTATTAATATAAAAATATTAGAATTGATCCACAAAAAAAAAAGCTCGATGAATTTTATTTATACAGAGCAATATAATTAAAAATCTCACAAATCCTTGTACTTCATGTGGGGAGTAGGCTATTTCGACAGACGTCTAGTCGTCTGTCCTTTTAACCCCAGTGTAGAATGAAGTTCATATATATATATATATATATATATATATATATATATAGTTTATGAAAAACTAGGTAATCCGTATGGGTAAACCTAAGGAGGATAAAATCCAGAGAGCTCAATGTAAATCCAGAGCAAATAATTTAAATAAAAACAGACCACTTTAAGGTTCCATGTAATAAATTATTTCACCACAGCCCTTTTAAAAGGACAGCGGATCATCAGACTTTACTTCCAAACAAAAAATGAAAAGAAAATTTACTCATTTTTGATGGGCCGTATTAAACATGTAAATTAACGAAGTGAGGAAGTAAAGTCTGATGATCTGCAGTCCTTTTAAAAGGGCTGCGGTGAAATAAATGCTACAGTGTTTGAATTCAAGTAGCATTCAGGTTTTCGAATGCTGATTTTCAAAGGCACTTTGTATAAAGTACTGATACAGCAAAACTTTCGGTCCACCCTGTGCGAGGTTAAATCTAGGGGAAAATCTTCATTTATGACAATGACAATAGGACTTGTGCCCTTATATCATCATTCTCACGCAAGGACGGGAATTTGAAATAAAAGGGGATAAAGAAGAAGACATATGCTTTTTGAAATATTTAGCATATTTACTTGGCAGGGGACCGGGAATTAATAGAATTTTGACAAAAAACGTGATAGCTAGTGTATGAGCATTCATTATGATGACATGTATACATATATGCCCATTATACGTTATATATATATATATATATATATATATATATATATATATATATATATATATATTTTAAATAATGACAGACCACTTTAAGGTCCCATGTAATAAATTATTTCACCACAGCCCTTTTAAAGGACTGCGGATCATCAGACTTTACTTCCAGTGATCCGCAGTCCTTTAAAAGGGCTGTGGTGAAATAATTTATTACATGGAACCTTAAAGTGGTCTGTTTTTATTTAATATATATATATATATATATATATATATATATATATATATATATATATGCGAGACAAATGCCGTCGTTTTCGACGTATGAGGGTCCGTCATCACAGTTCTTAGATCCGAATAGCGAGTCTACCCGCACCTATGATTTGACCATAGTGGTGAAGGCTTGTTGCAGAGCCAACCACACGTTTTTCAGAAGAGCCGAATAAAGGGAACTGGTGCGACAAGGCCTGCGAACGATCCTCTCCTCACGGATGTGCGCATCGTGCAATGGATAATGACTCGGAATGAGTAATAATAGCAAAATCGAGTTCGTTATATTCACTTGTGTGCAAATACTCTTGCGAAAAGTGTGAATGTATCTTAAGCCTTGACTGGCAACCAGTCTAGGGGAAGGACTACTTTGAACACACCCACACACACACACACACAAGTCTCTGTATTCGGCCCTTCAATAAGTGTGGCTGGTTCTGCACAAAACCTTCACCACTATAATCAAATTTCATGTGCTATTGTCGGGCGCTCAGTTTCCTAGGAACTGATCTGCTTGACCCTCATACGTCAAATTTGACAGGAGAGTCGAGTATATATATATATATATATATATATATATATATATATATATATATATATATATATATATAAAGACAATGCTTAAAAATCTATTTCGCTTATAATTTATTTCATGAATATATATATTTAAATATCCATCTCATCAGACTAAGGTTGTTTTTTTTTTAAATTTCGGTCTAAAGTGATGAATATTTAAATAAATATATTCATGAAATAAATTATAAGCGAAATGGATTTTTAAGCATTGTCTTTATTTATTATATATA
>OZ010604.1:52237341-52254841 GCA_963932145.1 Acanthosepion lycidas
CCCACCAATCCGAGGGTTCCAACTACAACGGGGATTGTTGATGTTCCCATGTGCCACATTTTTTTTATTGCTGTTATTATTATTATTATTGTTGATGTTGTTGGTAGGTTTTGAACCAGATCTGTTTTACGAGCTGCCTCAAGTTTCAGCCTGAAACCTCAAGGGACCGCAAGTGAACAGATCGAGGTTATTGTTGGGTCAGTTGATTGAATTTTGGAATATGCAGCTGAAATCACCTGCTTCATTTGTTTTCTTTTCAATATAGGATTGTGCATAGTAGTTTAAATTTCCAGTAAAACGTGTATTTGTATGCAAAGGTAAATTTTATGCACAATTAAAATGTGTAAATCTGATAAAATAGGGAGAGGCGGAAAAAACTAGAATTTTAAACGCCGATGTAAAATTCAGTAAAACTCACATAAGAACCTTGAAAATATGAAGGGGATATTATTCCAAATGTGTAGGGTTCTGCGAATATATTAGCATGTGCCTGCAAATTCTAGTAGTATATATATGTCCCTGATATGACACATTGATAAAACTTTACTCAACTGGGGATGTTGGAGAGGATGTTGGAGGTATGATCTTTTGCATTTTTTTTTGGGGGGGGGGCAAACTCAGTTTATCGGCTAGCCGAGAAACATGATATTTTTTTTTAGATTTTTTTATTTTTAGCTTACGAGTAACTGTTGTGGTTGTCTGATTATTTAACGAGAGAGCAGCATACCCCAAAATGGCACTGGGATACATAGGGGTACGAAGTCCACTATAGCGTACCCAGTCTGATATAAATACATCGCTATAGCGAATACAGCCAAATATTTCTGATATAGGGATTGGTTTTGTTTGATAAAAGCAGCACATAACCTTGCAAATCGAGCCAAGATATAAATTCCTTCTTTCATTATTATTATTGTTATTATTATTGAAAGCCTTGTCGAAAATAATAATTGCACTTGGAACTGTGCCAACAGCAATGCAATCGGCATTGGATGCGTTGAAAATTCGGGATAGGGTTGACTGGACAGCTCATGTTGTTGCTGGGGGTGAACGCAGATACAGAGAAAGCTGCTGGAGATATTCTGTTACTTAGTTCTCAGCGATGACCAACAGGCATCTGTTGCCAACATGCAAAAGCCTAATCAAATAATAATAATGATAATAATAATAATAATAGCAGTACCATCTGAGAGAAACGCGTCGATGAAAAATATCGAGAAATTGTCCAAATACAAGAACCTGGGCATCGAGATTAACAGGATGTGGGGAATGAGGACCGAGACTGTACCAATAGTAATCGGAGCACTGGGCCTCGTGAATAAAGGAGTGGACAATTTTACTAACAGTGTCCCAGGTAACATCAACATAAAAGTTGCCCAGAAGATCGCCCTACTAGGAACATCCTATATACTAAGAAAAGTGATACCAATTAAATGGCAATTCTCCTATAGGGCCTAAGGACAATAGTTTGGACCCGGCTCTACGGGATAAAAAGCAGGAACCATAGTTTGGACCCGGCTCTACAGGATACAAAGCAGGAAACATCAGTCAGTCAGTTATGTGCCATGCGTGATACACGCTTAGGCGATCATGTATCTTTTGATACATGACTGACGAGACAGATTTTTCCCGCAGTAGGTTGCCATTTCTTTCTGCGGTAGACCAGTTGCCATCCAAGGCTATAGATCCCGGTCTGTCCTGCTATTTACTCATAGCTTTGGGTGGGGGGAAGAAGAGGATTCATACCTTCCCCAAGGGTATTAGCACGTAAGTGAATGTAGTGGATTCGACTGGAATTCGAACTCGGCTCTCCGATTCCTCAATCCGAGCCGCTATCCATTACTCCACCGTAAACATAGCATACCCAAATAATAGTAGTAGTAGTAGTAGTAGTAGTAGTTAACCCGAAATGCGGAAATATGATGAAAGTGCCGAACATATTATTTAAGGATATCCGGAACTAGCAAAAATATGAATATACCCACAGACATAACAAGAAGCACAAAATCGAATCCACTGAGAGATGGTATGAGCACCAACCAGACACAATTACACAAAATAACGATGTAACTATCCCCTGGGACATGCCAATTTAAACTGACAAGGATATAAAAGCCAACAAACCTGATATTATCATAAAAGACAAGAAATTCAGGAAGTATATACTTATTGACATAGCAGTACCATCTGAGTGAAACACCCCCATGAAAATTATCGAGAATACAAGGACCTGAGGAGAGAGATTAACAGGATATGGGGAATGAAGACTGAGACTGTACCAATAGTAATCGGAGCACTGGGCGAGAAAAGGAATGGACAATTTTGCTAACAGTGTTCCAGGTAACATCAACATAAAAGTTGCTCAAAAGATCGCCCTACTAAGAACATCCCATATATTAAGAAAATAACAATTCTCCTATAGGGCCTAAGGACTATAGTTTGGACCCGGCTCTACAGGATACAAACCAGGAAATATAACATACACGAATAATAATAATAATAATAATAATAATAATAATAATAATAATAACACTGGCTAGTGATTTGAAGAAGCTATGGAACATGACTGTTGAAGTAATTCCTGTATAATGGGAGCACTTGGAGCACCAACGAGAAACTTGAAAGAGATCTCAGGGAAAAGTGGAATTGAAACCATGATAGTAGACCTGACATTTTTTTTCTGCAAGGATTCTTGGAAAATTTATTGTGTTGTGAGGAGTCTTGTTGACACCTCACAAATCAAGAACAGAATTTCTCTTGAGGTGCGAGACAATAATAACAATAAATTGTTCTCACACCTTACAAATGTGTATTTTTCTTTTTGCAGAAATATGCAAGGATAAATTTCGGCCTTAGGTCTCTTGTTGGGATCCGGGAAGAAATTAGTATACAGCAGAAATCAAAGAATAATAATAATAATAATAATAATAATAATAATAATAATAATAATAATAATAATAATGTGACATATGGGGACATCAACAATCCCTGTTGTAGTTGGAGCCCTAGGATTGGTTGGAAAATATTCCAGTAGACTATTTGAAGGGATTCCTGGAAGTCCATGCCTCAAAGAAATACAAAATATTGTTCTCACAAGTACAGCTCACACTTTACGAAGGACTTTATCTATGTAAAATATGTTTTTTTTTTGTTTTTTTTTTTGTGTTTTTTTTGTCAGTGAAAAGTGTCATGATGCCATTTCGAACCTTAGGTCCCTGTTGCGGGACCCGGAAAGAAATGTGTTCACAACAGAAATCAAAGGAAATAAAAACAACAACAACAACAACAGCAATAATAATAATAATAATAATAATAATAATAATAATAATAATAATAATAATAATAACAGAACAATCAAAGGTAATCGCCCAGACATCGTTTACGATACACACTGCACAATCAAAGCTAATCGCCCAGACATTGTGATTAAAGACCACAAGAACAGAATGTGCTTTCTTATTGATATGGCAGTCCTTGCAGATTGTAATATATCTTTGAAGATCTTCAAAAAACTATCAAAATACAAGAATCTTGAAATGGAAATTTCAAAAATGTTGCACATGAGGACATCAGTAATTCCAGTTGTAGTTGGATCCCTCGGATTGATTGGGAAAGGTTCCGGTAGACACATTGAGGGGATTCCTTGGAGACCATGCTTTAAAGAAATGCAAAAAACTGTACTCACAAGTACAGCTCCCACATGACGTTGAGATTTACCTAATGTAAAATGTGTTTGATTTTATCTTTATCTTTATTTATTTTTTTTTTTACAAAAATGATCAGTGGAAAATGTCAGGAAGCCATTTCTGTTCGAACGCAGATGGAGATGCGTATAGAATAAAAATCAAGGAGAATAATAACAATAATAATAATAATAATAATAATATTTTGGGTTTTCGGCTTTCAAGCTTGCATAAAAGTGTAGTATCTGTCCTTCACATTTTAGATGGAAGAAGGATTCCAACCCTATGGCAGCATCTTCCTCATTGCATTGCACTGAGAGAAGTGGGATCGTTGGAAAATAATAAATTTTCTCTCACTTTCCAAAGTCACACCTACAAAATGTGTATTTTTTTTTTTAGAGAAATATGTCAGGGAAAATGTCATAGTGCTATATCTAAACTTAGCTCTCTGGTTGGGGCCCAAGAGGAAATGAGTATACGATAGCAATCCAAGGAAATAATAATAATAATAATAATAATAATAATAATAATAATAATAATAATAATCCCCAAAATGCAGATTCTGTGATAAATATCCAGAAACGATTGATTATCTTGTATCAGGTTGCACGATATTGGCACCCACTGAAATAAAACCCGGTATGACAGAGTGGGTCAATATCTGCACTGGAAAATATGCAACTTTTACGGGAAGGAAACTGAAAGAAACTGGTATGAATACCACCCAGATCCGGTCACGGAGATAGGACCTGTTACAATTCTATGGGACTATACAATACACACTGACAGAACAATCAAAGCCAACCGTCAGATATTGTTATTAAAGACCATAAACAAAAACGGTGCCTCCTTATTGATATGGCAGTCCCTGCAGACTGCAATGTATCTTTGAAGATATTCAAAAAGCTGTCAAAATACAAGGACCTTGAAATAGTAATCTGAAAAATGTGGCATATGGGAACATCAACAATCCTTGTTGTAGTTGGAGCCCTAGGACTGGTTGGAAAAGATTGCAGTAGACTAATTGAAGGGATTCCTGGAAGTCCATGCCTCAAAGAGATACAAAAAATTGTTCTGACAAGTACAGCCCACACTTCACGAAGGGCTTTATCTATGTAATTTTTTTTTTTTTTTTTGTCAGTGGAAAGTGTCATGATGCCATTTCGAACCTTAGGTCCCTGTTGCGGGACCCAGAAAGAAATGTGTAAACGCCAGAAATCAAAGGAAATAAAAGTAGTAGTAATAGTAGTAGTAGTAGTAGTAATAATAATAACAATAATAATAATAATAATAATGAGAAGAAGAAGAAGAAGAAGAAGAAGAAGAAGAAGAAGAAGAAGAAGAAGAAGAAGAAGAAGAAGAAGAAATATCTACAATTTGGAGTCATCTAAAATTCGGCTCTTTTGGGCGTTACACATATTTTGAGGTAAGTGTTGTCTGAGACAGTTTACCCTCCCGAGGGCAGCTACTGCACTTGGTATTTACTCGTACCCCCGCGGTGGCGGGATATGGCATAAGGCTAGTTTAAAGTGGGGATAAGAAACGCTGGCGCATGAGCCAAAACTTGCCCGGTCTTCGGCACCAACGTCGCGCTTTGGGGAAATGAGGGAGATGCTGTCGCGAGGTTGGAATCCCCAGGACCGGCATCCCTTAATATTTTTTTTGTGTGTTCTGCCCGAAATAGGAACACATTTGAGCGATAGAATGTAGTTTGTCTGTCCGAAGGTAGTCACTACATTTAGTTTTTACTTGCCGTCTCACGCTGGCAGGACGTGACACAAGGTGAATTTAATACGGGGAGCGCGAATGCGTGTGCCCAGGGCTAGGTCCAAAAATAGCCCAACTCCCACAGCTATCGATTGCATTACCACCAATACCCCACTCATCTATAATGCAATGAGGAAGGTACTGCCTTTCTTTTAGATCGCGCACTTCTCCATATTTTTTCAGTTGCGCTCTGTCCGCAGAAAAATGCCACAATTGAGTTCACTCTGTCCGAAAACAGACGCAGCTGAGAGATAGAATTCAGTTTATTCTCTCGATGGTAGATACGAAACTTTGATCCCCGCCTAATGACCGAAAACCCATAAGATTATTATTATTATTATTATTATTATTATTGTTATTATTATTATTATTATATTATTTTGCCACACAGTGTAAGTTTTTAAATACACCGGGTACATTAAGTTATCTGTCAAATCACAGCAAGGACCTCAAAATATGCGCAGTTCCCAAAAGAATCGATTTTTGGATGACTAAAAAATGGCATGGCATCCTCAGTTGGTCAAGGATGTCACACAGTTCTAATGGGTTTGATCCCAGTACGCCAGTCACCTTGACATTCTCTTCCTGTGTCCCGAAAAACTTGCCATCATAACTTTTTTTTTTTAATCTCCTTGTTTGCCATATTTGTGTCATTCGGCATAATGGCATCAATAATAATAATAATATTAGGTTGGTGCAAAAATAATGACGTAATAATGTCGTTTTTTGACGTATTTTTTTACGTCAAAAAACGACATTATTACGTCATTATTTTTGCACCAACCTAATAGCTATAATAATAATAATAATAATAATAATAACTAATATACATGAAATTCTATCACCCCCACCCAGAACCCCCCCCCCAAAAAAAAAACGAAGCGAATACCATCTACGCCATACGAGTAAAATAAAAAGTAACACAACTTGGTCAAATGAAATTACAAAAAACAAAAACAAAAAAAAAAAAAAAAAAAACTTGTGAGGGCAAAGCGTTGCACGGCAAATACCTAAAAAGAACGAAAGAAGCAGATGTGGACCCCATCAGAAAACGCATCAGTGGCTGAGGAGAACCGGGTTGAAAAGCTGAGACAGAAGACCTAATTATCGCAGCTCAGGACCAAGGCCTCGCAACGAGATCCCATCACTCTCACATAATCAAGGATGAAACTAACCCGAAATGCAGGATCTGCGGAAAATACAAGGACCAGGGCATCGAGATTAACAGGATGTGGGCAATGAAAACTGAAACTGTACCAATAGTAATCGGAGCACTGGGCCTCGTGAGAAAAGGATTGGAAATTTTTACTAACAGTGTCCCAGGTGACATCAACATAAAAGTTGTCCAGAAGATCGCCCTACTCGGAACATCCCATATACGAAGAAGTGCTATGGATTAAATGACAATTCTCCTATAGGGCCGAAGGACTATAGTTTGAACCCAGCTCGACAAGATATAAAGCAGGAAACATAACATACACAAATAATACATACACAAAATACACAAATAATACATACATAAAATACACAAATAATAATAATGCGTTCGTTTTTTTTTTGTTTTTTTTTATAGAAATGCGCACATGTTGGTGGACCGGGAGTTGCTCGTGATTGGATTATGAAATGCCAGACGATTCGCAGGGTGTTGTTTGCATTATTAAAACAATTGTAGCTGACAGAGAGTTCACAAGTTCACAGAGAGTTCAGAAGTCGATATCCGATTGGTATTTATTGGGTCACCGTAGAGAGGGGTTATGATGTTGAAACCCTAGGGATCATCGGTTAGAAGCATTACTGATGATGCATATACTAAAGGATCAAGCAGATGTATTTCACGGAATAAAATAAGTATTGAGCTTAATGATTTTATTTATAAATATTTACTCTAAATTGTCCACATAGTTGTAGAATGTCTCTACTCTGAGTTTCATGAAGTCCTATCCAATCTTCGAGATACTCCATGCTGAACTGGATTTATCATTTAGAATCATATTTTTCTTAAAAGACTTTATTTTATGATGTTAAACTGTTAAAAAATATTTTAAAAAAAACCTACTTGATTCTTATTAAACACCAAAATTCGTTCTTTATTTTCAAAACGCGTTGACGTCCTGTGTAAGACGATAAACTATGTCCAGCAGCAAGGTCTCTGATCAGGAGGTTTTGAGAAGCGTGGAACCACCTCTTAATTGCTGGTGTTCCCAGGTCTACCCTGACCTGGGGTGGTAGCACCTGTTAGGGTCCCAGCTATGGGCAAATACTTAACCCCGAAACTGGGGTAAAAACACTATGAAAGTGTAAAAATGGGTTTTAATACCAGGAATACTTTATAAAAAAAATTATTATCACCAATAAATTTAAAAAAAAACAAAAAAAACTATTACTAGCAATACATTTTTTTGTAAAAATATTACTAAGAATACGTTTCTGAAAAAATATTACCAGCAATACGTTTTGAGGAAAAAAATATTACCAGCAATACTTTAAAAAAAAAAAAAATTTTGGAAGGATTCCTGGCTTTCACCCAGGTGGCCCGGGTTCGATTCCCGGCATGGGAACGTATTTCCCCAAAAAATTCCGCTTGAAGATGGAACAGAGCTTACTTTAATTCAATTTAATTCAAATAATTATACTGAAGTTTTCGGCTCTTGTTTTGAAACATGAGAACTCTTATGTAGCGTGTTGGAATCATATTTTTAAATAAATAATATATATATATATATATATATATATATATATATATATATATATATATAGTAAAGATTAGACTTTCAAAGGATTAATTATAAAATGGATTAGATGTTCGGTCCATATTGGAAGTACTTTCGGTAAGTCATTTACCATCCTCGGGCATTTCTTCTCAATTTCATGTAATTTCCGGTAAAATTCTAAGACGAAAATGAATGGAGATAATTGTCGAAAGATGTTTTTTTTAAAAAGTGTTTTATTATTAACCGATATTTTTATCGAGGCACGGTGGAGTAATGGTTAGCGGCTCGGATTGAGGTATCAGAATGCCGAGTTCGAATTCCAGTCAGATCGATTACATTCACTTACGAAGTGAATTGCTTGACCAACATACGTCGATAAACGACGGAAGAAGCCAACATATATATATTTCCTTCACCGGTATATATACATATGTGTGTGTACCGGTGAAGGATATATATATATACATACATACACCAGTGAAGGATAACATGTGTATATATATATATATACAACGCACCGCTCTTTATTAATGAATTGAGCCCTCTCCCTGCTGGTGTTTGTATACATCCGTATATAATCCCTTTTTTCTTAGCTTAGGGGTAGTAACTCTTAATCGGATGTCTGTCCACACTGATGAGCTGTGATACAGCGAAACAGGCTTGCATGTGGATGACTCTCTCTCTCTCTCTCTATATATATATATATATATATATATATATATATAATCATTTATTTAAAAATATGATTCCAACGCTACATAAGAGTTCTCATGTTTCAAAACAAGAGCCGAAAACTTATTATTTGAATTAAATTGAATTAAAGTGCTAAGCTCTGATCCATCTTCAAGCGAAATTTTTCTTTCGGAATAACTTATTCCTGAAATTTACACGTTTTAGTGATTTACTAAGCATAGTTTAGATATGGCACAAGACCGAAAGTATAGAGAATCCAGTGAGGATCGAACTCCTTACTCAGTCACAATTGATATATTTTGAAGTGGCACAAGGCCGAAAGTATGGAGCACCAAATAGTTATCGAACTCCCCACTCGGTTGTAATTGATTTAGTGAGACGCACGTGCTAACAATTACATAACGTCGAAGTTCCATACATCATAGCTTTTTTTTTAATTAATTATACCAAAGAAGGCATGAAACTTAATTATTAAATCCAGAGAGTGACCCCAATCTGTTGACCTATACTGTACACATACACACGCATATATATATATATATATATATATATATATATATATATATATATATATATATATATATATATATATAAGGTAACATCAGTCAGCTATAGTTCAAAAGTTTCAGGAACACCTGTCGGTTTTTTAAATTGGCCCCAAAAGTATTTATTTTGTACTTTAAATAAGACAAAATTATTATACATCGTTAAAAATAATGAATCATGATTTTTTATTAGAAATTTTATGAGAAAAAGAAAAAAAAAAGCATTTATGATTAAATTTTGCTCTCGTCAAAATATCCTCCTTTAGCCTTGATTACTGCAGCTCAATGTTTTGCCATTCGTTGCAAAAGTTTCTCAAAGTATAAATTTGATAAATGATTCAATGCTTTTTTGAATGATTCCAAGAGCTCTTTTTCATTTTTTTACTCTCCTGTCAAGTTCATCACATGCTAATTCTGTGAGGGAGCTTTAAACTTCTGAACTGTAGTATATATCGCCTGACGAGTGGACGGTGCAATTCCCAGAGTGTATGTCTATGAAACTCTGGGGTTTGGGATGCTGAAGGTAACATCAATCAACCAAGTGCCAAAACTTTTACTTTAATTAAATCTATCTATCTATCTATCTATCTATCTATCTATCTATCTATCTATCATAGAATTTTCATTTTCTTTCTTTCTTTCTTTCTATCTCAGCGTTTTCATTTTCTATCTATCTATCTATCTATCTATCTATCTCAGCGTTTTCATTTTCTATCTATCTATCTATCTATCTATCTATCTATCTATCTATCATAGCATTTTCATTTTCTTTCTTTCTTTCTTTCTATCTATCTATCTATCTATCTATCTATCTATCATAGAATTTTCATTTTCTTTCTTTCTTTCTTTCTTTCTTTCTTTCTTTCTATCTCAGCGTTTTCATTTTCTATCTATCTATCTATCTATCTATCTATCTATCTATCTCAGCGTTTTCATTTTCTATCTATCTATCTATCTATCTATCTATCTATCTATCTATCTATCTATCTATCATAGCATTTTCATTTTCTTTCTTTCTTTCTATCTATCTATCTATCTATCTATCTATCTATCTATCTATCTCAGCGTTTTCATTTTCTATCTATCTATCTATCTATCTATCTATCTATCATAGCATTTTCATTTTCTTTCTTTCTTTCTTTCTTTCTTTCTTTCTATCTCAGCGTTTTCATTTTCTATCTATCTATCTATCTATCTTAGCATTTTCATTTTCTTTCTTTCTTTCTTTCTTTCTTTCTTTCTTTCTTTCTGTCTTTCTTTCTATCTATCTATCTATCTATCTATCTATCTATCTATCTATCTATCTATCTATCTCAGCGTTTTCATTTTCTATCTATCTATCTATCTATCTATCTATCTATCTATCTATCTATCTATCTGTGTTTGTGTGTGTGTGTATAGCCTGGTTATTAGTTAGCTTTTCGTGGCGTCTGAGTTCCTCTGCGCATCTAAGGAGGTAGTTATGGATGTGTTTGTGGAAGATATCACTTATGCTCTTCAGTGCTTCATAAGTACTTTTTGGAATTACTTTTTCAGCAATGTATTTGAGTAGGAAATTCCTTCTGTTTTGTAGGGAGTAACCAGATAATAGATGTCTTTTTTTTTGTATCGTATCCATGACTACCTCCTTACATGCGCAGAGGAACACAAACACCCAGAAAAGCTGATTAATGACCAGACTACAACAAAAACAATTGGCAAAATGTTACGCAATGATAACATCTATTCCATATATATAAATATATATATATATATATATATATATATATATATATATATATATATATATGAAGATGTAACAGATCTTTTGTTTATTAATACGACAGAGTTTTACAACTTAAAACGCTATTTTTAGTGGATACTCATATTTGAGTAGACGCTCTGTTTTTGTTAAAACCTTTCCGCTTATATTTTCTTTTATATATATATACATATATATATATATATATATATATATATATATATATATATATATATATATATATATATATATATATGAACAGCAAATAGTTAACTTAAAACTAAAAACAACATGCTTTAGGCTTGTTTCTTAAGAATTTTTTTTGTAAAATTGCAGATAACGTACCCTTTCCCTTACAAATACACAATTTTTTTAAAAACTCTATTTTTTATCTAAAATCTTAGGAAAAGACAAGGTAACCAAAAAATTGACTGAGTCACTTTTTTTTTGCACAACACTGTATCTATTAGGTTGGTGCAAAAATAATGACGTAATAATGTCGTTTTTTGACGTATTTCTTAACGTCAAAAAACGACATTATTACGTCATTATTTTTGCACCACCCTAATATAACCGAATGGTTAGAACGTGGCCGATTGGTTAGAACGTTCGCATTCTGAGACCCGGGTTCGAATCTCACCATGGACAATTTGTCAGAAAGGAGACTTCGTGAAGTTATCGGACTGGAGATGTCGATCCAACCGTGTGCCATCTTTGGAAAGTGCTTCAAAACAATACCACTGGTTGATCCTAGCCTTTGGACTCGTCGATGTGCTAGCACGAAGACAAATCGTGGCAGATGGGCTTGAACGTGATGGCGTTGTTCAAATTGTTGATCAGGCTAGATAACACGCTCTCTCCCCAAAACTCAGGTCTGCTCAGCATAGATGTATTAGGTTGGTGCAAAAATAATGTCGTTTTTTGACGTTCAACTTTATGCGAGAAAACGACATAAATTTTGCACCAACCTAATAGCATAACCCACTAGTGGACTCTGTGGGGTGTTGAATAAACAGAAATGCGCCTCTGCAATAGGAATTTGCTAGCCGCCCTAGTAAACGGGTATCCTCGAATAGGAGTGACCAGTTATATACATACGAGCGAGCGATCAATAAAATATAAATACTCTATAGTGTAAGAAAAAACAATGCTCAGAGCTATTGAATATATATATATATATATATATATATATATATATATATATATATATATATATATATATATATATATATATATATATATATAAAGAACAGTAAGATATATAATCCGGTGTTTTTATTGATATTTTTTATTTTTACAAAACACTGCTCAATGTAAATTTACAGAGCATAAATATTATAAATTAACTCGTTTAAAATATGTTTTTTTCGCTACATAGTCATAATGATTGAATATTTTAAATTTACTGAGTTTTAAGCGCACACAAAAAATCATAATTCACTGTTTTCAAGGATACAGAGAAATAATATCTAAAATTAAAAATTAAGTTTAAAAATAAAATTAAAAAAATACGAGCTGGTAATATACATACTTATATTTGATATGAAAAAATAATTTTATATAATGTAAGTAATTCTATAACATTTACTTGTTTTAAAAAGAAATATAGTCTATTAATAATTAAGTGTGAAAATATTTTAAAATTCTAGTTAAATAAAACGTATTCTAACCTAAACATCCCCCTCAAAATCTTTAAGTATAGAAGTAAGAAAAAATGCCGAAAGAATTTTTGCTGTTAACAATAAAATTAAAAAAAAAAACCCAGACGACGTGCATTTAACTGATATCTTTTTAAAGCAGCTCGCCCCAAGCATGGCGGGAGTGCCACTAGCATGCAAGGGGTTACAGGGGATTGAGAACAAGAGTAAAGGGGCGTGTTTGAGGAAAGGATACAGCTAAGGACGGGGAACAAGGTGTCAGATGTCGATTGATATTACACTTGAATATTTGAAGATTATAGGCATCGGGGAAGCAAGTAAGGAGAAGGGAGTTCCACAGACGGGAAGTGCGAGAGAAGAAGCCGTTTGAGTAGAAGAGACAGTTACATTTAACCGTTTTGACAGAGAAAGCGTGGAACCGAGATGCCAACTTAGTAGCTCGCTTAAATTCATGCAGTCTGGGAAAGAGCGAAAGTAGCTCGTCGGAACAATTGTCGTGAAAATACTTGTAGAAGAGACAGAGGGAAGCTACGACACATCGGTGGGAAAGCGATTGTAGACGAGATGCCAGATCAGAACCTATCACATTGCATATTCGTCTCTGGAATTTGTCAAGGATCTCGAGACGTACAGCCGGAGCACCAGACCATATATGACCGCAATATTCCATGCAAGGACGGATGGTTGATTTATAGATTTGAAGGAGGGACTCAGACGAGAAAGACTTTCTGGCACTACACAGAGATCCAGCGGTAATTACTAGAGGCAGTGATATCTGTGTTTTATGTTGTAGCTTTGTTGATGTTATATTTTGGAATTCAATTTGATTTCTTTCAGAAATTGTAGGATATTATATTCACTAATGTTATGAAAGAATTCTTTCATGTTAGTTGTTTCGTTGATTTTTGTTTAGCGATATATCAACCTCTATGGGTTATTTAATGCCGAAATCTAAATATTTTGAACATGATTTTATTACCTTAACTAAATATACATTGAATGAAATTGTATACCTTCAACTACAGTTAAAATGCATTGTTGGTCATTTTGTTAGAAAATATATTGTTAGTAATTCTATTATAAAATGTATTGTTGGTCATTTTGCTATAAAATATATTGCTGGTTATTTTGCCATAAAATATATTGTTGGTAATTCTATTATAAAATGTATTGTTGGTCATTTTGCTATAAAATATATTGCTGGTTATTTTGCCATAAAATATATTGTTGGTAATTCTATTATAAAATGTATTGTTGGTCATTTTGCTATAAAATATATTGCTGATAATTCTTTTATAAAATATATTGTTGGTAATTCTTTTATAAAATATATTGTTGGTAATTCTATTATAAAATGTATTGCTGGTTATTTTGCAATAAAATATATTGATGGCAATTCTACTAAAAATTGTATTGTTGATCATCTTACTATAAAGAGACTTTGTGTTAGTGTTTTTTTACTTGTGGTCATGGGAACAAAAGCAATTAAAGCTTCAATCTCACGAACAGAGGTCTTGCTGTCGGATGTAGTTTATCGTCATACCTAGTACTGGCAACTTTGGAAATGTAACACGAATTTATATATAGAAGTAAAGTGTAGTACAAAAATTTGAATTAAAGTATATTCTAAAAACTTACTATGTAAGGAAAGGTAAACTTTAAGTCAAGCAAAGTTTCCGCCAGTTCGACGAAATTAAATCAGTGTCAATGTTCTTGTGTGTGTGTGTATATATATTAGGTTGGTGCAAAAATAATGTCGTTTTCTCACATAGTAACATATATGAGAAAACAACATTATTTTTGCACCAACCTAAAATAAATATATATATATACAAGAACATTGGCACTGATTTAATTTCGTCACTCGCAGATCGTACTGTTTCGCAGCTCCTCATATATATATATACACATATATATATATATATATATAGAACAGGATTATACCGTACTTTCTCGACCCACAAATAATACGCACTTCAAGAAATGATCCGAATGCCTCAACCGCGGATCGAGACCCAACCGATTTGGTGTCTGATAGAGCATCTACCACTGTGCTATCTTCACTCGACAGGGTACATATATATATACATATATATAAACTGTAGTAGGCACTTATATATATATATTTCTCGGCTATTTATATATATACGGGCCAGTGATGCATTGTGGGTAGTCTATTTATTTATTTGGGTTAAATTATATTGCTTGTTTTTATTTATTATTTTATTTATTTATTTAATCGTTTTTTTTTTGTTTTAACGTCGTAAAAATTTGTTTATATCACTTATTTAATAGTTTTATTTTGGTTTGAGAATTTAATTAAAGCTATTTGTTTAATTTTGGGGTTGATTGTTGTAGTTTATTCTAACTATTATTTTGGCGGGAACAGTTTTTAATTGATTATCTTTATTTGGTTTTCTCTAACGGTAACTTTATCGGGATTGGTTTGTTTATTTATTGGATGAATTTAGGTCAATTTATTTTACTTGTATATTTTCACTTTTCGGCTTTCGATTTTTAAGTAACGTAGGATTATTTATTTTTTATTTTTATTTCTATTTTTTATTTTTATTTTTTTTAACGTTATATAACAGTTATACCTTTTTTTTTCGTCCGATTTTTAGGTTTGATTTTTTAGTCTAACTAATATTTTGATCATAATGGTTTGCTAATTTGTTTATTACTTACTTTATTTATTTGGGTTCGTTTTTTTGTTTTTTTTCTTTTTTTGTTATTATTATTATTATTATTATTATTATTATTATTATTATTATATTTCGTCTATTCTAACAGGTGTGATTTGGTAATTTGTTTGGATTAATTAATTTTGCTTATTTTTATTGTTATTTTGTTTATTTGTTTATTTATTTTATTTTTATTTTATTTTTTCCATTTTCAATTTTTAAGTAACGTAGTAAAAATTTGTTTTCATGTCTGCATTTTGAGATGAGCTCGGATCTTTTATTTAATAATTTATTTTGGTCTGGGAAAGTAATGATACCTATTTTTTCCTCTAAGCAAAGTTTACAAGTTTTTGATTGGTTGTTGTAGGCTGATGATCTTTTCTTTATTTTCCAAGATATTTTTGGCATGATGTGCGTTTTGTTTTTAATTTCTCAGATATACTCAGAAAGCATTGCACTGTTCGCATATTTACTATTTGTGAAAGATGTTTTGTGTGTATAATTTCTTTGTTTCCAGGATCCTTCAGTTATTCCTATGTATACTTTTTCTTCATTATCTGGTGATTTTATCGTGGCTTGGTATATTACGTTGTTTTGTAAACAATTTCCGTTTAAGGGACATTCGTTCTTTATTCTGCAGTTGCACGTGGGTTTAATTTGTTCGTGTGTTTTGTTGATAATTTTCCTATTGTCCTTTTTTATTATTTGTGCCATGCTCTCGGTGCAGCTGTAGCTGATTTTTACTGTGTTTGTTGAATATTTTGTGTAGGGTGCTTGATTCCGGGAAGTGTTTATATATATATATATATATATATATATATATATATATATATATATACCTACTACAGTTCTTTTTTTTTTTTACTTGAATGTAACAAACCAGTCCCGATACTTTTAGATCATTCTCTGCGAGCACACCGCCTATACGCATAGAAAATGAATTCAGTAAATAAGCAACAATTGAAAGGGGTGTAAGTTGTAAGGGTGTAATTTGGAAAGATGAATTATTTTCCACCCTCCAACCTCTTTCTCACAGGCGGGATGTGACAAGTTTCTCGCTACTCTATCGCTGCTTCCATGGAAAGTGCTCGGACGAACTACATTCCATGATTCCGACAGGCCTAACTTTCACGACAATAACCCGCTTTGCCACTTATATTTTAGCAAACCACCCGTATTCCCTCTGTCTTCCATCGAGCAGCTTCTTCCCACGAGCCGCTGCTCTGTGGAACCGACTCCCAAGTCCTACAATCTTAACCTGTTCAAGTCTAGGGTTAACCGTTACCTTCCTCTCCTATCCGTACAAACCGCCTCCGAACGTAACCTTCTACCTTGAGCGGACCTTGTACAGGGTGAATCTTACTGTAAACAAAATCCAAGAGAATATGACAAGGCAGATTTTTGCTATCCTAAAAAGAAGGAGTTCCAGGAATACTTCCATCAATGTAAAAGGCGCTGGATAAAGTGTGTGGCTTCGCAGGGGATTAAATGCTGAATTGATATGTTTTGTAGTTTCCTTTTTATAGCACCTGTCCCGATAGTTTTTGATCTGGTCTCGTATTTGGAAAGGATATTGAAATAATCTGGAACATACTCTGGAGCGTATTCTGGAACATACTCTGCGAGCACACCGCCTATACGTATAGAAAATGAATTCAGTAAATAAGCAACACTTGAAAGGGGTGTAAGACAAGAACCCACCAGATTTATTAAACCTTGACAGTGAAGGGGGTCTGAGAAAATTCAAATTCTTGCCAGGATTCATTATTAATCGGCCACAATCTTAACAACATTCGACATGCAGACGGTATTGGTAGCAGAAAACTGAAAGGAAAATACAGTGACTTCTACAGAAGATTGTAAATGAAAGCGAGAGGAAAGGACTAAATATCAGTTTTAAGAAAGCAGAATGTATGCTTCTTAGTAAAAGTATTAGGTTGGTGCAAAAATAATGTCGTTTTCTCACATATGTTACATTTATATATGATTTCTGAATTAATTCATTGATATATATAGCC
>OZ010604.1:52259841-52269841 GCA_963932145.1 Acanthosepion lycidas
GGCTGCTGTGGATGTGCGAATTTTCCAAATCTATCTGATTGTCGTCTCTGAGCTTTCGACACGGAGGAGTCATCATCAGGGGTGTGAAGGTGGTGAATTTATGAGGGTGATAATCAATAAGTACTTAAGCAAAATAAAATTATTATGTGGTACATTTAATGTGTCGTTATATCTTAAATTGGACGGAATAAATGCAGAATTCGTCTTATTTGCCGCGTGACACGATAACTTGATTCTGACGTGTGTGATGAGGTTTTCTTTTTTTTAATATTCATTGGAGAATGTTTTCTTTTTTTTTTCACCTCAAGCAAGGCGGGATGCTACTAGTACGCAGGGGGTTGCAGAGTGGGAGCGAGAATAAAGAGGTGTGGCGGAGGAAAGGATGAAGAGGACAGTGGATAGGTCAGGGCATCTGGAGATGTTGATTGACATTACATTTGAATAGTTGGAGATTATAGCTATCAGGGAAACAAGTAATAGGAAGGGAATTTCACAGATGGGAGGTGTGAGACATGAAGCTATTGGAGTAGAAGAGACGGCTACATATAACCGTTTCGACAGTGAAAGGGTGGGACCGTGATGCCAACCTAGTAATACGTTTAAATTCATGCAGTCTGGGAACTATCGAAAGTAGCTCGTCGGAGCAGTTACCGTGAAAGTATTTGTAGAAAAGACAGAGGGGGGGTGACGGCACGTCTCTGAGAGAGCGACTGAAGACGAGATGCCAGATCAGGGCCAATTACATTGCATATCCGTCTCTGGATTTTGTCGAGGACCTTAAGACGAACAGCGGGGGCTCCAGACCATATATGGCAGCAGTATTCCATGCAAGGGCGAATGGTTGATTTGTAGATTTGGAGGATGGACTCAGTCAAGAAAAACTTTTGAGACTTTTTTTTGTTAACGCATAGTTGTTTTTGTCTGATGTAGATGGTTTCAATAAATTTTAGTCTAGTTTTCTATTGGATTCAATTTTTATTTTGGCGTTGTTTGTAAGGAGCTGTCTGATCTTACTAAGGTTCCTATGGCGCTTGTTAATATGTTAAAATATCACGTAGGTTTGCGGGAAAGTGTGGCTATTGTGTAATCTATATAAGACATATGTTGCATAATGTTTACAGTAATACAATCTCCAATTGAAGAGATAAGGAAATAAACAACGGTGCTGGGTAGAGAAATATTTTTTATAATCAGACTGCTGGTTTTAATTTTTTATTGTATAATAAATGATAAATCATATGTGGGTATTTTCTTACAGGTTTAATATGTCCATATTTTATCTTCTTTTTTTTATTGCAATTTCATCCTTTTTGTAAGTATGGTACATTTGAGATTCTGTAGTATATGTTAATGGTATTGATATGAAACTTATCTCGAGAAGTAAGGTTTATGTTAAAATTAATATTAAATCGTAACAACGAGTTAACAATATCAAAAACAAGCAATTTAAAGTCATAAGGATGACGTAGCTAAATCCTCGATAGAAAAGTGGACGAGAGATGTGTGTGTCCGATGTATGATTCATTCATAAAAACTCAATTCAATTTGAAACTTTACGTTTTCTTGTGTGTATATATACAGATACTTCGTTATCTGAAAGTAGAGTTCCCATATGAAGCCGTAATGCAAAGAAGTAGTTACCTTTAATTTATATGGGAAATATTTTATACGTTCCCAAACCTCCAAAATAAAATTATGTCAGATTTTCAATGCAATGATTGCAGAAAAAGTATGACGACCTTTAATGGGATGTCTCTCATCCACATAAAATAGCTAAGAATTTGCTGACAAAATTGATTCACTGTGTTAGGCTAGAGAGTTTTTGTCTCCAGAATCTATCTGACATATTTATAAGTTTATTATTCGTTGACACTCCGAATATTGCTGTCAAATCTGGTTTGGCTATAAATTTAGAGATTCTTGATGAAATCCAAAGAAGAATCTGCAATGTTATTGGTCCTGACCGGGCATCTCGGCTTCAGTCACTTTTCAACTGCCGTAACGTACCTTGCCTCTGCTTTTTCTATAAATACTTTCATGGCAGGTATTTACTCTGTCTCCCCACTAAGACGAATTGTGACACAAGGTCTTTTTTTTAAGGTGGACACCCGAGCGCGTACACCCGGGCCAGGAACAAAAATTGCCCGCAGTCCTCGCACCCGTCGGTTGTGCTGGCCTCAATACGAACACCGATCCCTCTCTCTGGTGCAATGAGAGGGTGCGGCTTCGGGCAGCTGTTCCCCAGGACTGGGCACCTCTCAGTACAATTTTCATCCGTTGCGACCGAGTCGCCCCTGAGTGCACTCTGCCCAAAGACAGAGACGCAACTGAGAGATGATAAATAGATTTGTTGCAAACCACTCTAGAGAGTGGTTTACTTTACTTTCATAGTAATTATTCTGATTAACTTTCCTCTACGTTACCAAGATTTTATGAATTTAAGCGCAGTACTAGATTGTCAACAAGGTCTCATCATTTTACAGTTGAAATGACTAGATGTAACCGTAAGTTCTATGCTAAGAGTTTCTTCTATCGCACTTCTCACTTGTGGAACCCTCTTCCTGCTTCTTGCTTTCCAGTCTGGTCTTCAAAAATTTAAATGCAATATCAGTTCGTATCTTTTGTCTTCTTAATTCTTGTTATTTTACTGTCCTCTCTCTTTAATAGTAGTTTTTCTTTTTCATATATTCTTTCACCTTTAATAAACTCCTTGCATCTTGGCAGTTTAGGTCTCATCATTTTTAGAGTTCAAATGGCTAGATCTAACCGTAAGTTCTATGCTAACAGTTTCTTCTATCGCACTTATCACCTCGTTAGTGTCTTCTTGTTTATTCTTCTTTTATTGTTCTCGCTCTTTAATAATGTTGTTCTTTCACTCTCAGTAGTCCTTTGCGTCTTAGTGGCTTTATTACCTTGTGAAACGATTAAAAAGAATTAATTACCACCGATCAGACCCTAAATTTGCTCCAGTCCTTATGGCGGTTATATTCTCAATGAAGCACCGTATCCCTAACATCTATTGCGCATATGAAAAAGGTAAGATCAATTTTACCCTTCATGATTTAAAAAAAAGAGAACCAGCCGCCCGGTTTAGCCCTCACTCAACAGAGCTGAAATCGAGGGAATAAATGTCACAATATAAAATATAAAAGAAATGTAATGTATTAAAGGCAGAACAATCAAATTGAAAAAAAAACCCCAAAAACAATAAAAAACGACTAGCCCTAACAGGCATTCCCGCTGTTTACTGAGGGAGGGCTGTCTGGACCTGACATAGGGTGTTTCTAATGCCTTTAAAGAATGGGTGATCACGATTCAGGATGGTAAAAGATTTCGTGCTGAAATTGGTGACACATTTTGGACTATTTATAAGATGCTCCATCATGGCAGAACCATATGTGTTATTGACCACGTCACTCAATTCTTTTTTCTAATCATGAAGGGTAAAATTGGTCTTACCTTTTTATTTATATGATAAAGTTCTGTAACCCTAAGAAAATTACGATATATATATATATATATATATATATATATATATATATATATATATATACGATTTAGTGCTGAAAAATTGATTATTCGACGAGCTCCCCTAGAGTTATGAAATGTCAGGATTTTCATTTTGCAGTTTAACAACGTTGCTACATTCTTTGTTAAGTTTCTTTGTTTTTTTTTCTATGTGCCGTCTCCCTTAAGGGCGTTGGGCGATCATGGCTCTCTGCAACATCCTCTACTTTGTAGCACTTAGCAATATTTGGCTCTTTACTACTCTCCTCCCTTTCCATTCTGACATCTGTTCAAATCAGCTCGTTAGGTAGGTGGGCCGCGTACTTTCCACCTGACCTATTTGCTCGCTACATGTCCTTATGAGTGTCAGATTTTCTGAGCCAAGCTTCTTGACCCCCCCAAAAAAAAATAAAAAAAGGAAAAAAAATTCTGATGTTTGGTCATTGAATTACTGGTAGAGGCACGATGAAGTAGAATGGGTATCGGCTCGTATTGAGAAATCGGATAGCCGAGTTCGAATTCCAGTCGAGTTCATTATATCCACTTGCTAATACCCTTAGGAAAGGTATGAATCTATCTGATCTACACCCCACTCCGCAGCTATGGGCAAATAGCAGGACAGACTGGGTGGCAATCGGTCTAGGAGAATGAAAACTATATATATATATATATATATATATATATATATATGCGACATCATTTGACATTTCTGGGGTGAGCTTTATACCGAATAGATGTTAGGGAAACAGTGCTTCATTGAGAATATAACCGCCCATAAGTACTGGAGCAAACTTATGGTCTGATCGGTGGTGATTAATTTTTTTTTAATTCAAAACCTGAGGCGGGTCATTTTTCCCTACACTTCTAATCATAGGGAAATAGCATAAAAGCCTGGGTTCTATAGCCTTGGTTAGCAACCAATCTCGGAGAAAGAAAATTCTGAATTCAAACCGGCCTGGCGAGTATTGTGCTCTCCAGGCCGTCTTGCGCAGGGAACACCACAGTTACTGCGTCTGCAGAGCATATAGTACCCCTATGCGTTACGGGATTTGTGGTCGTGTGATCATTGAATTACTGGTCTGTTGCTGTTATAATCTCCAAATCATTTGAAAAAATCTTCCAGAGCCTTGGAAACAGTAAATATCAGATGGAGCCAAATTTAATGAGTAGTCTGGATTTTCTACGCACTGGAACACAAATTCCTCAATAACACGATCAACATCACAGCAGTGGAAGAAGGTGCATTGTCATATGCAAGGAGAACACCTTTCTGTGTTTTTTTCTGTTTTGCTTTCAATGCTTCTTTTAGTATGCACGTCTTCGAGTAGGATTCCGTATGAACTTGTATTGGCACTTCTGGAGAGAACCAGACATCAAATTACATTCTTTAACACAATCACAAAAAATCCTTATTTTTTAGTTAATGATTTTAGTTACTTGTATTTCTTCAGTCATGGAGTATCCAATTACCGCTACTGAATGGACTGTCATTTGATCCCCGGATCAGAGTTGTGTAACTATATTTTATTAACAGTGTCAAATCTTTCAAAATATCTTTCGTTAGATCTCCGAAAATGCTGCACAATTAACTTGGGTGTTCCAAACTAATTCTGGATATTCCAAACTGATTCTGGGTATTCCAAACAGATTCTGGATATTCCAAACTGATTCCGGGTATTCCAAACTGATTCTGGGTATTCCAAACAGATTCTGGATATTCCAAACTGATTCTGGGTATTCCAAACTAATTCTGGATATTCCAAACTGATTCTGGATATTCCAAACTGATTCTGGGTATTCCAAACAGATTCTGGGTATTCCAAACTGATTCTGGATATTCCAAACTGATTCTTGATATTCCAAACAGATTCTGGATATTCCAAACAGATTCTGGGTATTCCAAACTGATTCTGGATATTCCAAACTGATTCTGGATATTCCAAACTGATTCTGGGTATTCCAAACTAATTCTGGGTATTCCAAACTATTTCTGGATATTCCAAACTGATTCTGGATATTCCAAATAGATTCTGGGTATTCCAAAGTGATTCTGGATATTCCAAACTGATTCTGGGTATTCCAAACAGATTCTGGATATTCCAAACTGATTCTGGGTATTCCAAACAGATTCTGGATATTCCAAACTGATTCTGGGTATTCCAAACTAATTCTGGATATTCCAAACTGATTCTGGATATTCCAAACTGATTCTGGGTATTCCAAACAGATTCTGGGTATTCCAAACTGATTCTGGATATTCCAAACTGATTCTTGATATTCCAAACAAATTCTGGATATTCCAAACAGATTCTGGGTATTCCAAACTGATTCTGGATATTCCAAACTGATTCTGGATATTCCAAACTGATTCTGGGTATTCCAAACTAATTCTGGGTATTCCAAACTATTTCTGGATATTCCAAACTGATTCTGGATATTCCAAATAGATTCTGGGTATTCCAAAGTGATTCTGGATATTCCAAACTGATTCTGGGTATTCCAAACTAATTCTGGGTATTCCAAACAGATTCTGGATATTCCAAACTGATCTGGATATTCCAAACTAATTCTGGGTATTCCAAACTGATTCTGGGTATTCCAAACAGATTCTGGATATTCCAAACAGATTCTAGATATTCCAAACTGATTCTGGGTATTCCAAACAGATTCTGGATATTCCAAACTGATTCTGGGTATTCCAAACTGATTCTGGGTATTCCAAACTGATTCTAGATATTCCAAACTGATTCTGGATATTCCAAACTGATTCTGGGTATTCCAAACTAATTCTGGATATTCCAAACTGATTCTGGATATTCCAAACTGATTCTGGGTATTCCAAACAGATTCTGGGTATTCCAAACTGATTCTGGATATTCCAAACTGATTCTTGATATTCCAAACAGATTCTGGATATTCCAAACAGATTCTGGGTATTCCAAACTGATTCTGGATATTCCAAACTGATTCTGGATATTCCAAACTGATTCTGGGTATTCCAAACTAATTCTGGGTATTCCAAACTATTTCTGGATATTCCAAACTGATTCTGGATATTCCAAACAGATTCTGGGTATTCCAAAGTGATTCTGGATATTCCAAACTGATTCTGGGTATTCCAAACTAATTCTGGGTATTCCAAACAGATTCTGGATATTCCAAACTGATCTGGATATTCCAAACTAATTCTGGGTATTCCAAACTGATTCTGGGTATTCCAAACAGATTCTGGATATTCCAAACAGATTCTGGATATTCCAAACTGATTCTGGGTATTCCAAACAGATTCTGGATATTCCAAACTGATTCTGGGTATTCCAAACTGATTCTGGGTATTCCAAACTGATTCTAGATATTCCAAACTGATTCTGGATATTCCAAACTGATTCTGGGTTTCCAAACAGATTCTGGGTACTCCAAACTAATTCTGGGTATTCCAAACTAATTCTGGGTATTCCAAACTAATTCTGTGTATTCCATACTGATTCTGGGTTTCCAAACTGATTTCGGAAATTCCGATATCGCTTTATGTCGGCATTCCAACATTTTGATGCACATTTGTCTGACGATTTCTGCATAACCAACTCGGCAAGAATTATAAGCGTAATACGCTCTTGAATAATCTCGTCACCTTACATAATCTCTTATAATAAGATTCTCTAGCTTTATAGATAATCTCTTATGCTAGAGATTCGTCGATCAGCCAAAATTATGTCTTGAATATGATCAACAGTTTCAGCAGTTGAGATCACGCTGGAGGTTGGCAAAATATTCTTCACAGGCAAGTATCAGTCAGTTTCGTGCCATGTGTGATACACGCTTAGGCGATCATGTATCTTTCGATACATGACTGACGAGGTAGATTTTTTCTAGCAGTAGGTTGCCATTTTTTTCTGCGGTAGACCAGTTGCCATCCAAGATTATACAACCCAGTGTGTCCTGCTATTTACCCATAACTGGAGGAGAAGAAGAGGATTCATACATTTCCCAAGGGTATTAGCACATAAGTAAATGTAATGGATGCGACTGGAATTCGAACTCGGCTCTCCGATCCCTCAATCCGAATCGCTATCCACCGTGTCTCGATGCAGTGGTATAGCGAATCCCGTAGGGGCATCACATGTACTACACCCGCAGGGGAAGTGGTGTTTCTTGGACAAGATAGAACCCATGCCGGAATTGAGAGTTCCCTTCTCCTAGACCAAAGTGTATAAAACCCATTCCGTCACGCTATTTCCCCATAGCTGGAGGGAGAAGAAGAGGATTCATACCTTTTCCAAGGGTATTAGCACATAAGTGAATGTAATGGATACAACTGGAATTCGAACTCGGATCTCCGATTCTTTAATCTGAGCCGCTATCCATTTCTCCACCATGCCTCCAGGCGTGTATAAGAGTCGCGTTTCAGTTATTCATTTTTTCTTTTTTGGCATTGTATTCCTATAGATTTCCATTTGAATTTTTTCAACACTAATAGAAATTTCATGACAGTCCGGAATTCAGCAGCAGCAGCAGCAGAAGAAGAAGAAGAAGAAGAAAGAAAGAAAGAAAGAAAAGGAAATATAATCGAGTATTAAAACCTAGTATAAAACTTGCATTTCTATCACAGGTTTAGTTAAAGGAACAATGGCAAACTTTTTGTCTTGTGCGTTTTCCTCCTTCTTTATGCGCAATATCCCTTTAGGGTGTGGCTCTCCACAATTTCCTGTCCTATGTAGCTCTTGATAAATTTTGTCTTTTCGTTATTTTTTCTAAACCCTGTTTCGCTCATCAAATATGTCATGCGCTTGTTTCCTCTGTCCCTCTTGCCCTCAATCTGTTCTGTGAGTATCAGATTTTTTTCCAAGTCCTAGTTTTCATTATGTGCCCCAGAAATGTCAACTGTCTTTTTCTGATATTAAATATATAATTTTTCTTTCTTTTCCATTTTCTCTAAAACCTCATCATTACTCACATGTTTGGTCTATGGTATCCTCAGCATCCTTCTGTAGAAGCACATTTCTGTTGCCTCTCCCTCATCTTTAAGGAGAGCGTCCATCATTCACTGCCATATAATACAGATAACCCATAACAGTCCAGTACTTATTTTTTGTTTCGGAAGTTTTCAATTTTCTTAATACTCTGCTTAACTATTTGAATGCATATTTGGTAATCCCGATGGGTTGTAGCAATACGATCTCTCACACATTCTTAAAAGATAAATAGATAATTTTGATTTTACTTTTAAGTCAATTTAATGACCTGAGTATCTTAGGAATCTTGTCTCCAGTCAATTTAATGACCAGGATTTTTCAGGATTCCTGTCTACAGCCCGCCTTTGAATTGGCACACATTAAATTTTGTTAGTGATTTTAGATATCCTAAAAATAGAGTCCTTTGAAAAAGTGACCACCCAAAATCTGAATAGGGGGGGGTCTCCTTTTCCGGAACATAAGGGGACGGATAGGGGTAGTGGGACTCCAGCCAGAATCCATACAAGCACAGAAAGTCAGGAACAGCGGTCAGTAAGGAAGGGACCTGCTGCCAGTCAGCTACTGAGCAGTCAGAGAGAAGGAAGAGACCAGAAGTGATTGAGTTAAGTGTGCAATCGTATTGTTTGCTATTCCCCAATCAGTGTCTTGAGAAGTATTTGTCGTTATTCTTTGTTGAATTCAATCACGGCCAATAAGACAAACTTAGCGAGCCGGGCGAATACGCATATGCAGCCGATCTTGGATGTCACCACAGCTTGGGTAGTGACATGCGCAAGGCATCATCACAGCGTTTTCGGGTTTCAGTGTCGCATATTCCGTACTCGGTTGAAACACTTTCCCGATATTTAAATTTTTGTACTGGTTTCATTTTGGTATCTTTGATTTGATGAGTATTTTCGGCTCAACCTTTTTCTAACAAATATGCATTCTGTCTTCTTGTAGTTTATAATTAGTCCTTTCTTCTCGTTTTCCTTCTGTAGGAGAAAATTTTTTTTTACTGCGTCTGCATGAGGCTGTGTTGTCTGCGTATCATATGTTGTTAATATTTTGGCCGCTGATAACGAATTCTGGAAAGATTTCGGTAGAAAATTACTCCTCTAGTTGCTCCATCTTGAAACAAAAAGTCTGTAGCTGTTGCGATGCCTGTTCTATATTGCCAAATGATTACTGCGTTCACAATAAGCTGCGGCGCCGGGTTGTGGACTCTCGACGGAAGTCGAATAAAAAAACACATAGCTCGAAGATTATATACTGAAAATTTCAGATTTCAATTCAATTCCTAGATGAAGGAAAGGATTTACAGTTTTATTGTTTATATTTCAGGAAATAGTTGAGAGCATTAATCGTTCCCGTTCCAAAAAGTCATGCTGTATAAAGGAATAAATACAAGGGTTATTCAAAAATTATCCGCACATTCGCCACTGTATATCTTTATATTTGACTTTACCTTGTAAACTATAAAATGTGTGTGTGCGCGCGCACACACGCACACGCAAACTTCCTGACAGACTTACACACAG
>OZ010604.1:52274841-52284841 GCA_963932145.1 Acanthosepion lycidas
GTTGTCCTGATGTTATATAGACCGCAGATCCTTTGTATTTGAAAAGCAATGATGAGGACAATAGTCCGACTAATGTAAATACTGTAAATAATACGTCATCTCAGAATATATATATATATATATATATATATATATATATATATATATATATATAGGTATAAATTATATAGTATAAAAAGATATATTTCCGCAACTTAAAGTTGCATATACTCAAGCTGATTTTTTGTTTTTTTACAGAATTGTCAGGTGGTTGGAAAGAATATATATATATATATATATATATATATATATTATGTGTATGTCTGTGTCTATGTGTGTGCGTGTGCGTGTGTTTATATGTGGGTGTGTCTGTGTGCGTTTCGTTAAAGACAACTGCCATTTTTTGTAAATTATTTTTGTGTTCTGAATGTATAGGTTTCCAGAGTTATACGGATGTTTTATTTTCCAAACATGTAGGTAGGTTTAAGTGAGTTCTAGTGGAGCTGTGGTCGGATAGAACTATTAGAGGACATTTGAACACACACACACACACACACACACACACACACACACACACACACACACACACATACAAACCTATCTGTCTGTATCCGAAATATACTAAATGAAAATAGAAGCATAATAACCTCTTCCACATGTAAAAAAAATATAATGGAAGTCTTAATAATAAAAAGAAAAAGCCAATACTCAATAATGATAACTGCGAACACGGCCACAATATGCAGACCGTATTCGTAAAATAAAAAATTCCTATAACAATAGAATCATATATACAACCCATACATTACCTTGAAAAATAAAAATAAAATCATCCCTGATAATGGCTAAAAGTACAGCCGAAAGCCCTCGTAAATGTAGAACATTTGGATAGCTTTTATACACTTTGTATTCGGAAAAGTAAACAGTTGTACAAACACAAGAAAAAATAAATAAAAAAGCTTAATCGCAGTACCTTGTCAGTCGTCTTTAACGAAACATGTATGAAAGAGAGTTTGCTGCCTAAATGATCAATATATATATATATATATATATATATATATATATATATATATATATGTGTGTGTGTGTGTGTGTGTGTGTGTGTGTGTGTGTTTGTGTGTGTTGAGAAATATAGTTTCAAGGTGTGCTATATTTATGGGATAAAGTGCTCAATATCAGAGCGTATGTAAACATGAAAGTGAACATTAAAGTTAACAGAGGCGGCAGACCGTAGGGTCTGATGACTGCGTTTAGCATGAAACAGTCTGTCACCTCAAAGTGTTGACTTCAATGTTCACTATTATATACCCATGTTGGAGTAATGGATAGCGGGTTGGATTGAGTAATCGGAGAGCTGATTTCGAATTCCAGTCGAATCCATTACATTCACTTACGTGCTAATACCCTTGGGAAAGGTGTGAATCCTCTTCTTCTCCCCCCAGTTATGGGTAAATAGCAGGACAGACTGGGTTCTGTAGCCTTGGATGGCAACTTGTCTAGGAGAATGACAACTCTGAATTCAAAACCTGCGTTTGGGAAACCCTGTGGCACATAGTGCACCAGGTCTCTGTATTTGGCCCTTCAAAAAGTGTGGATGGTCCTGCACGAAGCCTTCACCACTATAATCAAATCACATGTGTCGGGTTGTCAGGTTCCTAGGAACTGATCTCCTTGGCCCTCATACGTCGAATTCGACGGAAGAGTATATATATATATATATATATATATATATATATATATATATATATATAGAGAGAGAGAGAGAGAGAGAGAGATGTAGAGTCTGAGATAGATAATAATAATATACAAACTAAGATATGCATACATACATACGTGCAATTATATACACACACAAACCCATATATAGAGAGAGATGGACAGACTAGTATAGATAGATAGAGAGAAAGATAGATTGTGTGTGTGTAAGAGAGAGAGAGAGAGAAGGAAGGAAGGAAGGAAGGAAGGAAGGAAGGAAGGAAGGAAGGAAAATAGAATTGATCCTGTCAAATTCAATAGTAATTTCCTCGGGACAAGACTACAAGGACTTTTCATATAATCGCAGATGAACAGATAAGTTGGTTAATAACGATAATGATTAATTTTTATGATTTCCGACGTTGGTAAAAACGAAACAAAAAAAGTAAGAAAACAATAATAACTTGAAATAATGAAACATATAGTCATCATCAAACCAGTTGTCTTAACATTTGTGTTGTTTGCCGTAAAAATAAATGCAATATATTTCCTCGTTAGATTTCTTATCTAAATTATCATTACGCCCATTTCGCTTGCTATCGTCTTAGCGAATTAATTAATAAACGAATCTCTTAATTGTACTTGTATTTTCCCTGGGAATGTGTTGTCTGCTTTCTTCCATAACTTTCTTCTCTCTTTGTCATTTTTTGTATATTTTTTTCTTTTCTAGATATGGCGTGACTCAGTGATTTCATCAATGCACTCAAGGGCAAAGAAAGTATAATAGAAAGAAAGAAAGAAAGAAAAAAAACGAAAGAAAAAATTAAAAGAAAGAAAGAAAGGATTAAGTTTTTTTTTTAAAAAGGAAAGAAAGAAAGAGAAAAAATGAGAAAAAGTAAAAAAAAAAGAAAAAAGAATTAAGAAAAAAGAAAATACAAGAAATAAGTAAAAGAAAGAAAAAAAAGAATGAAAAAATAACGAAAAAAGAAAGAAAGAAATAATAAAAAAGAGATAAAAAGAAAAGAAAGAAAAATGAGATGAGAAAATAGAAAGAAAGAAAAATTAAGAAAAAGAAAATATTAAAAAGAAAGAAAGAAGGAAGAATTAAGAAATAATAAAGAATTAAGAAAAAGGAAAAGAAAGAAAGAAAGAATTAAGAAAAAGGAAAAGAAAGAAAGAATTGAGAAAAAGGAAAAGAAAGAAAGAAAGAATTAAGAAAAAGGAAAAGAAAGAAAGAAAGAATTAAGAAAAAGGAAAAGAAAGAAAGAAAGAATTGAGAAAAAGGAAAAGAAAGAAAGAAAGAATTAAGAAAAAGGAAAAGAAAGAAAGAAAGAATTGAGAAAAAGGAAAAGAAAGAAAGAAAGAATTAAGAAAAAGGAAAAGAAAGAAAGAATTGAGAAAAAGGAAAGAAAGAAAACATAGAAAGAAAAATTTGCGAAAGAGAAAAGATGAATAAAAAAGAAAGGAAGAAAAAAGCCAAAGGGAGGAATAATTATCAAAACAAAGAAAGAACGAAGAATTAAGGAAAAAAGAAAGCAGGAAATAAAGAAAAGAAAAAACGAAAGAAGAAAGAAAGAAATTAAGAAAAACAGAAAGAATTAAAAAAAGAAAAACGAAGAATGAAAAATGAAATAAAAGAGTAAAAAAAGAAGACTGAAAGAATGAAATAAGAGGGAGGAAGAATTGAAAAAGAAAGAAAGAACGAAAGAATTAAAAAAAGAAGGAAAGAACGAAAGAATTAAGAAGACTGAAAGAATGAAATAAGAGGGAGGAAGAATTGAAAAAGAAAGAAAGAATGAAAGAATTAAGAAAGAAAAAAGAAGAATGAAAAAGTGGGAGAAAGAATTGAAAAAGAAAGAAAGAATGAAAGAATTAAAAAAAGAAGGAAAGAACGAAAGAATTCAGAAAGAAAAAAGAAGACTGAAAGAATGAAATAAGAGGGAGGAAGAATTGAAAAAGAAAGAAAGAATGAAAGAATTAAAAAAAGAAGGAAAGAACGAAAGAATTAAGAAAGAAAAAAGAAGACTGAAAGAATGAAATAAGAGGGAGGAAGAATTGAAAAAGAAAGAAAGAATGAAAGAATTAAAAAAAGAAGGAAAGAACGAAAGAATTAAGAAAGAAAAAAGAAGACTGAAAGAATGAAATAAGAGGGAGGAAGAATTGAAAAAGAAAGAAAGAATGAAAGAATTAAAAAAAGAAGGAAAGAACGAAAGAATTAAGAAAGAAAAAAGAAGACTGAAAGAATGAAATAAGAGGGAGGAAGAATTGAAAAAGAAAGAAAGAATGAAAGAATTAAAAAAAGAAGGAAAGAACGAAAGAATTAAGAAAGAAAAAAGAAGACTGAAAGAATGAAATAAGAGGGAGGAAGAATTGAAAAAGAAAGAAAGAATGAAAGAATTAAAAAAAGAAGGAAAGAACGAAAGAATTAAGAAAGAAAAAAGAAGACTGAAAGAATGAAATAAGAGGGAGGAAGAATTGAAAAAGAAAGAAAGAATGAAAGAATTAAAAAAAGAAGGAAAGAACGAAAGAATTAAGAAAGAAAAAAGAAGACTGAAAGAATGAAATAAGAGGGAGGAAGAATTGAAAAAGAAAGAAAGAATGAAAGAATTAAAAAAAGAAGGAAAGAACGAAAGAATTAAGAAAGAAAAAAGAAGACTGAAAGAATGAAATAAGAGGGAGGAAGAATTGAAAAAGAAAGAAAGAATGAAAGAATTAAAAAAAGAAGGAAAGAACGAAAGAATTAAGAAAGAAAAAAGAAGACTGAAAGAATGAAATAAGAGGGAGGAAGAATTGAAAAAGAAAGAAAGAATGAAAGAATTAAAAAAAGAAGGAAAGAACGAAAGAATTAAGAAAGAAAAAAGAAGACTGAAAGAATGAAATAAGAGGGAGGAAGAATTGAAAAAGAAAGAAAGAATGAAAGAATTAAAAAAAGAAGGAAAGAACGAAAGAATTAAGAAAGAAAAAAGAAGACTGAAAGAATGAAATAAGAGGGAGGAAGAATTGAAAAAGAAAGAAAGAATGAAAGAATTAAAAAAAGAAGGAAAGAACGAAAGAATTAAGAAAGAAAAAAGAAGACTGAAAGAATGAAATAAGAGGGAGGAAGAATTGAAAAAGAAAGAAAGAATGAAAGAATTAAAAAAAGAAGGAAAGAACGAAAGAATTAAGAAAGAAAAAAGAAGACTGAAAGAATGAAATAAGAGGGAGGAAGAATTGAAAAAGAAAGAAAGAATGAAAGAATTAAAAAAAGAAGGAAAGAACGAAAGAATTAAGAAAGAAAAAAGAAGACTGAAAGAATGAAATAAGAGGGAGGAAGAATTGAAAAAGAAAGAAAGAATGAAAGAATTAAAAAAAGAAGGAAAGAACGAAAGAATTAAGAAAGAAAAAAGAAGACTGAAAGAATGAAATAAGAGGGAGGAAGAATTGAAAAAGAAAGAAAGAATGAAAGAATTAAAAAAAGAAGGAAAGAACGAAAGAATTAAGAAAGAAAAAAGAAGACTGAAAGAATGAAATAAGAGGGAGGAAGAATTGAAAAAGAAAGAAAGAATGAAAGAATTAAAAAAAGAAGGAAAGAACGAAAGAATTAAGAAAGAAAAAAGAAGACTGAAAGAATGAAATAAGAGGGAGGAAGAATTGAAAAAGAAAGAAAGAATGAAAGAATTAAAAAAAGAAGGAAAGAACGAAAGAATTAAGAAAGAAAAAAGAAGACTGAAAGAATGAAATAAGAGGGAGGAAGAATTGAAAAAGAAAGAAAGAACGAAAGAATTAAGAAAGAAAAAAGACGAATGAAAAAATAAAATAAAGGAGAGTTTCAGTTCTGAGTTCATTATATTCACTGACACTCAAGAGAGAAAGAATTAAAAAAGAAAGAAAAAACGAAAGAATTGGGAAAGAAAAAGAAGAATGATAAAATGAAATAAAAGAAAGAATTAAAAAAGAAGGAAAGAATTAAGAAAAAAGAAAAGAAAAAGCAATAATGAAAAAGAACTATTTCTTAAAATACACTACTTCGTATGTAATAAAAAGTTTTAAGAATTAAGGAGAATATTTTAAATTGCTTTGCGCCAGACTAAACCAAACTAAGTAAAATACCTTTTATTCACGATCGCAGGTCACGTAACCTATTAGGACCGTAGCGACACCACATGTAGTGCAGCCATAGCAGCAGTGGGTGAATCTAGAGCAAGATAGATGACAAAGCCCATCCCTCTTGTGACTGAAAGTGTGGAGCGCGTGACAGTCGGCGTTCTGAGTTCGAATTCTAACCGAGTCTCTTTCGTTCATTTCGCACTAATAGCCTTAGAAAAGGTATGAATCCATCTCCCTTCAACTGTGGGTTAAATAACAGAGCAGACAGAGCTCTACTGCCTTGTTTGGTATCCAGTGTAGGAAAAGAACGGCTCGGAATTCAAACATTTTTTAAGGGCAACTTGTCTAGGAGAAAGAAAACTCCGAGTTCAGAACGAACAAGAAGAAGGATGTCCTCATTTTATTCACTTGACTACGAAAAGCGCTTTCAGTACGATCACCGAAGTTAAGCAAGGTCGAACCTGCTCAGTACCTGGATGGATGACCGCTTGGGAATACGATGTGCTGAACAACTTGGATGTGCGGGAGGTGTAATGGATCTTGGGCTTTTTAATCGGAGATCCGTGTTCCAATTATAGTTGGGAAAGATATGAATCAGCCTCTTCTCTCCCCAGCTATGGGTTAATTAGTAAGACTTCTATCACTAAATTATTATAATCTTTAAATTATTATTATCTTTAAATTATTATTATCACTAAATTACTATTATTCTCAAAAAAATTCTGATACTCTAAAATATTTTCTGGCTTTAAATAACCTGCAAATGATTGAACAAACCGTAGAAAACGAATCAATAACACGAGAGATGTTTTCGGCATGCCATTAGAAATTTTTGGCTGACATTGTTCAAGTTTTACTCAGGGATCCATTATTGTAGCCATATGTATCTGACAATTTTCTATTCTTAATTCGGTTTTGGTTTTTTGGCGCTTTGCTTGACGCCATCTTTATAAATTAAAAAAAAAAAATATGACTGGGCTAAAAGATTTCTGGAGGTTGAAATACTCTGTATGCTGCTATTTAAAAACAAATCAATATTTTTAGTATTAAAATTTTTACTCTGCATTATATTGATTTCATAAAGGGCACTTCGATGTGTTGTAATAGTTAACAAGATGTCCTCGCTAGATCGATTACGACTAAGCATTGAGTTCGATCTTCACGGGGTGCTCATGACATTCAGTCTCGTACCACATCTAAACTTAGCTTAGTCAATTGTTATACGAATTTTATAAAAACTCAGATTAACTTCATTGATTTGGAAGGGATCTTCTTCGGTATGCCCTGTCTCTTTAAGTCATAAGCGAACATAGCTCTCCATAACTTCCAATCCACTAGAAGAGATCTTCTTCGGTTATCCTTGTCTCTTTAGCTCATAGGGGACTATGGCTCTTCATAACTTCTAATCTAATGGAAGGGATCTTCTTCGGTATCCCCTGTCTCTTTAAGTCATAGGCGACCATGGCTCTCCATAACTTCCAATCCACTGGAAGGGATCTTCTTCGGTTATCCTTGTCTCTTTAACTCATAGGCGACCATGGCTCTCCATAACTTCCAATCCACTGGAAGGGATCTTCTTCGGTATGCCCTGTCTCTTTAAGACATAGGTGACCATGGCTCTCATTAACTTCTAATCTACTGGAAGGGGTCTTCTTCGGTATCCCCTGTCTCTTTAAGTCATGACTGACAATGGCTCTCCATGACTTCCAATCCACTGGAAGTGGTCTTCGTCGGTGTGCCCTGCCCTTTAAGTCATAGGCGACCATGGCTCTCCATTACTTCCAATCCACTGACAGGGATCTTCTTCCTTATACCCTGCCTCTTTAAATCATAAGCAAAATGGCTCTCCATAACTTCCAATCCACTGGAAGGGATCTTCTTCGGTATGCCCTGTTTCTTTAAGTAATAAGCGACAATGGCTCTCCATAACTTCCAATCCACTTGGAGGGATCTTCTTCGGTATGCCCCGTCTCTTTAAGACATAGGCGACCATGGCTCTCAATAACTTCCAATCCGTTGTAGCCCTTAGCAACGTTTCTCCCTTTGACTTCCTCCCACCCCCTCGTTCCGTCAGTCATTCACACAAGCTCGTCAGCTGCCTCCCCTAGCTCTGTTGCCTTCGATATACCCTGTGAGTGCTAAATACTCCAAGCATTCTTTCTTCATAATGTGTTTTTTTAAATTAATTTTCGAAGAAATTTCAACTGTCTCTGTATATAAATGTTACTTTTTGTTACAATTTTCTTTATGAGTTCCTCATTGCTTACTCACTTCGTCCATGGAATTCTCATTATCCTTCTGTAGAACCACATTCCCGTTGATTTCAGTCTTTCTCTTCGTCTGTGGGGAAGATTGTCCAGCATTCACTGACATACAACAGGATTGATATCGCACAGCAGTTCAGCACGCTTTTCTTTTTTCGAAATTTTACTGTTTCTTATTACTTAGCCGAGCTTTTGGATGGCATCTTTCGCTAATCCAGTGCGCATTCCGATTTCAGTGTCGCATTTTCCATCCCCTATTAAATCACTTCCCAGATATTTAAACTTCTGAACTCGTTTGATGTCAATCTTTCCAGTTCGTAGTTTGCTTATTTGGTTTTTGTCTTGATCACAACTAAGCTAAAAATCTTCTTACAGTTGATAACTAGTCCGTTTTTATTGCTTTCTTTTACTACCATGTCTAGGAGGTCTTGTAGTTTTCTTTCCGCGTCTGCCATCAACACAGTGTCATCTGCGTATCTTGTTATGATTACGCCGACAAATAATAAATCTTGATAGGGTCGCCAGTTCCCTTAAAATAGACTCGCTTGACCTAATTTAAACCATCTGTTTGGAGGACCCTTACGTTTTCCCCAGAAGCGATCATTGAACTTTGTTATCGAAAAGTGTAGAATTTTCCAGTTTTGAATTCCGGACTTTCATGAAATTCCTATCATTGTAGAAAAAAATGTTGAGGTAGGGTAAATTTTAAGACTAAAACGTTTGATTTACTATGACATTTTGAGGCGGCGTAATTTTTAAAAGACTAAAACCCATGATTGAAATTTTCTGGCGGGATGCATTTTTTAAGACCCATGATTTAATACGGAATTTTGATGTGGGGTAAATTTTTTGAAGAGTAAAGAGAATGATTTAATATGGAATTTTGATGTGGGTTAAATTTTTGAAGAGTAAAGACCATGATTTAATATGAAATTTTGAAGTGGGGTCATTTTCTGAAGAGTAAAGGCCATGATTTAATATGGAATTTTGAAGTGGGGTAATTTTCTAAAGAGTAAAGACCATGATTTAATATGGAATTTTGATGTGGGGTAATTTTTTTAAAGACGAAACTTCATGATTTAATATGAAATTTTGAGGCGGGTTAAATTTTTAAGACTAAAACCCTTGATTCAATATGAGGCGGGGTAAATTTTATGATTTAATATGAAATTTTAAAGCGGGGTATAATTTTTAAGACTAAAGCCCATGATTTAGTATGAAATTTTGAGGCGACGTAATTTTTTAAAAGAATAAAAACTCATGATTTCAAATGAAATTTTCTGCCGGGTACATTTTTAAAGACCCCTTGATTTAATATGAAATTTTTTTGAAGATTAAAACTCGTGAGTTACTATGAAATTTTGAGGCGGAGTATACTTTTTAAGACGAAAGCACATGATTTCGAATGAAATTTTGAGGAGGCGTAAATTTTTTTAAAGACTGAAACTCATGATTTAAAATTAAATTTTAAGGCAGGGTAAATTTTTTAAGACTAAAATCCATGAATATAATAAGAAATTTTGAGACAGGTTAAACCGTTTATGACTAAAACCCATAAATTAATGTGAAATTTTGAAGCGGTGTAAATTTTTAAGAGTAAAATCCATTAATTGAAACAGTCTAATGTGACGTCATTGTGTAACTGCTACTGGGTGCTGTAATTTCAAACGTCCAAGATGCAAAGAAAGGAGTTAAAATTACCTCACCGACACCACATCGGTCCTTGGTAAGTAGTTAAACAAAAATAAAAATAAAAATCTGAATTTCAGACAGTTTATCCACAACTTCGAACATAATACTCAACATCTTATCCGAAAGTTGTAAAAGAATAATAAAAAAATATTCAGCAGACAGACCTTGTCAGTTCTTTTTAATCAAATTTTTGGGGGCGAATACTTACTACCAATATATATATATATGACTTTATTGCCACCATATATATATATATATATATATATATATATATATATATATAT
>OZ010604.1:52287341-52299841 GCA_963932145.1 Acanthosepion lycidas
ATAATGTCGTTTTTTGACGTTAAAAAATAAGTCAAAAAACGACATCATTACGTCATTATTTTTGCACCAACCTAATAATTGGAGCAGAGTTAAAGCAACGTGTCACCGGAAGTAAATTGTGGCGGGAACAGGCAAACAGTGGTCATAGGGTCAGACTGTAAAACTTGCCGGGCATTAGTTTTCACGCCATGCACAGATTGCATTTACAAATAAGGCTTGACGACTGTTTATTTTGTACACGGCCCTGAAGGAAGAGAATGACTTGAAGAAAACGGTTGTTGAAATGGAATAGATAAATTTCCCGTGCAGTGCTGATAATCACGGTGGAGAAGAGTGAGTTCAAAGAAAAATCCCGAATTACAACTAATAGTTTAAATAAGATAACTTTGCTTATAGACTTGTCTTCAATAAGCAATTACGAGAGTAAGTTGAAAAGTTCACAGGTTGAGTGATGCACGAACTGTAAAAACTTGAATACATTAATTTTTATATTTTTTTTATTTTTTTTTATTAATAACAGCATTGTTTCTTTCCAGGTACGAAGATGGGCTGAAAACTCCATAGGCTTACTATGAAGGAGTGATGCTAGAGCTGTGAAATCTTGCATGCATTAATTTCAACTCTTCTTATTAATAACTGAATTGTTTCTTTCCAGGTACGAGGGCGGGCTGAAAACTTCATAGGCTGACTATGAAGGAGTGATAATCGAGATATGAAATCTTGCATGCATTAATTTCAACTTATCTTATTAATAACGGCATTGTTTCATTCCAGTTTCCACGGTAGGCTGAAAAGTTCACGGGCTGATTATGAAGGAGTGATACTCGAGCTGTGATATCTTGCATGCATTAATTTCAACTATTATTAATAACGGCATTGTTAATTTCCAGTTACGACGGTAGGCTGAAAAGTTCATTGGCTGATTTTGTAGGAGTGATGCTAGAACTGTGAAATCTTGCATGCATTAATTTCAGCTCTTGACTGTATTGTTACTTTCCAGGTACGAAGGCGAGCTGAAAACTTCATAGGCTGACTATGAAGGAGTGATGCTAGAGCTGTGACATCTTGCATGCATTAATTTCAACTCTTCTTATTAATAACTGAATTGTTTCTTTCCAGGTACGAGGGCGAGCTGAAAACTTCATAGGCTGTCTTTGAAGGAGTGATACTCGAGCTGTAAAATCTTGCATGGATTAATTTCAGCTCTTCTTATAAATAACTACATTCTTTCTTTCCAGGTAAACTGACATCTGACTATTCAAAAACAGTCTTAAAAAGTATTTAGTAGCATCTTCTTTTGAAAACTGGACAAAATTTGCTATTCTGATGTTATCAAGTACGTGTAGAAATAAGGTATATCCTCCAAGGACATTCATGTTGACCTGATTGTTACATTAGGGGATGGCACCCCAGCTTTATCGACAGTGTAAAAGTGGGCAGCTGCATTTAGGAGAGGAAGGTAGGGTCTTGAAGATGACTCAAGGTCCGGTCGTCCTGCAAATATCACTACAGAAGGAAACATCGATCGTGTTCGTGGTGATGGATGACAGGCGCTTGACTATAAATCAAATAATAAATCTTATTAACATATCCCGCGTAAGATTTGAGAAAATTCTGCACAATGAACTTGGCATGACGAAGGATTCTGCTCGGTTGATGCCACGTCTTCTGAAACATGATCAAATGCACACCAGGCTGATCATATCACGGGAAAATTTGACATTGTCGGAGACAGATCTAGCTGGTTTCCTTAAATGTTTCCTAACCCAGAATGTGTGTTGGGTTCATCACTTTGAACCACAGAAAAGAGACGGTAGAAGAATTTTTCGTCACCTATTCTAAAGAAGGCAAAATTCGTTTTATTTCAGGGAAGTTGATAACCTCTGTTTTGGGGAGGCAAAAGGCATTGTGTTCATTGTCTATCTTTAAAAGGGCCACACCATAGCAGTTACGAAAGGCTATCTCAATCAAACTGACAAAAGGGCTGTTGTTTCATCAGGACAATACTCCAGCACACGGTCTTGGTTTCCATGGCTGTTGTACATGACTGTAGCTTTGAACTGGTTGATCAACCTCCCTAATCTTGTGATTTGACTATCATCTGTTCCCCAACATGATAAAATACTTGGCTGGAACCATTCGTACATGCTTTGAATATTGCTGCGAAATATGATCCGAGGCTCCTGGTATATATGTAGAGATCTTTGATAAAATCCAAAGAAGAATCAGCAATATTATTGGTCCTGATCTGGCATCTTGGCTTCACTCACTTTCCTACCGCCGTAACGTAGCTTCTCTGAGCCTCTTCTATGAGTGAGATTTTAAGGGAAAGGTGTTCCTGTTATATATTTAGAGATTCTTGATAAAATCCAAAGAAGAATCAGCAATATTATTGGTCCTGACCTGGCATCTCGGCTTCAGTCACTTTCCTACCGCCGTAACGTAGCTTCTCTGTGCCTCTTCTATGAGTGAGATTTTAAGGGAAAGGTGTTCCTGTTATATATTTAGATATTCTTGATAATTATTGATACAAGGCGTAGATAGGTTCGCCTATTGTCCGGTTCACGCGCCTCCTATGTCTTTTGAACAGGTGCAGAGGTTTTTACATTGTTTCCTGTTTAGGATTCTTTTTCTGGTTCCTTCTAAAGTCTATTTCAGTTTTATATTTCTAACGTCACCGTCGAAACTCTGAAATTTTATTTATTATTTTAATATATTTCCTCAATAGGCGTAGATAGGTTCACCTATTGTCTGGTTCATACACCTCTTTTATCTTTTGAACAAGAGTAGAAGTTTATCTCTTGTTCCCTGTTTCGGTCTGGGTTTCCGGTTCCTTCTGAAGCTTTTTCATTCACTTTCACTTCCAGTTGTCCTCCTCCCACCGCACCTTAATGGCATTAGAGCCTTACTTGAGTGACTTGATTTTAAAAAAAAGTGCTGCTAATTAATCCATAATTGGCGGAGGTGGATTCATGCCTTTTCCAAGGCTATTTGTGCATAAGTAAATATAACAAACCAAACTGGAATTTGAACTCGGTTCTTCAATTTCCAATTCTGAGCCGTAATCTATTACACCACCTGCACATCCAAGCTTGGAGCACCTGGTATTTCCAACATAACTTCAGTGACCTTACGAAAGCAGGTGTTTCAACGTGATGTGACGGTAAACCATGCATGCGGGTGTGTATGCGGGTGTGTATGTGTGCATGTGTGTGTGTTTATGTGTGTGTGGCATTTATTTTTTTTCTCTTGGTAAATCTTGACTACAAAGACAAAACCGGATTCCTGTCGTCTGAGTCAAGCTGCTATAGAACATTAACTCGCTGGGAAGTTTTATAACAAACGGGAAAAATGTGTCGGAGAAAAACTGAAGGTACACACGAAGAGCGAAAGATGCCTTACAGAATCTAAACAAAGTATTACGAAATATAAAAACTTGGTTAGCAAAAAAAGAAAAAAAAAATTGCTAAACTGTTTATATCATGCCTATCCTCAAATAGGCTGTGAATAATGGACATTTTTTCCCTTATGCTAAGATCTTCTCACCAATATGAAGTTGTTTTCTTGACAAATGGGCTATGGTGAGATTCAAACCAGGGCTTCATTGTCCGGCGGCAAAAGAAGACACTTGTGATAATTTGATATTTTAAAATCCATAATTGCAAATATTAATAAGAATCAACTAGTATCTGTCTATATTTCTGAGATGAGTTATTATGTTCACTATTTACATTATTCGGACTATTGTCCTTATCTTTGCCGCCATATTTATTACAATGTTTCGCCCGTTGTACGCTCTGGCCTTCTTCAGGTGGTTGGAATGCCGAACTGAACCCTTTATTTCGCTCACTGGGGTAGACTGTTCTAGTTCCATGTGCCATGTTTAATGGATGTCAGTTATCAGTTATCTCCTGTTAATTCCCCTCTCCAAATTCTCCACAGGGTATTTTACTCACACTCTTTGGGTCCTGTCACTGGAGCTAACCACTGTGCCATGTGTTCTTGAGGACATCTGTGTATGAATTTCTGGGTATTATAAAACTAATATCTCAGCATCCATTTTTTATCAGCGCTCATATTGCAACTTTTGCTGTTATCATTGTATTATTTTACCAGAGCTCATATTGCAATCTTTGTTGTTATTAGCACTCCTTATTACTGGTTCCCATATTGTATTCATTTCTATGCTTGGTCGGCTCAGGAGATTTTTTGGCCTAGCATATGTGCTAATTTCTTAAGTTTACGAATTTTTCAACGGTGTTCTTTGTCTATGATCTCAACCTAATCCCACAAAGGACGGTGATCTCCCTTTTCTCTCTATATGTGGTCAGCCACGCCTGATTTTTAAAGAATCTGTAAAAGACAATGGTAACTTTTCTTGCTGGATTTATTTATTATATACAGCGCGACGCTCCGAAAATTACTAGAGAATAGACCAATATTTATTATCATAATCTTAACAATGTAAACTATGCAGGTGAAAGCTTGCTGATGGCGGCTCAGAAAGCAAAGGAAAGCAAGAAGAAAAGACTATTAACCATAAGAAAATATGAATTAATTAGTAAGGGACAAACACATCGGCTAAGATAAGTTTTCCTTTTATCTTTATTCGTATTATCCTTTTACAGATCTTCATTATCTGAAATTTTATTTATGTCTATAATCCTCAAAATGTGTGTGTGTGTGTGTGTTTATGTATGTGTGTGTTTGTGTGTGTCTATGATCGGATGTTGTTTATGCGTTTCCACAGTTTTCATCACATTTCGATGATTTTTTTGTTTGATAGATAATTCTTCAGTGCCGGTTTTGAGTCTAAATTGAAAAATCGAAAAAACTGATTTTTTACACTTTGCGCAAAAATCAAAGGAAAACTTTAATGTCTGCAAAAAAAACAAACAAAAAAACAAACAAAAAAAAAACAAAAAAAAAAAAAACAGCGTACAATCAATTTAGAAAATTGAAATCTTACGCAGAAGATTATTAGAATTATAAAAAAAAGTTATATTATAAATAAAAATTCTCGTATATTATTACTATTGTGACGGTTCATGGAAGAGGTTTCTTCCTTGCAAGACTGAGAACGCAAAAACGGCCCTTTTGCAGGCCCACCAACATTGAAATTGTTACCCAGCACCCATTTCGGGATGTGCCTCGGATGCACCCAAATATTCCTAATATTGATTTTATGGTGGGCTGATTTTAAACTTAAATTGTTCGATTTGAACGGCAAAAATTACCAGTAATGAAACACCCGGTCGAAGACAGGATATACAGCTAGTAAGAAGATAGAATGTCTAACCATCACTCAAGATAGCTTCGAATTGGAAACACTAACAAGTGCATAAATTTAACTATTTGGATAGTATAGCAACAGACAACGAAAAGTGTGACGCAGAATTCCAAAGATGCCGTAGTTTAGAGAAATATGCCTTCTAGAAACCAAGACAAAAAAAATATTGTTTATGAACAAAGAAAAAAGTGCTAAATTGCTGTGTTATATATCTACTCCCCTATATGGCGGTGAATGCTGGACATTTTCCTTACAGATGAAGAAGAAACTCGAAGCGACCGAGATTTGGTTCTACAGAAGGATGCTGAGAATACCATGGATAGAATACGGGAGCAACGAGGGAATTCTAAAAAAATGGGAGCTAGAAGGAAACTCATTCATAGAATATAAAAGAGACAGGTGAAATTTTTGGGATGCATAAAGAGAAAAGAGGGTTTTGAAAATTTAAAAATCTCTGGAAATCGGTAAGACAAAAGGAGCAGGTTGAAACAGCGAGCAAATTACCTAATGAGTTTGTGTACATAGAAGATAGGGACAAAGAGGGACTTTTAATTCCTTTTTTACGGCTTATCAACCCTTTGTGGGTTATTTAAAGTCGAAATATATTTTGGAATTCTCAGAACAATTCTAAAGTAATGAAGGTATATATATATATATATATATATATATATATATATATATATATATATATATATATATATATGTATATATATATATGTGTGTGTGTGTGTGTGTGTGTGTGTATGTATGTATGTATTGATTGAACCATCATCGCAATAGTTAGGGGGGAGTAGATAGGATAGGTAACAATAAACTACAGAAGAACTAAAAATTGATTGCTGCATTTAAGTATTGCATTAATATTTAAGCTTACCCTTTAAAAATTCAGCTATAATTCTTCTGCCGCCACTTAATTTAAAGACAATTTGATGTACGTAGGTCCTTACTTTCCGTACAAACAATTGTTTTTATTACGTGGATTTCGCATTTAATTTAGATTTTTCCCAAATTTATTTCCAATTTATAAGAAATGGTATCGTATAAAAAAAATTCGTCGCAAAGAATTACGTAAAAAAATCGCCGAAAACAATCGCCCATTATTTTTATTTTGACAATTCCTTAGCAATTGGAGGGACTATGCTGAAGAGGCAAGGTTGAGTAATAGATAGCAGTTCGGATTGAGGAATCGGAGAGCCGAGTTCGAATTCCAGTCGAATCCATTACATTCACTACCCGGGTTCTATAACTTTGGATGGCAACTAGTCTACTGCAGAAAGAAATGGCAACCTACTGCGGCAAAAAAATCTGCCTCGTCATGTTTCGAAAGATACATGATCGCCTGAGCGTGTGACACGCATAGCATATAACTGACTGACCGACCCTTGAGAAAGGTATGAATCATATTCTTTTCCCTCCCCCAGCTATGGGTAAATTGCAGAATAGACCGGGTTCTGTAGCCTTTGATAGCAACTGGTCTACAACAGAAATAAACGGCAATGTACTGTGGCAAAAAATCTGCCTTGTCAATCATGTATCGAAAGATACATGATCACCGAAGCGTGTATCCCGCATGACACATGACATTGGAGCATGCAAGTTAGCCCGACAAAAATGGATATTTGTTTGACGTCTAAAACCATTGTCAGGGAGTTAACGATGGTGGTAATAAACGATTTTATTTAAAAATACAATTTATGAAACATCTGTTTTTTTTTTTACATTTTGTGAAAATTTTCCATAGAAGGTAAAGAAACAAAGATATTTGTATCTGTATAATTTGGATATACTCCTCTCCTTTTTCCTTTCTTTTCTTTTCTTTTCTTTCTCTTGGTAGTAGGGTTGATTTCTTATGCCTTTCTTTTTTTTCCTCTTTTTCTTTTTATTGATTTCTTATTTTCTTCCTTTTTTATTTTAATCTGCTTTTTTTCTTTCTTTTCCTTTTATGGAAAGAATAAATTTATATATATATATATATATATATATATATATATATATATATTAGGTTGGTGGAAAAATAATGACGTAATAATGTCGTTTTTTGACGTATTTTTAACGTATAAAAAACGACATTATTATGGCATTATTTTTCCACCAACCTAATATATATATTTGTTTTTTTGCTTTCTATGGAAAATCTTTTACATTAGGTTGGTGCAAAAATAATGTCGGTTTTTAACGTTAAAATATACGTCAAAAACCGACATTATTTTTGCACCAACCTAAAATATTTGTTTCTTTGCCTTTTATGCAGAAGTAGTGATTAGTGGCTCTCTCCAAATCATGGGCACTGCAAAAGACATAGACTATTTCTTCCTGGTTAGCCATTAACTTGCACACGTATTACAGCATGTGTGCGGTGCGCGCTTCTTGTCCTGGTCTCAAATTTTTTATCCAAAATATAGTTGGTAAGCTTTTCTCAAAAAAGCCAATTCTCCACACATGTAGTAGGAATTATCGGCTTTGTTGAGATATTCACGAGGAATTTTTGATAAGTCAGTTAAATGTGTGAAAACTCTGAATGGAAAGAAACATAATAATTAGTTTATTAGGAGAATAATATGGCAAGTACAATAATTTTGATGTAATATTCATATGACACTAGTTTTATATCTTGAAATCTAGAGCTAATTAATAAATATAGATATCATTTTTATTTTTAATGCCCCCAAATTAGGCAAGATTGGCTATTGGTGATTTTGAAGCGTTCATGTTGTAGACCAGTATTATTGTATATTTTGTATATTAGCTCGAAAAGCAGTGGTAGACTGGACAGGGTGTCAGCTTACCCGATGGGCCCCTATTGGAATAGGCCCCCTATATCAAATAAAAATGCAATAAAGAAACAAACACAGACAACTGTTTTAGTAATAAAAAGGAATAAGAACTTTATAAAGTCATCTCCACACTATCAGTTACTCAAGTCCAATGTGTGATCATAAAGACAATGTTAAGAAATTTGCTGTCTGGGAAGAATTTGGAATTATACATGTTGCTATCCATCGAAAAGGAATTGTTAGACGAATTAGCTGTGGAAGCAATTATTGTCAGATTCGCATAATCATCTAGTGAACACAAACGATTGTTCTTAACTCTAGAACAATAACCATGAATTAAAGTTACACCACTACTAACCATGGGTATATCATACCCGATTTTGAAAATATCAAAAAAAATATTAAATATAAATCTTTATTTTAAATATTTTACATGCATGCACTTCAAACTTTGTACTTTGAGTTAACATTACTAGGAACTGAAAAACATATTTAGATAAGAAAATCAGGTACTGAAAATTGTAATTAAAAATAGGAAAATTTGCGCTGGGTACTATATACCCATGGTTAGTTTTCTAGGGTTAATATAGAGGACTGCATGTAATGCTAAGTTGTTTATTCGAAATATTTGTTAACGTGTAAATTGTGCAGTAAACTATTTAAAAATATCGACCAAATACTTAAAATTAAAAAAAAAAAAAAAATAATTATACCATTCTGTATTTAAATTTGGTATTTACTGCCAAGAATATGTACAGTACATGTGCACTGTAATTACTAAAAATTGTTTTTTCCGCAAAAATGTCATCTGTGCCCTTTTTTTTTCATATGTATTTTTTGAAAACTTTATTTCTTCATTAAAAAAATTAAATGATACCATTATGGTAGTTGTGGGTAAAATGCTTTTGTCTCCTGGTGACTAATATTTTTCAACCCAGTTTGCCATTGTCTAAAAGGCCGATTTAATAGAGGTATGCTTCGGTTTTAGAAGTTGTTTCCATGAGATAAAAAGGGGTGCAGGTTAGATTCATGTCGGAGGCTGGTCGTTATTAATTTTGTTGTTTAATGAAACAAAACAAAAAAATGTAGCAACTCAAACACATGTACCAACTAAAAGTAACGTTTATAGTAATAAAAAATAATGTCAGATAAAAAATCCTTTCAAAATTTATTATACTTGTATATGCACGTTAAATGTTCTTATGACTTGAAAATCGTGCATTTGCATTGAATTCGCGATATGAGGGCAGAAGAATATTTATTCAGGTAATTTTTTTTTTCTGTAAAAAATGAATGCAAAAAATTGACAATAAAGGAAATGCGTGTGTGAGCTGAGGTTGAGGCGTGAAAGATAAATGACATGGCGGTGTAGGTACTGGGAGGGTATCGGAGGCTTTTTCATTGATTTGCCGCTAACGATAGGCCGGCCAGTTGGTGGTAAAGAAGGCTTGGGCCCTTGTCGAAGATGACTTCATTAACATTACTCTTCATATACAGTAATTCTGTAAAAAAAAAAAAAAATCAGGAACCATGAATGTTGAATGAATTAGGAAATTTATTCCTGTCGTTACGAGATGAGAAATTGACTAAAACGTCTTTTTTCTTTTTGACGGGCATCTACTCCTGTATAGAGTTGCGGGATGACATTCTCCTCCTCCTCCTCCTCCTTTTTCTTCTTCTTCTTCTTCTTCTTCTTCTTCTTCTTCTTCTTCTTCTTCTTCTTCTTCTCCAACTCCATCTTTTTCTCCTATTTTTTCTTGTTCTTGTTCTTCTTCAGAACATGGACGATCATGGCTCTCCATAGCTTTCTGTCCTTTGTAGCGCTTAGTAAAGTTACTGGGATTAAGTAGAGATTAAATATGTATTAGAATCCTAAAGAATGATAGGATAAAGAACAAATAGGAAACGTTTATAAATTCATAAATTTATAAATATATTTCGCTTGAAAGAATGGAATATAGAGTCGAAAACGAAAATTTTACAAATTTTTGTGTTGCTTGTTTTTCATTGGTCAATAAGGCCTCACGTGGAAGGGTAAGACGATAAACTACATCCGTGTCCTGGGTAAGACGATAAACTACATCCAACAACAAGGGCTCTGATTAGGAGGTTTGGAGGATTCATGAATTATACACGAATGATAAAAGATGTTTCCTATTTTTCCTCATCCTATCACACACACACATATGATTTTTTAAAACATAGTGTTTTTGGTTACTGAAATTTTATTCCATCTATACCAACCTCGTATTCGGGTATATATATATATATATATATATATATATATATATATATATATAATTATTTATTTAAAAAAAAATTTCTAACATAAATATGTTATAAAATCACTACAAAAATAGCCATTTTGTTTCAACACCCTCGGTGTCTTATCAAGTGATCACTTGATAAGACACCGAGGGTGTTGAAACAAAATGGCTATTTTTGTAGTGATTTTATAACATATTTATGTTAGAAATTTTTTTAAAAATAAATAATTATATCTGCTCTACTTTGTATTGAGCACACTTTTAAGAATAGTAATTGTTGGTTATTGGAATTCATTCCATATACACCAATCATATACTTGGGTATATATATATATATATATATATATATATATATATATATATTAGGAAATGGACAAAGTTCGACAATTATTTTAAGACATTGTTATGTTTATATATTCTTTTTTATAGATACAAATATTTAAGTAAATGCTCTGTTTATAATAAACAGTATTAAACATTTACCGGACTGAATGTCCGATAAATTTTCATAGAAAATATTCGTCCTCCGACAGGAATCAAACCTGTATCCTATACGGAACCGTCATATAGCCTGACGTGCACTTAACCGTTTCGGCCACAGAGGAGCGTTCGCAAAGTCGATTTTACTGTCTTTAAACTACAATCTTTCATGATTCTCTCACGTTCATATCTGCTCAAAGCGTATCCAAATGTAAACAAATAATATCATACAATATGAAATGGACAAAGTCCGACAATTATTTTAATACTGTTTATTTTAAACAGAGCATTTAAAATATTTGTATCTATAAAAAGAATGTATAAACATTAAAATGTCTTTATATATATATATATATATATATATATATATATATATATATATATATATATATATATATATATATATATACACGCACACACACACACATATATATATATTAAGATATTTTTTATGTTTATACGTTCTTTTTATAGATACAAATATTTAAGTAAATGGTCTGTTTATAGTAAACAGTATTAACGATATTTACCAGCCTGAATGTTCGGGAAATTTTCATAGAAAATATGCATCCTCCGATATAGGATATAGGTTCAATTCGTATAAAAAAAAAACGTATAAAGATAAAAAAAATGTGTTAGAATATTTGTCGGACTTTGTCCATTTCATAATTAATGTGATATATATATATATATATATATATATATATATATATATATATATATATATATATGTCTCTCTGTGTGTGTGTAGGGGATATTTAGGTAGCAATTACCATTCATGCACGTTTGACTAAAAACAAAAGGAAAAGCCGTGTTGATTACTTCTTTATTTTCTTTATCAATATTCCGAATCATTTTTTTTTCTGGTTGGTACTGGTAAATAATTCTCATTTACACTAAATATTGTTTAAATTGTGATCAGATTGTTATCGTTTGGGATGGACGTATGTGCTGTATGTACATCTATGATATATATATATATATATATATATATATATATATTACAATGAATCATTCATACAAAAAGTAGATTAGTAAAGTTAATGATATAAAATGGCGAAATCCCTTCGCAAACAAAATTTTAAAGGTGCATTAACCTACAAATTACTCGATGAATGTTATGATCCTTGTTTTTCAAAATTATAAGCTGTATAAGGTCTTTCTTTAATACGCAAGTACTTTCAACTGTACATTCAGTCATCCTCAGGCATAGAAATTATTTTGTCTTTGGTAAAATTCAGGTGGCATCTGAGACGAAAAAATTAAATGCGAATCGAAATATGTTTTTTTTTTCTTTTTCTTTTTTGAAATATGTTATTGTTAACGGATACAAACTTTCGGAGCGTGTAGTCGCAACGCTATGGTTGAAGTTTTTGAAAATTTAAGTGAGTACGTTTTTTTACTAATATGGCAAAAAAAAAAACATCTTGGTGGAGAAAGATGATAATGCTTTATTGAAACAATTTACTAATTAACCCAAAGCTTGGGGGAGAAGAGTTGGATTCAGACTTTTCTCAAGGGTATTTGCACGAATATGAATATAAGGAACCGAACGGGAATTAGAATTATGCTCTCGGATGAACAATTCCGAGCCATTAACCATTACGTCACCTGCACATCCAATCTTACAGCACCTGGTATTCACAAGCGGTCACTCATTTTACTATCAAGTTGCTTAACTTCGGTGAC
>OZ010604.1:52304841-52322341 GCA_963932145.1 Acanthosepion lycidas
TTAACTCAATTCCTTGTTTGTGTCTTTAATTCTGGCCCTAACAAGGCCACAACAAACTACCTCTAGCATAGCTTATTCTATGTTCAATTTCCTTATCTCCGATAATAAATTTGTTATAATTGATCCATACATCTAGGTATTTACAGTGATTAGTGTTTATTCGTCCCAAATCCTGAATTTTTATGATTCTTTCAGGGGAAGTGGCAGGCAGTTTGCTGCCAGTATAGCTTCTTCATTGTTCTAAAATCCTTCTGAATATGTCAAGGTTGCTGAGAAGTTCTAACAGGTTTTTTTTTACGGCGTACTTTATCGAAACCCTTTGCGTAATCTATAATGCACAGGTACATGTCCTTCTGCATTTGTATTGCTCTTTCTGATGACATTCTGATAAGAAATATCGTGTTCATTGTTCCGGTGTCTTTGACGAACCCATACTGTTCTTGTCCTATTTCCAGTCTGATTCTGCTGCGCTCTGTATTCATCAGAATTCGGATGATGAGTTTTGTTATGTGGCTCATGACTCTGATGGAGTTGGTTTCTTAGGCAGTGCTATGAAAATGGATCTGCTTAGACCTTCCGGTATGCCACCACTGTTGTAGATTTCATTTATTATTTCTGTGATCTTGTCAATGCTGAAATCATCTAAAACTGCCAGCATCTCTATTACAATTCCGTCTGGCCCTGCCGCTAACTTATTAAGAGCTACAAGGGAGCTGTTTTGGAACGGTTTATTTTGAGTTCTATTGCTTGGAACTCTTGATCGAGAATGTGGATATTCTTTTCAAGATCATTTTAGCAGCGGGATAGTAATAAAAAATAGGAAACTATCAACTACAGCAACAGCTCTGATTCCATTGACGTTGGGTAATGGTTAACGATCTAGTCCCATTGGCTAAGTATTGAGTTCTATTCTCATTGGGGGTCTGTATGTGTGTCTAAACTAAGTTATGCTCATTACTATTATTGCGTTGTGAGTTCGATCCTCATTGGGTGCCTAAAACTGTTGGCATTTTTCCAAAGTATGCCAGGCTTCCTAAATGGGTCGCCTCATCGTGCGATTGACCATTTGCCAGCTAGTCTGGTTGACCATTACTACTGCGATCAGTAGTAATGGTCAACCAGACCAGCTGAGCCATCTACTGAGCCATCCATATTTGAAACCTTGTACCAAACTAACCTAAACTTAATAAAAAAGTCGTATCGTCGGGTTAGGGGATAATAGTCCACGAGCTATATTAAGATGCCAAATAAACGTCCCACACTGCGCTTTTAAATTTTGGGATTTTTCAGTGATCTTAAGCCACTGGCTTCATGCTTATTAATTGTTTATTTGTTGATGGACATTAATTTATTTTAGGAAAATCTATGACAAACTGGACATTTTTTTTTCCCGCGTGACGCTTTTCGCCCTTTAGGACTTCATCGGACGAAAATCTCATTTACCTTGATGTGATTACACATACGCATGAAGGAGAGGGGACACTGAAATTTTAAATTTAAAGTAGCATTTTTTTTTTTTAAATATTGTTTTTTTTGGGTATATATTCTAGCCGATTTCATTTAATTTCTTTTTGCTTGTTTTTATCATTTTAGTTAATAAATATCTCACGTTGTGATTATAGAAGATTTGTCAAGGACTGTGAAATGTTGTAAAAACGTGGATGTAAATTAACTGGTTGTTCTAGCGATTAAAGCACTTTCTATACATTTTCGTCTTAGTAAATTAGTTTCTGTTTTAGTTAAAGCAAAAATTTGAAAATTGAAATTATGGTTAGATTTTGACAGTGAGCAGTGAGTGTTTTGTTTTATAAAAACATCCCATTAATTTATATCGTAACGTTGACAAGATTTCATTGAAAACATTTCCAATTTTCTAAAGAATTTTACTCACAGGGATTCATTTAGTTTCTAAATATATTTTTTTAGATGCGTCAAGGGTGGTCATCAGTGATGCACGGGTTTTGCATCATATCGGCTCAAACAGCAACCCTGACCTAACTCTGGACGTGTCAGGCCACCCCCTTGAAAAGTATGATACAATGAAGTTGGTAGTTATTATATAGCAGGTGATGCGCTATTGCGAGTTATGTCCTTTTAACTGAAAAAGCGTGACACACTGACATGTATGTATATATATATATATATATATATATATATATATATATATATATATATATGTGTGTGTGTGTGTGTGTGCAATAGTAATATTAACAGTTTCCCTATCTTATATTGACCGAACAGCTAGTGCCCCTGTCGTTTGAAATTTATTAAATCTTTCTTGTAAAGCAATTTTTCAGGAAAACAGTTTTCTGAAGTTTACTGTTATTTCTCTTTCCAATATAGGGGGGGGGGGTCCTTCCTAACTTTTTATTTGAAGTAGTGGTTATATTCTCTTCGAGTTACACGTGATAGTAAGAAGAGCGAATAATGTATTTATTTTTGTTAGAAACGATTTCCCATTTCTTCGCACCTCGACATTCGTTCTTTTTATGTCATGTCCTTTCAGAACGTAGGCAATCATGGCTCTCCACCTCCTCCTATTTCTTGCAACTCTCAGCAAATTCCTTCTCTCTACTTCCTCCCCCAGACCATGTTCTGTCATCCACCTGCTCAATCTTGTCAGGTATGTCACGCGCTGCTTTCCCTTGTCTCTCTTTCCTTCTATTCGACCCATGAGTATCAGATTCTCCAGGCTCTCCCTTCTCATTATGTTTTCAAGAAACTTCAACTGCCTCTTATGTTAAGTACAAGCCTCCTCCTTGTTTGCATCCTCTCTAAGACTCCATCGTTGCTTATACGCTCGGTCCATGATATCCTTAGCATCCTTCTGTGTATTAGATTCTCCAAGGCCCCCTTCCTCATTATGTCCCAGAAACTTCATCTGCCTCTTCCTGATGTTAAGTACAAGTCTCCTCCTTGTTTGCATCCTCTCTAAAACTCCATCGTTACTCACACGCTCTGTCTTTGATATCCTTAGCATCCTTCTGTAGAACCACATCTCCGTAGCCTCAAGTCTCTTCATCTTTGAGGAAATCGTCCAACATTCGTTGCCGTAAAGAAGGACAGATGTCACATAACAGCTCAATATTCTTTTCTTTGTTACCAAAGAAATCCTCCTGTCTCGCAATACTCTGCCCAGCTTTTAGAATGCGTCCTTGGCCATCCCAATACGTCTACGGATCTCAGTGTCGCACGTACCGTCCTCTGTCAAAACGCTTCCCAGTTATTTAATCTTTCGTGTCTGCTAGGTTCTAGTGTTCCTAAACTTCAGATCCATTTTCGGTCTCTTCCTCTTACAGATGACCATGAATTCTGTCTTCTTGTAGTTTATGCTTAGTCCTTTCTTCACACTCTCCGTCGCTACCTTCTGTAGGAGATTTTGTCATTTCTTTTCCGTGTTTGCTATCAGTATTATGTCATCTGCGTATCTTATGTTATTAAGGTAGCCAATGCTAAATCCCGATAGAGTTTCCAATTCTCTCAGAATTGCCTTGCTGTATAGGTTTAACAGGTCGGGTGAGAAGACACATCCTTGCCTTACGCTCCTTTTCTATTTTTTTTTATTGCAAAATCATAAAAGCAACATAAGAGTCCAACCGACACGTCCGTCAGCTAATGAAAAAAGTCTTTTCACGCCCCCTCCTATATACTGCTGTCTTTTTACTTCCTCCAGTTTCGATTCAATTTACTTTCCCCGGTGTTCTAACTCGGTAAGCTGGCCTCTTTTTTGTATAGTTTAATCCAAATTTCATTCGTTTTAAATTACTAATTCCCTAACATTACTAACCTGTTAAATAAACCTACATGGGTACCCAACTCAAATATATCATGTACCTGTACTAGCAACTATGTTTCGCCAAAAATTAGTCTGACTTACCACTTGTAGAAGCGGGAAATCGTTTTTAACAAAAATAAATAAATTATTCGCTATTCTTACTACGAGATAAATCTTTATTTTTACTCTTATTTCATGCTTTTTATTTGTTTTTAATTATCTACTCAACCACCTCCTTTATTAATCCCGAAACGCTTAACAGATTTTCTATTTTCTTTTCGATTCGTCCAGCGTTTAACGGGTGTACAGCTGGTGTAATGGATTGTGTCTCGGAATGAGAAACCAGAGAGCTGAGTTCGAACTGCAGTTGAATTCTTTTTTTTTATTCCTATTCTTGGGAAAAGAATGAATCCGTAACTTCCCCTTCCAGCTATGGATTAAATAGTAGGAATTTTGCGTGAAAAGTCATTGTTATCTCTAAATAAAATGTTAATGCAAGAATCACAATCAAAAATATTTCGGTTTCAAATAATCCATCGTAGGTGTATTAGACATCATTAGCGCGCCAGGCTGATCAAATCGGGGGCGGGGGCATCTGACATTGTTAGAGGCAGATCCAGCTGGTTTCCTTGGACGTTACCTAAACCAGCATATCTACAAGGTACGATGGATGAATTGTTGTCTAAATGACGCAAAAATGAAAATAACACTGACATCTCATTTTAACAGGTATTTTTTTACCAAATTTACACAAAAAATATCTTGAAATCCTAAAGAGTAAATTGATTCAATAAAACAGCCATTGGCCTTAACTGCGGCCTCCAGATTACTTCGGAATTTTCTGCAACTCTTCTGGACGGTCTCCTTGTTTAAGTTGTTGAATGCTGCCATAATTCTTGCCTTCAGTTCACCGTTGGTGTTACAAGCTGTTTTGTTGGCCTCTCGCTTAACTGCTCTCCACACATAATAATCTAGGAGGTTGCAGTTTGGGGAGTTAGGTGGCCAAATGTAAGGAGTGATGTGGTCACAGAAATTGTCTGACAGCCATGACTGGGTTCTCCTGCTTGTGTGACATGGTGCAGAGTCCATACCCTCTTCCAGCAGCCACCCTCTTGTCCCTCTTGTCTTGGGCAGCATTACCTCATCAAGATACTTGATGCAGGCTTCCATTTCGAGTCTGAGGTCCTCACCAACAAATTAGGGATTCCTTTTCTTATCAGAACAATCAGAGTTAGTTTTCTGAGCGACCCTACCTTCGTAATCACCATTAGACTCATTCAATTCTTTTCGAATCCTCTGCACTGTCATCCGATTGACATCCAAAATATCTTGAAGCTTCTGGCGCGAATGCCAAGTAGTATTGCATGCCATTTCCAAATTTATGGCGGATTGAATTGCATCATGCTGCTCTTTTTCTCACAGACAGTGCCCAACTGACCCTACTATCTGTGCAGTCGACAAAATCAAAACCAAAGAACACAAAGGTGCGAAATTAGAAATATAAAATGGCGACAATTTGCCCATCGCATCCTGTAGGTTGGGTCCATCACTTTGAGTGAGAGACAAAGAGAAAATCTATGCAGTAGAAACGACCCTCCTCACCTGCTTCAAAGAAGGCCAAAGTCGTTCCATCTGAAAAAAGGTGGTGGCTTCAGTTTATTTTTGGATTCCAAAGGTATTGTGTTTATTGGCTTCTAAAGGGTCACACCCTCAATAGAGAATGCTATGCCAGCATGTTGAGGCACCTACGAAAGGTTATCATGATGAAACGCACAGGAAAACTGACAAAAGGGGTCTTGTTTCATCAGGACAATGCTCCAAGCCTTTATTTTCAATGGCTGCTCTGCGTGATCGTAGCTTTGAACTGATTGCTCAGCCTCGCTTTTATCCTGATTTGACTATCATCTGTTCCCCAACATAGAAAAAACACTTGGCTGGAAACCAGTATCGCAGTGATGATGACATCATATTTGCTGTTGTTGATATTTTTTGCCCAACAGGATAGAGAGTCTTCTTTGAACACCCTTCCTCCCCTGCTCCAAAGAAGGTCAAGGACGTTTCATTTGTAGGGAAGATAATGGCCTTAGCTTTTTGGAATACAGAACACATTGTGTTTATTGACTATCTCCAAAAGGGACACTCTATCAATGGAAAATACTATGCCAACTTGCAGAGGCAGTTACAAAAGGCTATCAAGAGCAAACGGCCAGGAAAACCGACGAAAGATGTTTTGGTTCTTCATGACAGTACTCCAGTACACACGTCTTTTGTTTCAATGGTTGTTTTGCGTGTCTCTGGTTTTGAACTGGTTGGTCACCTATTCTCCCGATTTGGCTCCATCTGATTATCATCTGTTCCCCAACGTGAAAAAAAAAGCTTGCCTAGGAACTAGTGCTGCAGTGATGATGACGTCATATCTACGGTTGATTACTATTGTGACCAACAAGATGAAAGCTTTTTCACTAACGAGATCCAAGGACTGCAACACGGATGAAAGAAGTGCGTGGACCGTAAGGGGGACTATGTTTAAAAATAAACATCATTTGGTGACATTCCATGAGAGTATCATGGTCAGCCTATGTAATTTTCAGTCGATACTCGTAAGTGTAGTAAGGTCTCCTCTGTTTGGTTGCCAAGTTCCATCAAAGCCAAGAAACCAATATTTGAGAAATTCAACATATTTTTTTGTTCTTATTTGCTCGAAAGAGGCGCGTTTAATAATTTCTCAACCACTCCGCTTATTACCTCCCCCACATTTGATAAATTATTTTATTTTTCCAATTACTCTCATTTATAACATTTTACGGGTTTTTTTTTTACCCCACCCCCATCAAATATATTAAGCTCCAACTTTTCATTTGTCAGCCGAGAGTAGGGAGATCTTCGATCCTCACTAGGCGTTCCATGTTTGTAGCCTTGTGTCAAACATAGTAAACCTTACAAAGATTCGCCACAACTTAAAGTAATGATTTACGAGCTCATCTCGTTGACCATAACTAATGAATCGATCCTGAAGGGGTTTTCCATGCTTGCAGATTAGGGCCAAACAGCTAATCTTAGTATATCGTCGTGGGGTTTATGTGGTAGTCTGGTTGCCCATTACTACTGAGTATTGACTTCAATACTTACTGGGTGATCTATATTTGTGGCCTTGTACCTAACTTAACAAAGCCGAGTAAATAGTCACCTCGTTGTAGGGTTATGATTTATGTGCTAGTCCAGTTGTCCATTACTACAGAGTAATGACTTCAATCCTTAGTGAGTGCTCTATATTTGTGGCCTTGTACCTTACTTAGTTAAGTCTAGTAAATAGTCACCTCATTGTAGGGTAATAGTTTATGTGGTAGTCTGGTTGTCCATTACTAATGAGTATTCACTTCAATCCTTACTGGGTGCTCCATACTTGTGGCCTTATACCAAACTTAGCTAAGACTAGACAATAGTAATCCAGTTGTAGGGTACTGTTTTATGAGCTAGTTTTGTTGTCCATTACTACTAAGTATTGACTTCAAGAGTGGAGTAGTGAAAACGGATCGAGGAATCGGAGAGCCGAGTTCGAATTCCAGTCGAATCCATTACTTTCACTTACGTGCTAATACCCTTGGGAAAGGTATGTATCCTCTTCTTCTCCCCCTAGCTATGGGTAAATAGCAGGACAGAACGGGTTCTATAGCCTTGGATGGGCAAATGGTCTACCGCAGAAAGAAATGGCAACCTACTGCAGCAAAAAAAATCTGTCTCGTCATGTATCGAAAGATAAATGATCCCCTAAGTGTGTGTCAGGCATGGCACATAACTGACTGTCTGACTCTTGGGAAAGGTGTGAATCCTCTTCTTTCCCCCCAGCTATGGGTAAATAGCAGGACAGACTGGGTTCTATAGCCTTGGATGGCAACTGGTCTACCGCAGAAAGAAATGGCAACTTACTGCGGGAAAAATCTGCCTCGTCAGTCATATATCGAAAGAAACAATGATTACCTAAAATGATTAATGATTACCTAAACGTGTATCAATCATTTCTGAGTGCTCCATATTCGTGGCCCTGTGGCAAACTTGGCTAATCTTAGTAAATAGTCCCCTCGCTGTGGTGTTTATACTATTACTACTACGTAATGACTTCAGTTCTTACCGAGCGCGCTATATTTGTGTCCTTGTACCTAACTTAGTTAAGCCTAGTAAATAGTCACCTCATTGTAGGGTAATGGTTTATGTGGTAGTCTGGTTGTCCATTACTAATGAGTATTGACTTCAATCCATACATGGGTGCTCCATACTTGTGGCCTTCTACCAAACTTAGCTAAGATTAATAAATAATTTATTTACGCTATTTACATTATTCGGACTATTGTCCTCATCTTTGTCGCCATATTTATTACAACGTTTCGGCCGTTGTACGCTCCGGCCTTCTTCAGGTGGTTGGAATGTCGAACTGAAATATAGACAAATAATAATTTATTTATGAATAGGAAATAGTCGTCTCGTCGCGGTTTATGAACTATTCTGGTTGTTCATTACTATTGAGTAGGGATTTAGATCCTTTCTGGGTACTCCATATTTATGGCCTTGTGCCAACTTAACTAGCTTAATATATAGCAATCACAAACAGCGGCAGGCCAAAAACACTCTGGTGTATGATGATCTAAATATATCGCGTTTCGAATCCGTCAATTCAAAGTATCTAAAATAATACACTTCCTAAGAATTTCAATGCGTTACAATTATCCATAAACACCTGCGATGCGTGCTACGAAAGGTATTTTGCCCCCAAGGTTGCCCCAGACCGAACAGTATCGGCTTTCATTACAGAACACTCACGCCGAATTAACACTAAATGCATTCATCTCATTTGCGTGACTGCAGGCGAAATCTATCCGCGCTAAACTAACATTTGAGCCAACAAATTGGACGTATCAGGTTCTCATAGAGTTAGCTGATCGATTGTCGTCATTGTTCACCCGGGCAGAGTGATCAACATAAGTCTAGTCAAAGGTCAAATTTGTTGACTTCTCGGCCACACCTGCTCCCTTTTTCCTTTGAGAGCACTTTCCACTGCGGCATTCTTTGCCGGGCACTCTTGCGACATCCGGGGAAATATACAGTGATATTTCTTGATGATTAGCAAGATCATCACTTCAGTCAACTTTTCTCACCTCAGTTCACGTCTCTCTGTCTCAATCCCTTCGCTCCAACCTCCCTTAGTGTCTTCCCATATCTCTAGCTCAATCTCTTCACGTCTCTCTATTTCAATCTATCCCCGTCTCTATATTTCAATGCTTTCGCGTATCTCTAGTCTATTTCAATATATTTCCGTCTCTCCATCTCAATCTGTTTCCGTCTTTCCATCTTAATCTCTTCCCGTCTATCTATTAATCTCGTCGCGCCTCCACATCACATTCTCTACCCGTCTCTCCATTTAATTCCGGTCTCTCCTTTTCTTTCCGTCTTTCAATCTATCCCCGTCTCTCTATTTCAATGCTTTCGCGTCTCTCTAGTCTATTTCAATCTATTCCTGTCTCTCCATCTCAATCTCTTTCTGTCTTTCCATCTTAATCTCTTTCCGTCTATCTATCAATCTTGTCGCGCCTCCAGATCACATTCTCTACCCGTCTCTCCATTTAATTCCTGTCTCTCCTTTTCTTTCCGTCTTTCAATCTCTTCCCGTCTTATTATTCCCATTTCTAACAATGGATTCCCGTTGCTTTATCTCAATCTCTTTCCGGATCTCTATAAATCTATTAACGTCTCTCTAATAATGTATTGACGTCTCTCCATGTCAATGTCTTCACGTCTCTATATTCCATTCTCTTCATATCTCTGTATTTCAATCTATTCATGTCTCTCCCTCTCAGTCTCTTTCAGTCTCTCAATTTCAATTGCATCCGGTCACTCTACCACAAACTCTTTCCGTCTCTCTATCTCTTCCCGTCTCTCTAACAATGTATTCACGTCTCTCCATTTCAGTTTCTTTCCGTCACTCTATTCCACTCCCTTCACCTCTCTCTATTTCCATCTTTTCCCATCTCTCCATATCAATCTTTTTCTGCTTAAGATTGTAGTGAACGGGGAAACATCCTCTTGGGAGTTTGTTTCACAGAGCAGCGGTTCGCGGGAAGAAGCTGTTCGAGTGGAACTTACTACTCAACGATGAAATACGAAGGGAATGTCGGTTGTTTACTACAATGATTACAATAATTAAAGAAATATATCAATGTATATTCCCTCTAATGATTACGTATATAGTGATAAAGTAGAGATCAAAATGTGCTGTTAATGAATAAATATGCATTGTAGATACTTTTACTATAGACTTGCATAGCAAACCTTTTTTGTATTGAAAATCAAGGGAAAAGCGATTATCACTGAATTTTTCTGTGGAAGTTGTGGAGAGTAATGATCAATTACGTTTCGAAAGGATTGGTCTCTTAAAAAAAGAAATAGAACAGACAGGGCTTTCTAACCTTTGTAGATTAACCTGTCAATAAGAAAACTAACTTTTACAGTAGGATTCAGATTGTACAAGACCCGGAAGCCACTCAAGGTAGACGGTTACGTTAGAAGGGAGTTCATACGAACAGGAGGGAAGAATAATGGTTAACCCAAGACTTGAAAGGGTTAAGATTGTAGTGAGCGGGGAAATATCAACTTGGGAGTCGATTCCAGAGGGCAGCGGTTCGCAGGATGAAGGTGTTCGTGTGGTACTTACTTCCCGCCGATGGTATACGGGGGGAATGTGGGTGGTTTGATACAATGTAAGTGGCATGGCAGGTTCTTGTCGTGAAGGAACCAAGGAATGTAGTTCGTCAGAGCAGTTTCCGTGCCGTGGAAGTAGCGATAGAGCAGTGAGAATCTAGCCATATCCCGCCTGTGAGAGAGAGAGAGAGAGAGGTTCGATGATGAGTAATAATTCGTCACCCACAAGGGCTCGAAGACGCTTTTGGTCTCTATCGAGGCTGGAAAGTGAGGTCTGTGCAGCTCCCGTCCAAATATGACAATTGTACTCCATTGGTCGGATCTGGCGCTTGTAAAGTTAGAAAACAGCACGTGGAGTCAGGTACTTACGAGCGACGAACGGGGAACTGACCATTTTATCTGTATCTTCAGCGATGGCTTGTAGGTACGAGCTCTACATGAGGTCAAGTGTTAGTTTAAGATTTTTAGGATAGATTCGTATGAATAGAATATCTATTCTTTGCTTTAGTTTGGTTTGGTTTATTTTGTTTTACGGCATATCAACCTCAATGGGTTATTTAATGTCAACAATATTTTTAGGATAGGTTAGTATGAATAGAATATGTATTCTTTGGTTTAGTCTGGTTTGGTTTATTTTGTTTTGCCGCATATCAACCTCAATGGGTTATTTAACGCCGACAAAATTTTTAATGTTGGTACAGTGTAACCCGGATATAAGAGACCTGGATATAAGATAAACCCGGATATAAGAGACTTCTTATCCGGTCTCGACAACTCTCTTATATCCGGGTTACACTGTAATACTTTTTCCAAAAATGTACTGCTGGTAATAACGTATTGCTAGTAATAATTTTATCTTAAAAAATTCATTGTTGGTAATAACCTTTTGAAAAATTGTATTGCTGGTATTAAAATCATTTTTACACTTTCATAGTGTTTTGAAACCAGTTTTGAGGAATCAGCTATTTACCTATTGGTGGGACGCTCATAGGTGTTACCACCCCGGGTCAGCGTGGACCTGGGAACACCAGCAATTAAAAGGTGGTTGCACGCTCTTCAAAACCTCCTGATGAACGGCCTTGCTTTTGGATGTAGTTTATCGCCTTACACAGGACGCGGACGTAGTTTACCGCCTTACCCAAGACGCTGATGTAGTTTATCGTCTTACCCCTGACGCGAATGTGGTTTATCATCTTACCCAGAACGAGCCTATGACCCGGTCTACTCACCTCCCCAGTCTTTTGAACAAGAGTAGTTTATCTCTTGTTTCCTTTTCAGGTTTGCATTTCCTTCTAAAATCTTCCCATTCTTTTTCACACCCAGTAGCTCTTTGCGTTTTAGTGTCATTATCGCCTTGCTCGGGGTGAATTGATCTAAGAAAAAAAATGTATTTAGGTTAACATGTAGTTATTAGTGGAATTTTGATCTGAAATTTTCGCTGTATAATGTTCGATCGAGATGGTTCATATTCAGCATTGAATTAAGTGCCTTAGCAAGGAAAGAGATTATGTTGAAAATTAATATTTTTTTGTGTAGAATAAAAACTTCTCTCATCGTTAGACTGCGAAATTATTGAAATATTTGATTGAGCTGGATATTTACCACAGTATTAAGTTCATTGACAAGGAAGGGGATAAATGTGAAAAATAAAATATATTGTATAAAATAAATGTTTTCTTTTCATCGTGTGTCTGCGGACATATTGATGTAGCTACGTATCATATTAATATTCGCCGTTGAATTAAGTGCATTGACAAAGAAAGAGATTGTGCCGAAAGATAAATATTTGTTGTTGAAAATAAAAGGATCGAGGCTTACGTTCAAAACACTGGTTCTCGTACGATCTCCGAAGTTAAGTAACTTTGAGCTGGTCAGTATTTAGATGGGTAACCGCTTGGGAATACCGGGTGCTGTCAGCTTGGATGTGAAGGTGATGTTTTCTTAAAAAGAAAGAAAGAAAAAGAGAGGAAAGACAGAACTCGCACTCAGAATTGTTTGAGGTGGTGCTAAGATTGCCCAGTCCTAGCCACACACACTTAGCTCCCGGAAAGACGGTTTCAGTGTCAAAGAGAGCGTCCGAGACGACCGAGGGTTAGTCCGAGAGATCTGTTTCGGTTCGCCTTGGTGCAGGCCCACTAATGCACAAAGTGTGGCTACCGAGACGCTTCGATGGCATTTCTTATATCAGAGTTTGTTATGGTACAGGTTAGGACCAAGGAAGAATAACACGAACACAAGAGTAGAAATAACGAAGGTATATTACACGAAATAATAATACAAGATGTGGAAGGTGTTAGTATGACTGTCAGTCTGGTTTGGAGTGAACTACTATCGGCTCGACTCGATTCGATATTTACTTGCCCCCACCCCCCGAGGGAAAGATCTGGCACAAGGCCGAGTTTAACGTAGGTTTCCCGAGCCCGTAGGCTCGGTTAAAAAAATGCCCATAGAACCCGTATAAACGGTATCGGGTTGGTCAAACTCCCCGAACGAGACTCTGCCCTTCGGCGGAGCCTCGTCCGGGTTGCTCTCTGCTCAGGGGCAGAGAGTTCGACAGTCAAGCCGAGAAGCTCGGCTCAATTCGACCCTCTCTCTTGAGAGGCGTAGTATACATAGTGTTAGGAAGAGTTTATTCTGTAGTTATAGGTAAGGATCCATGAGAGGGTTCCACTACCCTGCTTAAAATCTCTACGTTAGCCGGGTTAATAAACCGCCACGCAGCGCTCGGCGTTGCTTTGGTAAGATTGGTCTAATCAGGGTCACCATGTGCAGGTTCCAAAGCGCCAACCCCTGAGGGTGACATAATAACGGATCAGAATTAGAAATCGGAGAGCAGTGTTCCAATTCCAGTCGGGTTTGTTATATTCATTTACGTACACAAATCCCCTTGGGAAAGATAAGAATACCCCTTTTTCTTTTCCCGGTATATATCTTGCATTTACTTCTAAAATCTTCTCATTCTCTTTCACTCCCAGGAGCTAATTGCGTGTTAGTGTCATTATCGCCTTGCTTGGGGTGAATTGATCTAAGAAAAAAAAATGTATTTAGGTTAACATGTAGTCATTAGCTGAATTTTGATCTGAAATTTTCGCTGTATAATTGTTATGGTCCGTTTCCTTGTACCACGGTGATAGTCCAAGGTAGAACTAATAAAGAAAAACTCGAACACAGGTATGGAGTAACACAGATATATTACAAACAGGAATATATACAGAGAAGTAGAAGTGTTAGTATGAACAATCAGGTTTAGTAGAGAGAACAATGTAGTCTCGACCAGTATCACTATTCCAATGTCTTGTAGTAATTGTCTGAACGCGACTCTGTTTCGGACTGCCTATGACTTGACTGACTGACTCGCTCGCATTGACTGATAGACTCCTGACAGACTTCTGACGGACTTCAGGCTGAACTCCAGACTACAGACGGAACAGTATTTAGTCACCCCCCACGAGGGCATCATGTGGCACAAGGCCGGTTTAACGTGGGATCTCCGAGTCCGTGGGCTCGGCCAAAAATATGCCTTTGAACCCGTATAAACGGCTTCAGGGTTGGTTTACCTCCCCGAAAGAGACTCCGCCCTTCGGCGTAGCCTCGTTCGGGTTCCTCCCCGCCCGAAGGCGGAGAGTTCAACCGATCAGCCGATCAGCCGGTCGTCCGACTTCAGACGGAATTCCCTGCTTCCTCTTGATGCGCAGTACTTATTACGTATGGAATAGTCCATTATGCTATTATGGTTAAGGTCCCGTAACAATAATATTCGATCGAGATGGTTCATATTCAATATTGAATTAAGTGCCTTAGCAAGGAAAGAGATAAATAAATAAAATAAGACAATTCTTAGAATCTAAAAATAACTCCTGGCTTTAAATAACCTTCAAATCGTGTTGACCGATGGTTTGCAAGCTTTTCTCACAAATGTAGTCGGGAGTGTTGTGGGTTTGATCCTCACCATGTGTCCTGCTGCTGTTGCTTTATTCTGTATCCAGGCTTAGATAAGGGGATTCTGTAGATTGTTGATCAGCACGCACATCTAGCAAAAGTAGTTTGGAGTGTTTTGGGTTCGATCCTTCGGGAGTGCTCCGCTTGTACGACCTTGTGCTCTACTGGGCTAAACTGAGTGTAAATAAGCCAAAAGCACCGGTTGACGTCATTTGCTGCTTCGTGCTTATTACTTTTCGATTTGATTTTATCAGTTATTTTATAGAAATAATTAAGTCAATTCCACGAGCGAACGGGAAGTGGAAGGAGAAAACAGTTAGCACGTGAAGAGAGCGTAGCGATGTGGGGGAATCTATTCCGTATGTTAAATAAATAAGTGAAATAAAAAGAGGCAACAGCCCCATATGCCCGCTGTAAAGAAATTCGATCGGAAATGGAGGGCAAGTTGGAGTTCATGGTTGTGCAGCACAAAGTACGAATCATCCTTGCTACAGTAAATATGTCTGACAATGTTCTGTAATGATTGCAATTGCCATGTGCGACGCACCTGGGCTGATATTCACCGGAGTAATTCTTGATAAATTGATACGCCTGGTTGCTTTTCATTTAGATGAGGAGAAATGATGAGCAACGAGTTAGGGAGAAATTACCCTCTACCTTTAAAACTTCTGTTTGTTTATACATCCAGGCTGGTCCTATCTATCTATCTATCTATCTATCTATCTATCTATCTATCTATCTATCTATCTATCTATCTATCTATCTATCTAATGCAATCTGTTCATATCTATCTATATATCTATCTATCTATCTATCTATCTATCTATGTTCAGTTATTCTGATCTCTGTTCTTATCTATCTACCTCATTCTGTTACTATCTATCTATCTATCTATCTATCTATCTCTACATGCTTGTCTATCTCGGTTTATATCATCTCTCTTTCTTTGCTCATATATTTCTATCTTTATATATATATATATATATATATATATATATATATATATATATATATATACGCGCGCGCGCGCACACACACACACATATATATATCAATTTGCTCATATCCATGCCTGTCTAGCTCTGTTAGTAATATGATCTCTATCTTGCTGTTTCTATCTATCTATCTATCTATCTATCTATCTATCTATCTATCTATCTATCTATCTATCTATCTAAGTCTATTCATATATATCTATCTCACTCAGTTCGTATCTATCTATCTATCTATCTATCTATCTATCTATCTATCTATCTATCTATCTATCTATCTTGTGCCACATTCAATCCTCGTGGGTGGATTGATAACTACCATCTATCTATCTATCTATCTATCTATCTATCTATCTATCTATCTATCTGTTTCTTTATTTATTTATTCCATTCGGTTTCATTCTTTCTACTTCATACTGTTTCTATCTATCTATCTATCTATCTATCTATCTATCTATCTATCTATCTATCTATCTATCTATCTATCTATTCAGTTCACATCTATCCATTTCATTCATTTTACATCTATCTATCTATCTATCTATCTATCTATCTATCTATCTATCTATCTATCTATCTATCGTGTGCCACATTCAATCCTCGTGGGTGGATTGATAAATACCATCTATCTATCTATCTATCTATCTATCTATCTATCTATCTATCTATTCAGTTCACATCTATCCATTTCATTCATTTTACATCTATCTATCTATCTATCTATCTATCTATCTATCTTGTGCCACATTCAATCCTCGTGGGTGGATTGATAAATACCTTCTATCTATCTATCTATCTATCTATCTATCTATCTATCTATCTATCTATCTATCTATCTATCTGTTTTATATTAACATAGAACACTCAACTGTGCTTTATACGTTAATGTAAAATATAATGTTTCGCGGCATGCGCCCAATTTTAGCATAATCATTTCTCTTTAGCACGTATTGAGAGAGCAATAAGATGATATTTTCCAATCTGATACAAAAAAAGGAAAAGGTACGGCGCCTAGAAGATTGCTTGCCTTGCCTGGCTGACTCATAATTCATAGCGCTGAAATCATTAATTACTTTTCGAACACTGTTAATTAAATTTAATTATTGCTTTTTTTATTTGGATTAATTTTATCATTTTATTTATTTTATATCAACATTTTTAGCATGTCTGAATTTTTTTGAGTTGAAGACTTCCAGATAATCAGGAAAAAAGATTTCTTCTTCTTCTTCTTCTTCTTCTTCTTCTTCTTCTTCTTCCGTGTGCCGTGTCTCTTCAGGACATGAGTGATCACGACTCTCCACAACTTCCTATACTTTGTAGTAAGGTTTGTCTTTTCACTAACCCATCCAGTCCTTGTTCTGCCAACTATTTACACATTACTCGCAGTTTCCTTCTTTCTTCTGCTTTCAATACGTTTTGTGAATGTTAAATTCTCTAAGCCCTCTTTCCTCATTAAGTACAGTTGAAATTTCAACTGTCCCTTTTTGATATATAAGTGTTCTTTTTGTTTCCATTTTACTCAAAACTTCATTATGATGAAGAGACTTAAGACTACAGAAATGTAGTTCTACGGTAGGATGCTGAGAATGCCATCAGCGGAGCGCGTAAACCAAGAGGAAGTTCTGTAGAAAATGGAAACAAAAGAACACTTATATTCTGTGGAGATCCATGACTACCTATGCCCTGAAGAGAGAAAGACTATGAATTGAAAAGTGTAGAGAAGGCAATTTGAAATCACTGTACTAATTGCCCAATAAATCATGGTAATTCACAGATAATAAAGAATAGGAACATGTGGAGAGCCATAATTGCCTATGTCTTGAAGGGAGAAAGACTATGTATTGAAGAGGCAATGGAAAAGCACTTTATTATCTTTCCCAAGAAGTCATAGAAGTTACCAGACGGATATGTAATATAATTGGTCCTGATCTGGCATCTCGTCTACAGTCACTCTCTCACAGACGCGCCGTCGCCTCTCTCTGTCTTTTCTACAAATAATTTCATGGTAATTGCTCCGATGAGCTGCTTTCACTGGTTCCCAGACTCAATGAATTCAAGCGTCCTACGAGGCTGGCATCCCACTCCCACCCTTACACTGTAGAAA
>OZ010604.1:52324841-52337341 GCA_963932145.1 Acanthosepion lycidas
ATATATATATATATATATATATATATATATAAATCCGTGGTTAAGTAATCCAAGTAGATCGTAATAATACAAAATATTAAAACTGATCCACAAAAGAGAGCTCAATATATTTATTATTGAGCATATAAGCACTTTTGTAATTCACTTTCTCTCTCTCTCTCTCTCTCTTTCTCTATCTCACACGCACACACACATACATATATATATATATATATATATATATATATATATATATATATATATATAATTTTGTATATAAATATTTCATATTTCGTTAGAAATTTTCGTTAGTGACAAAGAATAGAGTACGGGACACTTATGTAATATAAGTCCTCCTATATGGAAGAAACTTCAGGCAAAAGAAATATTCTTCTACAGAAGGCTGTTAAAAATAAAGGGTGTTTCAATAATATTTAAATATGAATTAAGTTTAAGCGTTTAATGATTTTTTTCTTTTAAGCTCTTATTGAATAAATGACACTTTTTCATGATCTTGGGTAGTAAAATGTAATTTTATTTTTGCTTTTGTTAAGTGTATTTTTAGTAAATTTTGGCATTTCTTTACAGGAAGATTTGTATAAAAATATTTCATATTTCGTTAGAAACTTTCGTTAGAATCAAAGAAAAGAGTACGGGACCCTTATGTAATATCACTCCTTCTATATGGCAGTGAATACTGGACAATCGCATCACAGATAAAAAGAGACTTGAGCCAACAGAAATGTAGTTCTACAGAAGGATGCTGAGAATGCAATAAAACTAAAATGTGAGCAACAATGAAGTTTTAGAGTAAATGGAAACAAAAAAGACACTCATATTTTGCATCAGAAAAAGATAGTTCAAATTTCTAGGGCACATAATGAGGAAAGCAGGATTAGAAAATTTGATACTCGGCAGGGCATAGTGAATGCAAGAGGAACAGCGAATACATTACCTAATATGTTTGTATAAATATTTGGCCGAACAAAGAATATGAAAAATAGCAAAATGACAAATTTTACTAAGCGCTACAAAGGACAGACAGTAGTGGAGAGCTATAACTGGTTATGCCCTTAAAGGGCCACGGCACATACAAGAAGATGACGGTATTAGTCTAGGATTAAAATTCGAATTATCGGTGTATAGGACGCAGTGTGATTTTTCTTACATGACAGGAAATACATTAGAAATTAATGAATTGAAAATAATTCTTTGCAGAATTCAAATAACTTATAATATCCTTGTAATATAATCCAGGGAAGATTGGCCATTTTTCCAACCAAGCACACAAGACTCAAACCCCAAACTCAAGGGAATTTTAATTATTTTAGTAATTGATAGTGAATTTTTTCTTTCGTTTCATTCTTTTTAAAAGTTGTTTGTCAGCATAAATCAGTTTTAACTTAAAAAAAAATCAACAAAAAAACATAATTAAGAAAATGAAAACGAAATGTATGAGATTAATTGATTTACTTTTTAAGGATTATCAACCTTTTGTGGGCTATTTAAAGCCGAAACATATTTTAGGGATTGAATATATATATATATATATATATATATATATATATATATATATATATATATATATATATACATATATATTTGCAATCCCTAAATTATAGGTATATAAACAGTTCTCGGTATATATACATATATATATATATATATATATATATATATATATATATATATGTGTGTGTGTGTGTGTGTGTGTGTGTGTAAAATTATATAGAAAATAGGAAACAAAACTAGAACTTGTAAAACTTGGGATCCCCCATGCCCTTTATGCCTACATGAAAAACTACACTTTATTAAGTTTCTAAACAATAAAAATCTATTAAACAATAGACAGGAGTTAACGGTTTTTTGCCGACATCATCAAATTTTCGGCTCTTGTTTTGAAACATGAGAACTATTATGTAGCGTTGGAATCATATTTTTAAATATATATATATATATATATATATATAGCACTGTTTTTTTAAAAAATAAAACACCGGATTATAAATTTTTCTGTTCTTCCTTATTATTTTAATATATGTAATTTATATATATATATATATATATATATATATATATATATAAAAATTTCAGATAGTGTATATCTGTAAAAAGACAATAGCAATAATAAAAACAAAAGCAAAACTTACCTTAGTCGACGCTTTTCGTCCTCTGTGGGGCTTTACCAATGCGTCTTTTTGTTTGTTTGATTTTCGTTTAGCGGCATATCAACACCTCTTTGGGTTATTTAATTCCGAAGCCTGAATATTTTTTTATCAAATCTAAATATTTTTATGGATCCGACAACATATAAAATGCAATGTTGGTCTTTTTAGCTATAAAATGTATTGTTGGAAATTCTGCTTTAAAAATATATTGTTGGTAATTTTACTATAAAAATGTATCGTTGTCATTTTTACTAAAAAAAAAATCATTTCTAAAGTTTCATAATGTTTGGGGGTTCCTTATTTGCCCATAGCTGAGACCCCCTAACTGGTGCTACCACCCCCAGTCAGGGTCGGACTAGGAACAACAGCATGAGGTGGTTCCACTCTCTTGAAAACATCCAATCTTCCGAAAAGAGGCCTTGCTGCAGGATGTAAATATTTTTGGGTTTATTATTCATATATATATATATATATATATATATATATATATATATATATATATATATATATTATAAATTAATTGATTTAAAATATGGTTTTTCCGCTACACAGTTCTAACCATGTTTCAAAAATATCTTACTGTTTTTTCTTTTTATTTATATATACATACATACATATATATATATATATGAATATATATATATATATATATATATATATATATATATGCGTGTATATATATATGTATGTATATATATGTGTGCATAAATATGTATATATATGTGCGTGTATATATATATATGTATATATATATATATATATATGTATATATGTGTGTATATACATATATATGCGTGTATATATGTGTTTATATATATATGTATGTATATATATATGTGTATATGTATGTATATATATGTGTATGTATATACATGTATGTATATATATGTGTATCTATATGTGTGTATATACATATATATGTGCGTGTATATATATGTGTATATATATATATATGTATGTGTATATATATGTATATATATGTGCGTATATATATGTATATATATGTGTGTGTGTATATACATATATATGTATGTATATATATGTATATATACTTATATGTGTAGATATATATATATATATATATATATATATATATATATATATATATATATATATATATATATATATATCTTTTCACCGCCAGTCAAGGCAATATAGCCACTAAGACGCAAGGGGTTACTGAGTGGTAGAGAATATGAGTAAAAAAAAACTCCATTAAGGAATGAAAACAATAAAAAGTACAAGTATTAAGAAGACCGAAGATAACGATTGACATTGCTTTTACATTTTTGAAGGTCAAAGTTGACCGGAAACAAGAAGCCGGAAGAGATTTCCGCAAGCAAGAAGTGCGATAGAAGAAACTGATAGCATAAAGATTACGGTTGCAGCTAGCTATTTCAACTGTAAAAATCAGATGACCTTATTGTCAATCTATTACTGCGTTTAAATTTATAAAATTTAGGTAGCATAGAGAAAAGTTCATGGGAACAATTATCATAAAATATTTGTGGAAAGGGAAGGAAGAGGGAAGAATTTAGAGGCCCACTGAGTGTCGCTTTTGTTTTTATTAGGAATTCTTAATATGAAGTATATACAAGAAAATACTGACACCAAAAACTGAATTACAGCAAAGACAGAATTCTTAATAAAAAAAAAGCCAATGTTTTAGTATTTGCAAACAACCAACAACTTACATTATTATTAGTTTGGTGCAAAAATAATGTCGATTTCTCACATATGTTACTATGTGAGAAAACGACATTATTTTTGCACCACCCAATATTATTATTATTATTATTTTTATTTTCTTTGCTTTCTGGCGTTTACACATTTCTTTCCGGGTCCCACCCAGGGACCTAAGGTTAGAAATGGCATCATGACACTTTTCACTGACAAAAAAAAAAAAAAAAAAAAAAAAAAAATTACATAGATAGAGCCCTTCGTAAAGTGTGGGCTGTACTTGTCAGAACAATTTTTTGTATCTGCTTGAGGCATGGGCTTCCAGGAATCCCTGCAATTAGTCTACTGCAATCTTTACCAACCAGTCCTAGGGCTCCAACTACAACAGGGATTGTTGATGTTCCCATATGCCACATTTTCGAGACCTCTATTTCAAGGTCCTTGTATTTTGACAGCTTTTTGAATATCTTCAAAGATACATTGCAGTCAGCAGGGACTGCCATATCAATAAGGAGGCACCGTTTTTGTTTGTGGTCTTTAATAACAATATCTGGTCGGTTGGCCTTGATTGTTCTGTCAGTGTGAATTGTGTAGTCCCATAGAATTGTAACAGGTCCTATCTCCGTAACTGGGTCTGGGTGGTGTTGGTACCAGTTTCTTTCAGTTTCCTTCCCGTAGAAGTTGCAGATTTTTATTATTATTATTATTATTATTATTATTATTATTATTATTATTATATAAAATTTGTTTCGTCGTTTTCAAATATATGGTTTTGATATTTATTTTCGGAAAGTATTATTTTTTGCTATTTGAAGTCTCAGAATAAGCTGAATATAAAAATGCCTATGATGCAGTCACCAAATATTGCATGACGATAAGTGATCAGCAAATACCATAGGCTCCAAGTGTTTTGCTTTGTTTTATGTAAAAACCATTATAGGGGTGTAAGTAATTACATTTGTAGCGGCTAACTGAGGGGCCGCTGCTCTTTTATCAGGAATTCTTAATATGAAGAATATGCAGGAAAATCTTGACAATGATAAATGAGTTACAACAAAGGCAAACTTAATAAAAATGCCAAAGTTTTATTATTGGCAAACAACTAACTACTTACATTATTTACATTATTTGAACTCTTATCCTTATCTGTGTTGCCATATTCACAATGTTTCGATCGTTGTACGCTTCGGCCTTCTTCAGGTGATTGTAATTTCGAACCGAACCCTTCGAACGTTGTGAATATAATATAAGTAATCATAATACCATATCACAGCAATATAGACAGAAAGCAACTTAATTACAAATATGTACCTTTGTTGATTTCCTAGAACTGAAAGGAGGCACAGGGGTTAATATTAAAAACATGTAAAAATGTTCCAAATTATGAGTATGTGGATATGCAGATGTGGTTAAATTAGTAGTCCAGAAAAAGTAGCATGGTAGCCACATGCAAGTAGCTAGTCTTTGGAATGATCGCGTGCTGCGGTCCTTGATAAAAGGAGAAGTTAAAACTCAAAAGGAATCACTTGAATGATGTGATTTAGGAGTCCAAAAATGGGGGCATGTTGATAAAGATGTCACACGTGGCATGTCGCGACATAAATCCAGAAATTTGGCGAGAAACCAAATGAAGATGCCATGATGCTAGGTTGAATTCAAAATGGCGATATACCGATGAAAAAGGCTCCAAGTAGAAGTGATTTCCGCCTTTTGGTGTTGTAATCCTTCCACTTCTTGTTCATTTTTGCTTTCTTTACAGTTTTCACTTCTTGAAAAGACGCAGATATTATCTTTTCTTCTGTTTTCGCCCTCTTATCTCAGGAAGATGCATTGAATCTGCTTTTTTTTTTTCTTTGTTCATCTTTGCCTTCAGCAACGCTTCCGGTCATGGAGGCGATCATATCTATCGTGACGACGCTATTTACTTGACTCCCACGAGGTCAAGATGTGACACAACGTCGTTTTTCGTGGGAAACCCGAGCGTTTCCGCATAGGGTCACTTGTCAAATATTGGTCATAACCTGTCCAAACTGGTCAAAGCTTAGTCAAGTTCTGGTTCAAATTGGTCTTAGCTTGTCCTAGCAGGTCCTGATATGGTCCAAACTAGAACTTGCCACGGCCGCAAACCAGCCTGAAGGCCGTAATGCGGTGGCGACATATATCTATCGTGAAGACAGGGTCAGTAACTAACCCCCTGTGCACATATATATGATATTGTCATAGCAACGTAACTTGGCTTGTCTATCCTATTTGTTTTGCCTAAGAAATTAAGTAGACATTTAGAAAAAACGTCTTTTCTTGAAGCAAGGTTCCTATTAGTATACCGAAATTGTACGCCAAGTTTTTATGTATTATATACATAATTTCTGGAACATAGAAAGTTTTGTTAGAAATGACAAACACTGGTACATAGAAATCTGTAACAAAGCCATTATCAGTCAAGGGAGATAATCCACTTCCGGTTGCTGAACCGGTGGTTGCGAAGAGCTATATTACGCCTGGGGAAAAGTGACGAGATGTCAGGCCTGGTTGGTACTTCGACGTGGTGCAATGGTTAACTAGCTTGGTTTGCTAGAACAATTACATCTGTGTCGTGAGTTCGAGCCTCAGTGGGTGCGCCATACTTTCGGCCTTGTGCCACATCTAAGCTATGTTGGAAGACGGCAAAACTTCCGTGTTTGCTAATACTCTACGTGTCGACCTTTCTGTCTCCGTGTAGAAAGCAGCCTAAACGAGGCTATGCCGAAGGGCAGAGTCTCGTTTGTAGAGGTAGACAGCTACACCACCCCGTTTTTACGGGCAATTTTTTCCCGAGCCTATGGATTCGGAATCACCCACGTTAAAAAACGACCTTCTGCCACATTTCGTCTTGTGAGGTCTTGAATAAATACCGAGAAGTCAGTTCTGGTTAAGTCAGGACCAATAATATTGCCGATTCTTCTTTGGATCTTTATTAAGAATCTCGAAATATAGAACAGGGGCACCAGGGCACCTCGAGGTGGTGTAATGGTTAGCAAGCTTGTCTCGCTAAAACTATTACGACTGAGTAGTGAGTTCGATCCTCACTGGGTGCCTCATACTTTCGGCCTTGCGCCACATCTAAGCTACGCATAGTAAATAACTATAAGATAGTTAGGTGGGTACCTCCAGGTGGAGTAATTGTTAGCAAACTTGTCTCGCAAGAACTATTACGACTGAGTGGTGAGTTCGATCCTCACTGGGTGCCCCATATTTTCGGCCATGTGCCACATCTAAGCTACGCTTGGAAAATAACTATAAGTTAGTTAGGTGGGTACCTCCAGGTGGGGTAATTGTTAGCAAGCTTGTCTCGCTATAACTCTTACGACTGAGTAGTGAGTTCGATCCTCACTGGGTGAACAGTACTTTCGGCCTTGTCTCACATCTAAGCTACACTTGGAAAATAATTATAAGTTAGGTGGGTCGTGCGTTACGTCCTGCCATTACCTAGGTAAATAATGGAGCATTCCAATTTGATTGTGAGGAAAGGCGGGAAAACGATTTGTCAGAGACAATGTCTTGTTTTAGTGAGAAAGAAAGAAAGAACATACTAAGGAACAAAGAAAGAAAAAAAACATTTTACGGAACAAAGTGGAAAAGAAAGAAAGAAAGAAAGAAAGAACATACTAAGGAACAGAGAAAGTAAAAACATTTTAAAGAACAGAGTGTAAAAGAAAAAAAGAACATACTAAAGGACAGAGAAAGAAAGAAAGAACATTTTAAAGAACAGAGTGGAAAAGAAAGGAAGAAAGAACATACTAAGGAACAAAGAAAGAAAGAAAGAAAGAAAGAAGAAAGAAAGAACATTTAAAAGAACAGAGTGTAAAAGAAAGAAAGAACATGCCCAGGAGAAGAAAGAAAGAAAGAAAGAAAGAAAGAAAGAAAAAAGAACATTTTAAAGAACAGAGTGAAAAAGAAAGAAAGAACATACCACGGAACAGAGAAAGAAAGAAAGAACATTTTAAAGAACAGAGTGGAAAAGAAAGGAAGAAAGAACATACTAAGGAACAAAGAAAGAAAGAAAGAAAGAAAGAAGAAAGAAAGAACATTTAAAAGAACAGAGTGTAAAAGAAAGAAAGAACATGCCCAGGAAGAAAGAAAGAAAGAAAGAAAGAAAGAAAGAAAGAAAAAAGAACATTTTAAAGAACAGAGTGAAAAAGAAAGAAAGAACATACCACGGAACAGAGAAAGAAAGAAAGAACATTTTAAAGAACAGAGTGTAAAAGAAAGAAAGAACATATAAAGGAACAGATAAAGAAAGAAAGAACATTTTAAAGGAAAGAGTGAAAAAGAAAGAAAGAACATACCACGGAACAGAGAAAGAAAGAAAGAACATTTTAATGAAGAGAGTGTTAAAGAAAGAAAGAAAATACGAAGGAACAGAGAGAGAAAGAAAGAAAGAAAGAACATTTAAAAGAACAGAGTGTAAAAGAAAGGAAGAAAGAACATACTAAGTAACAGAGAAAGAAAGAAAGAAAGAAAAAAAGAAAGAAAGAACATATTAAAGAACAGAGTGTAAAAGAAAGAAAGAACCTATTAAGGAACACGTGGCAGTAATATTCGCAGCATGGACGAATAGTAAACTTATAAATATGTTAGATTCTGTCAAGAAAAATTGTCCCGCACGAAACAGTGAACAAACTTTTCTCGCACTAGACTTAGCGATTGATTCAATATAATCTTTCCATTTAATGCCGGCGGAAAATTGTTAGCCCGAGAAGGCGTAAAGTGTTACTCTCCTGGAGGTTAGCATCAGCCATACTGATTGAAGATAGAAAGCTAGAGATTCTTAGTAAAGATTCAATATTTTGGAGGCGTTCAAATTAATAAAGTCTTTCCTTGCCTCGGGTAACAACAGCAGATCGTAGGTCATTTTTTTAGGCCGATTTACCTTTATCGAACTGATCAAACTCTTACTATTAAGACAGGGGGTAAATAGTTGTGTCATCGGTCTAGATACCAAATTAAGTACTGATGCCATCAACGAACCTCTTGATGGCATCTAAGGATAGATTCCTGAGAGACGCATATATTAATAAAGAAATATCAAAACTGAAACGTGTGTATCGAAATGAGATTAAGATTTGCTAAATTTAGGCACAATGAGTCATTCTCCTGAAGGTTAGAAGTTATTTTATATAAAAATTAACTTTCCAAAGTTCTTTTATTGTCTTCATCCTTATTGTAGTCATTCGTATATTATATTCTTTTCTTTCTTTTTATGTGCTATGTCCTTTCAGGACGTAGGCGATCATGGCTCTCCACCTCCTTCTATCCAGCTCTCAGCAAGCTCCTTCTATCTGCTTACTCTACCAGAACACGTTCTGTTATCCACTTGCTCAAGCTTGTCAGGTATGTCACGCGCTGATTTCTCTTGTCTCTCTTTCCCTCTATTCGACTTGTAAGTATCAGATTCTCTAGGCCCTCCTTCCTCATTATGTGTCCTAGAAACCAGCTGCCTCTTCCTGATGTTAAGTATAAGCCTCCTCCTTGTTTGCATCCTCCTTAAGGCATGCTCGGTCCATGATATCCTTAGCATTCTTTTGTAGGGCCCATATCCCTCGTCTCGAGTCTCTTCTTCATCTTTGAGGAAATCGTCCAACATTCGCTACTGTAAAGAAGAACAGATGTCACGTAACAGCCCAGTATTAAGTTCTATTTTAAAAATACTTTTTGATCAGACGTCATATAATCTCAGAAATTCTGCCATAATCTATTTTTAATCTTTAGATTAAAAATAGATCATGGTAGAATTCAAAATGTTTCATTGCTTCAAAATGTTTGTTCGTAACTCGACATTTTCCAAACATTATATTTTTTATATATATCATTTTGTTGGTTTATATTGAAAATTTTAATTACGATTTTTTAAATTCTTCCAACTATATATTTCTAATCTTTCAGATTTCCCGAAATGACCTGTTTTCTCATCATTTCTCTTAGAATTATGCAGTCAGTCTGCCATCGTCGTCATTGTAATGCTATTTCTTGCAACTTCGTACTTGTAATGCGATCTCGTGTAGCCAGTGGTAAGATGCAAATGTTTTTTTCTTAAGAGGTATCTCTTCGTTTAAGCCTCAAATATTTTGCTTATGAAATTAGGAACCTGTTTTTTCAGATTTTTATTTTTATTTTTACATCCCTACAATTTTTTTGTCGATGACTAAGGGAATTTAATTACAGGTTCTGCGCAATTGTGTGATTATTGTAAACTGTTCGCGCATACCGTTTAGAACATCATGGATGGCATCGTTGTGTGTCACAGTTCTGAATAACGTTTGTTAAAATATGCAAATGTGCGTAGACCAAAGCTGAATCGGTTCTGGAAAAAAAAAAAAAATGAAAATAATTTCGTAGAATATACACTTTGATAATAATTTGGTTTTATTAAAACGCAACTTGTATCGTGGGTTGTTTGAACCCCTTACAAAAATGTTTTTCCTTAATATTCCCAAGAAAGTCAAATTTTCATGTTTAGTCGAGTGGTACTCTGAATCCCATTCTCAAGTAACTACAAGGAGTTTCTGGTTTTAGCCATAATATTTGTGCAAATTACAAGCAGTTCTATTTTTAATATAGGCCTTTTATCCCCCCCCCCAAAAAAAAAAACATTTCAGGGTTATTCTGTAAAAACAAAATAAACTTCGAATAAAATATATAAGTAGCGTTTTCTAATTCATATATAATGTGTGTTTACTAATTTTTCCACATCCAGTAAACCCCTTGTGTTTTAGAGTTTTGCTGCGTTGCTTGGGGTGAAATCGTTTCTAAAAATAAGCAAAAAAAAAAAAAAAAAAACCCCAAAAAACAAAAAACAAACCAAAAAGCAAACAAAAAAAACAAAAAAAAAAAAACCCATAAAAATGTGACAAGTCAAATTTTCACCGTCCTCGTTATGACAATAAACTAGTATTTAGTCACCCCCCACGAGGGTATCATGTGGCACAAGGCCGGTTTAACGTGGGATCTCCGAGCCCGTGGGCTCGGCCAAAAATATGCCCTTTGAACCCGTATAAACGGGTTCAGAGTCAGGTTTACCTCCCCGAAAGAGACAATAAACTACACCCGCGTCTTGGGTAAGACGATAAACTACATGCAACAAGGTCAGGAGATTTTAAGGAGTATAGAGCCCACCTCTTAACCGCTGCTGTTCCCAGGTTTACCCTGACCCGGGGTGGTAGCACCTGTTAGGATACCAGCTATGGGAAAATAGATAACCGCTAAACTGGGATCAAAACACTATGAAAGTGTAAAAAATAGGTTTTAACATCAGAGAATCTTTTTGTAAAAAAATATTAACAGAAATACATTATTACTAGCAATACATTTTTTGAAAAAATATTACCAGTAATAAAATATTTTATCGGCATTAAATAATCCATTGAGGTTGATATGTCGTAAAATAAACCAAACCAAACCAAACCATATCAAATCAAATCAAACCATATCAAATCAATTTTTGATGATTAGTAGCTTTCTGAATACCTCTGGAACTACAAAGATTTTCTCGTTTTTCGTCATGATATTTGTGTAAGTTACAAGTAGTTTTATTTGTTTACTGAAAATAAACTAAAATTTATTTTTCATTTTTGAACTTTTGAAATGTAAAAATTCATTTTTTAATAGAACCTTTTATTTCAATTTTTCAAAAAAAAAAAAAAAAAAATCAAGTTTATTCTGTAAAAACACAAACGAGAACGGAATAAAATATATAAGAAAATTAAAAATTAAATGATATATCAATAACAATTTATATGGTGTGTCTTATTAGGTTCAGGCAAAAATAATGACGTAATAATGTCGTTTTTTGACGTTAAAAATACTTCAAAAAACGACATTATTACGTCATTATTTTTGCATCAACCTAATAAAAACCTACAATATTAATGCTGTAATTTCGTGAATACCTTTATCACAAGGAATGTCTGGTTTTGGTGATAATATTCAATTAAACATCAACTGCAAGAAGAGTAAAAGCATGATTGTTAGTAAAAGGATAATTCCAAAGTGCAAATTGCAAATTGAAGATTCCAAATTCAAACAAGTTCAAAAATTAAAATACCCAGGAGGTGTTTTAACAGAGGACGGAATGTGCAAAATTGAAATCTGAAGGTGTATTAAAATAGATAAAGATGCGTAAATATTACTAGAATTTAGGATAAAGAAAAAAATCAACGTAGAATGAATTCTCTAACTTTGTTTAGCAGTTTAAGAGAAAGAACTCTCTAGCTTCGGTTCGCAATCGGTCTAATAGAAAAAAACTCTCTAGCTTTGGTTAGCAATCAGTGTGAGAAAAAGAACTCTTGTGTTTGGTTAGCAATCAGTTTAAGGGAAAGAACTTTTTAGCTTTGGTTAGCAGTCTAACAGAAAGAACTTTTTAGCTTTGGTTAGCAATCAGTCTAATAGAAAAAACTCTGAAGCTTTGGTTAGCAATCAGTATAAGAGAATGAACTCTTGCGTTTGGTTAGCAATCAGCTTAAGGGAAATAACTTTTTAGCTTTGGTTAGCAGTTTAAGAGAAAGAATTCTCGAGCTTTGGCTAAAAATCAGACTGAGAGAAAGGACTCTTGACCTTTGGTTAGCAATCAGTTTAAGAGAAAGAACTATCGAGATTTGGTTAACAATCCGTTTAAGAGAAAAACTCACGAGTTTTGGA
>OZ010604.1:52344841-52362341 GCA_963932145.1 Acanthosepion lycidas
TGTATACGCATATGTTTTTGAACATAAAAATATAGGTCCTTGCTAGATTAGATAATCGTTATATTTATTTTTTATATGTTTATATTTGATTTGTAACCTGTAGTCGATATTAATTTCATCAAATTTTCTTAATTACACAGTGGCCCTTTCAGTAAATGCCCTTCAATTTTAGTTTCCCCCGCCCCATCTCTCTCCTTCACCCCTTTTTCTTTTCTTTTCTTCTCCCTCCCTTTTCTTCTGATCTTTAAGATTAGATCGTCTATTGTGTGTGTATGTCACCACAAAATGTATCCTTTCCAGTTACATCTTTAATGTATTAGACATCCGACAACATTCATATTTCTCTCACTTAAACCGTCTTCAACTGACCTCTCTAAAACTTCTCTCTGTTAAGTTTTAATCTCCCGCCTTCTCTCGTCTGTTACCCCTCTGTTTAGCTCAAACATTCGTCCCACACTCTCATACTTACACTCTCTCTAAATTCTATTTTTATTTCCGGAGTTGTTTTTTTTTTTGTTTTCTTTTTAAATTTGTAGGTCTGATGAATTGGATCGTATTTACGATTCCAATGGAATAAATTATGACCATGGAATATTAGTGTTTAAGCCTTTTTATTATATATATATATATATACGTATGAGCACACGGCATATATGAAATAAACACATGCACAATATCGGATGAAGAAAAGTAATGATATTTAAAATACGTCTAAAATTGGAAGCGTTCATTCTATCTATGTGGGGCCCAAGGATAAAAGCTATCTCTCAAGTGTTTTGTTCTAGTAAATCTGCCAGATCTGACAAAGCAAACTTAGGAACTGCTCTCGAAAAGGGTCTCCAATCAGTGGTTAACTGGAGCAAGAAATGGCTTGTAAATTTTAACGCCTCAAAAACAAAATTGATTTCATTTCATCACTACGGAGAATCTTTTCTGCCTACAATGGGCATGGCTGATGCCAAACTACTTGAGATAAACACTCTACGCCTTCTTGGCGTCGCGTTTTCAACTGACATAAATTTGATCGACTATATCGAATCAATTCCTATGTCTACTACAAGGAAAGTCATTTCACTGTGTCTTGTCAGAAAATTCTTTTAGTCAGACTCCATCTTGCACATTTATAAATCTACCATTCGTCCGTGCATTGAATACCCTTGACATATCTCGTCTGCTGCCCCAGCCGTATATCTTGAAATTCTTACCAAAATCCAAAGGAGGTTCTTTAACATAATGGACTTGGCATTTTGACTTCAGTCACTTTCGCAACGAAGCTTTCCTCTGTCTTTTTCTACAAATATTTTCATGGCATCTGTTCTGATGAATTTTTTCCCCTGTTGCCTCGACTCCGTAAATTTAAACGTGTTACTAGATTGGCAACTAGGTCTCACCGTTTTATTGTTGAACTTGCTACATGCAACCGCCACTTCTACTCTAGAAGTTTCTTTCCTCGCACTTCCCAGCGGTGGAACTCCTTTCCGATTCGTTACTTTCCTGATAACTACAATGCAACACTAGTTGCCATGTCCTGTCTTCTTGAATCCTGTTTATTTATGGCCCGCGATATCAATTCATCCGGCCCGCCGTTGCACAGCGCCTCAAATGAGTTAAAATATAACTATTTATATAGAATTATCAACAGACTGTAGTTAAATTTACTATGCAGAAAAATAAATGTAAGTAAAATGCTAAAATTTGGCCAATCTGATCTTTGCATCTGACAGTAATATAAGTTTTAGATTGATTTGCAAGCAAGTGACTTGTTGAAAGAGAAGCACAGAGAAAGAGAACTTCTTGAATTTTACCACTGCAGACATAATAATGAGTTTTCAAGGTTGAAGAAATTTGCCCCTTGTGTGGCATCATTGTTTGAAAGAACTTATGTCTTTGAGTAAGCATTTTTGAAAATGACGTATGTAAAGTCAGGACATCGAACAAGATTGATTGATGAACATTTGAAAGCAATTCTTTTGGTTGGATGCAGTAATTTCAAAGCAAATATTAATTATATCTTAAAAGCTAAAAAACAGTTTCACAAATTTTACTAACATTTTTGTTGCTTAGTTTATAAGATTCATTTGTGTGTGCTGGGTGTGATATAACTATTAAGTTGGTGCAAAAATAATGTCGTTTTCTCACATAGTAACATATGTGAGAAAACGACATTATTTTTGCACCAATCTAATATTTTATTGCTAATGTCGCCCTCTTTGATAACTTTTAGGAAAATAAATATGTTTGTTGTTCTTATTTCTTGCGAATTCGGTATACTTTATTGAACAAAAATGGTTATCCGACCCGCGCTCGTCATTCTCTCAGTTATCTGGCCCTCTGTGTAAAAAGTTGGGCGACCTCTGCCATCGGACGATGTTTCCATATCAAGATACAACTAGGTGCAATTTTTTAAACGTTAAAGAATTTAATTTATTTCTGAGAATTAAAGAATTTAGTTTATTTTCTAAGAAGATTATGAATCTATTTATGGGTAAAATAACAGGGCAGAAATAACATAGCCTTGATAGTAACCAGTATAGAAAAAGTATAATTCTGAATTCAAACTATATTCGCAACTCCAGGTAAATTTTGAGGATTGTCTATCCAAGGCCGGTGTGTACTACCCCAAGAATCCTCCGACCGGGTGCATGATTGATTGAGCGACCTTCGCTGTGTTTTGTTACCCTCGATATCTTATCAAGATCTGCTTTTTCTTCAACCGCCATTTATATACGTTACATTCTTTCTAATCAGAGCACAAGGATAAAGATTGTGCCTCAAATGTTTTCTTCTAGAACTAATGGATCTAAAAGATGACCTTGAGGGTAATAGATCAAACAAGTGATATCCGTATAAAAAAGGATAATTCTGGATTCAAACTAGGTCCCAAATCCAGGTTGAGGAGTATTGGTTGTGGGGCTCTACTTTGTAAAATCATACTTGATTAATTTTTCTTGTCACTGCAATACCCAATGAAATTGAACAGTTGTCCCCAGACACACACACGCATATATATATATATATATATATATATATATATATATATATATATATATATATATATATATTCATACGCGTTTCATTAAATAATATAGACAAGTGTTGTCTATTTATTTTATGTAAATTTTTTTCGTAACGTCTGATAAGTTTAATAACATTATCGTTGAACGAAGAAAGAAATTCACAATATTGATCCATATTTTTTTTTAATACAATCTAAGGTTTCGGCTTACTTAAGCCATTATAGAAGATGTCAATTACAACATATTAAGCAATATACGGACAAGACAGTGATGATAGTCTGTCATTGTTTACATAGATGATTTCTAAGCAACGGTAAACACGTGCATATAAGACGCTAGAAGCGAAAATCGCACCACATCTCATGACGTCACACATGACCACAGGAGAGTGAATTGGAGAAGTATGAATTATGGGAAGTCGTTGGTATAAACCAATGGCTTCTGTTACCAATTATAGACATTTAAGAATATTTGTAGAAATGCCATAATTGATTTTGTTTAGGTTGGGTTGCAACTGTTTGATATATATATATATATATATATATATATATATATATATATATATATATATATATATATATATATGTATATATTATAATTATTTTTTGGAAAATATGATTACATCTCCACATAGGAATTACCATGTTTTAAAAACAAAAGCTAAAAACTTCTAATTCAATTATAGAAATTATATTAAAGTAACTAGTTCTCTTTCATTTTCAAGCGAAAAAGCTCCGTAAATTTCAAAATAAGTTATTCCAAAATTCGATTCCAAATTTAAATGCACCAAACGCAGGAAACAAAATGATTAAAAAAAAAAAGAAAAGAAAGACAGACAAGAAGGAAAGAAAAGAAAATTTTGTGGTAGTGGGAGGCAATAAATAAGAGGAAGGGGTAAAAATGAAGAGAGAAGGGAGAGGAAGATATCTTTTTGGATGAAGGGGCGTGGGGTGTGTTTTTAACGAAAATGTTCCAAAGCATCTCTTCTGTCAAATACCATAAGAATAGGGAATCATTTTTTAAATATATTAAGTGTTACGCAAGGTCGAAAGTATGTTACTTGAAAAAACAGAATAACATACTTTCGACCTTGTGCCACACTTAATATCTATTTTTATGGGTCTGTATGATTAGTTATTATTCTCATACATTCAGCTCTCTCCTCGGAGTTTTATCTGGATATTCGTTTTTAGGAACTCCTTGGTATTATATATATATTAAAATTTTCAGACACACTGGGTTGTACATTTTTTTTGTTTTGTTTTATTATTTTAATTAGGTTCTTCGACTACTTTCGGCCAGAATCGACATCACCGGGAGAAAAAATGTTCCTGCTTGTTAGTAGTAGTGAACTAGAGGAATGAATGAATTTCTGAAGAAAATGAAATTTATCTGTCGTTTTCATTTGCTTTTTATCGTTAATTTTGGTTAGACTTTGTGTTGGTCAAACGGCCTCTTTAAAGTTGTTTTTAAGATAAAGGCTTTTATATATATATATATATATATATATATATATATATATATATATATATATATATATATATAGCAAAGAAACATTGTTCACGTATGCTTCTTATAATACACACACACACACACACATACACACATATATATATATATAATAGGTCGGTTAAAGGAATTGGGGAGATAAAAAACTATAAAGATAATATTAGTTTGGTGCAAAAATAATGTCGTTTTATCACATATGTTACTATGTGAGAAAACGACATTATTTTTGCACCGACCTAATAATATTGGTCATAAGATTAATAATATTTATTGTGTATTAGTATGTCTTTTGACTAACACGATGAAAAAATTTGTAAAAATCTGAATTTTCGGACACGAAAAAAAAAAAAAAATAACAAAGTAAAATCCACCCCGGAAAAGGAAGAACCACTTCATCTTACGTTTTTTTTTTTTTTTTTTTAAAGATCGAGGTGAATTTCTTTCACCTGCATATTATATATATATATATATATATATATATATATATATATATATATATATATATATAACGGGGTGTATCAAAAATACATTTACAAAATTTGGGGGCGGTTTCCTCATGGCGAAACAAGGACAAAAGTCCATATAAATATATATCCGCAAATCCTTCGTTTTGGGGTTAAGTTCAAAGAAAGTTTACGGTAGATGGCGATGTGTTGCCATTTAGACATGGTTACATTTGTTATTCGTGTACATTTATGGCTAGTCTGTCTTCAACGTTTAACGTGTGTAGTGGTGATTTAACTGAGATGTATTCCGTTTAAAAATAGGAGCATATTCATATCGTGAGCAGGCGGATAGAATTTTTTACATACGGCCGCACGGATGGCAATGTATGCGAGGCTGCACGGCTGTATGAGATTGCGTTACCAAACTGAAGGTAGCCGAGTCATCGAACTTTTGCTGCTGTTTATCGTCGCGTTGCTGTGGCACCATAAACTGTCGTCGGGCCTACGAGCGAATTTCGCTTGTACGCTCGAGTACGAAGAACACATTTTACAGGCTGTCGGAGACGATCCAGCTGTCAGAACGCGTCATGTTTTACATCGCATAGTACCGCATGGAGGATATTTGAACTGCAGCTCCTGTATCCGTATCATTTGCAATGTGTGAAGGGTCTTTTGCCCTCTGACCACTCATCATGAGAGAACTTTTGCCGATGGTTTACTGCACAAACTGTCGATCCGTTATTTGTCTCTTCAGTTTTATTTACGGATGAGTCAACATTTGGAAGAGATGGAATAGCAAATTTTCAGAACCAGCATTTGTGGGCGGATCGGAATTCCCATGGTATAATACAGGCTCGACACCCAACATCAGTTTACGATTAATGTGTGGGCTTGAATTGTATGTGACTATCTGGTAGGTTCATATGTTCTCGTCTTATAGGAACTGTCTACAGGAACTTTATTTCGAACACACTTCCAGACCTGCTAGAGGATGTACCCCTGCTAATACGAAGGGACATGTGGTTCATGCATGATGAGGTTCCAGCATATTTTAGAATTTTTGAAGTGCGTATTGCCAGACATGAGGAAGTGGCAACATTGCGAGACAGTGACCTTGAGCAAGTAAACATTTCGCCATTTAGAATTCAAGATGAAGTTCACAGTATCCCAGCTGAGATGTTGCAGCGGTCAATGAGGAATCTCAACAGCAGATTTCAAGAATGCATTCGTACAGGAGGACGCCATCTACAGGACGTAATTTTAAAAAAAATGAAAATTCCATCATTGTTTCTTAAATGGCATGTTTTAAGGTTTCAATTACTATGAATAAAAGATTTTTCTTCCATTATTCTTGGTTTTATTGGATTGTTAAAAAGTTCCCGTTTCTTTTTGTTTGTCACACTATATCTGTGGCGATCACTTAAAACAATTGGTTCATGCAGCAGACATTAATAATGCAGAGACGCTTCATCAACGTGTCATGGGGGCCTGCGAAACCGTTCGACACCGTGTGGCAGTATTTGAAAGAGTCCGCCAGTCAATGATCCGACGGGTGGAAACGGAGGAATTTTTGAACAATTGTTATGAGTTGCTGTGTTGAGGTACAACGATGGCCTTTTGGACACACACACACACACACACACACACACACACACACACACATATATATATATCTTTAGGAAATGCATTAAATGTTACATATTTTTTAATTAATTAGTTTAAACGTTATTTTAAATGGATAATCAGGTTTGAATAGATGTTTTTTTTGTTTTTTTTATTAAACAGTATATTTACTTATTTACATCTACCGACCTGAATATTCGGGAAATCTTGTTATTAAAATATGCACCCCACAGCAGAATTCCTAGGGGACGAAGTTTCGAATTAAACTGCCATTTCGAAGTAAAATGTCATCAAATGTAACGTACCTTAGACAAATTTGGCCATGTACAGAGCATTTACTCAAATATGTGTATCCATTTAAAATAACAGCTAAACAAATGCCAAATCGCTTGGGTTTCGATCCCGACCTATAGTATAGCCACACTGATGAGCTGTGATACAGCGAAACAGACCTGAATGTGGATGATATATATTAGGTTGGTGCAAAAATAATGACGTAATAATGTCGTTTTTTGACGTATTTTGTTAACGTCAAAAAACGACATTATTACGTCATTATTTTTGCACCAACCTAATATATATATATATATATATATATATATATATATATATATATATATATATATATATATATATAGTTTGTCACTTAGCTGATTGATGCTATTTTCAGCTTCTCGACTCCAGAGTTTCTTGGAAGATCCTATTTGTAATCGTTCCATCCACTCGTCAGGAGGTGTCAGTAATTGTCAGCAGATTTTCTCATTTTCTTTTTTTTGTATTAAGTTAAGAAATACTTTATTCACTTATTTGTGGTGGGGGTTAGGTTGATGTGTTTCTTTGTGTGTGTCGGGCTGAGGTGCATGTGTATGTGTGTACTCTTGTGTGTGTGTATAAGCCTGTACGTGTGTGTGTATGTGCACATGTGTGGAATGTCATAGTTATATCTTTCTTTTCATCATTTTCTTGTTTTCTCTCGCTATTCATTTTCCCTCGTTCTTTCTTTCCTTCGGCTCTGTATATATAAATGCATAATATAAAAACACATACCAACATTTTGTTATCTCGTCTCTCTCTCTCTCTCTTTTCAAATATACTGACACATATAAAAGATTACGTCGGAATAACATGGAAATTTGGCCAAAATAAACCGATTGCTTCAGCGCACGTGGCACGTCATAGTGCCTTGATATGCACCAGGCTGAATGTTTGCAATTCAGTATCATTTGCCATTGGAGCTTATCAACATTCATACTAATTTATCCAGCTCGAGAAAACAAATAGGCGAATAGAAAAAATGTATTTTGCTCGTATATCTTTTTTTTTCTGTAAGGTGATTCTGTGAGTGTTCAGCTATGTGTGTGACTGATAAAGTAGAAATGTTTGCAAACAGGTACTAATCCTCCGTCGAGTGGTTGAGAGTATCCAGCTTTGTACGCGAATGCAATAAAGCAAATGACAGAAAGTTTCCGTTTTGTGGTTGAAAGCAAAAAAGGATAAGACATAAGTTTGGTTTATAGTTGGGTTAAAAAAAAAACAGATCAACATTAGTCAGTTTTACAGGTGAGTCAAAAAGTTTTTAGTTGAATGGAAAATGTAGACATTGCTACAGTTTACAATTGAGTCAAAAAGGCAGACATAGACCCGGTTTAAAGTATAGTTAAAAAGGTAAATATTGGATTTTAAAAATGTGGATATAGTTACTGTTTACACTTGATTAAGAAAAGTAGACAATGGTCCCGTTTACCCTTCAATCAAAAAGATAGACATTATTCTGGCATACTCTTCAATCAAAAATTTAGGCATTGGTTTGTTTTATAATTGATTCAAAAAGATAGACAACGGTCCAATTTACACTTGAGTTAAAACGTAGACATAGGCCCGGTTTAAAACTTAATTAAAAAGGTAGATATTGCTCTGGTTTGAAAATGTGGATATAGTAACGTTTTATAATTGAGTAAGAAAGGTAGACATTGGTCCAGTTTACACTTCAATCACAAACGTAGAAATTAGTCCGGTTAACAATCCAATCTAAAAGGTAAACATTGGTTCGATTTGTATTTTAATAAAAAATGTAGACATTGGTCCAGTTTACACTTCTATCAAAAAGGTAGACATTGGTCAGCTTTACATTTGAATCAAATATTTAGGCATTGGTTCATTTTACACTTGATTTAAAGATATAGACCTTGGTTCTATTTAAACTTAAAACGTAGACATTAGTCCGGTTTACACTTCAGTCAAAAAGGTGTACATCGGTTCAGTTTATACTTGAATAAAAAAGGTAGACATTGGTCCAGTTTACACTTGAATCAAAAAGGTGGACATAGACCCGGTTTAAAGTTTAGTTAAAAATGAAGATATTGATCTGGTTTGTAAAAATGTGGATATAGTAATAGTTTATAGTTGAGTAAGAAAGGTAGACATTGCTTTAGTTTACATTTCAATCAAAAAAGTTGGCATTGATCCGGTTTACAAATCAATCTAAAAAGTAAACAGTTCGATTTGCACTTTAAATGTAGCCATTGGTCCAGGTTACATATCTCTATCATTGGTAAAATTAAGTAAGAAAGATAGACATTGCTCCGGTTTACATCTCAATAAAAAAACTGGTACACATTGGTCCGGTTTACACTTGAGTCAATAAAGTTGACATAAGTCCGGTTTATATCAGAATTTGGCTCCTTTTCGAAGGTCTTACCCCTGTGTAGGCGATTCACTCTCTCTCTCTGCGCGTTCTAAGCCCCGACGACCGAGAAAGTATAAATCGAGACTCTTCATTTTTATGTGGAACTATGATAAAGCTAAAGACGGTTAGTGACCTTCGGCCTGATGGTTGAGTCTAACCGGCTTTGTTCGTGATTCCGATAAAGAATGGTGGCTAATTATATTCTTTCTAAGGTTTGGATTATTCGGCTTTGTGCGTGACTTTGATAAAAAAATAATAAAGGCGTCTAGTGATGTTCCGTTTAAGAATTAAAATATTCCTTCAAACAAGAAACTAGTTTCATCTGATCGGCTGTGATTGAAAAAAAAAGATGGCGCTGTTTAGCATACTCTCTTATTTTCTGATTGCTTGACTCTTTCGTTACTTCCCTTGTGTCAATTGTCCGCCTCCGTGACAGTGTCTATTAGTGAATTCTTTTGTACATTAGGCGGGCTTGCCAGTAAGTATACAAATGCTTTTTATACGATTTAATGGCGAATATACGTAATCCTGACACATGCTGAATTTCGGTTATAACATTACGTGCTTTTCTTTCATTTGAACACGTGTAAAATTAACGTCCCCTTTTGATCTGTCGTTACCCAATATATTAAATTTGTATTACTAAATGTATTACAATTGTGGTATGCGAGTCACGTCAGGAAATACGAGAAGTCTGTGTCTAATTTAATGGCAATCAAGAATCTTTAATCGAAGAGGATTTGAACTGATGATTCATTGTAATATATATATATATATATATATATATATATATATATATATATATATATATATATATATATATAGCCTGCAATTTTTCATTGATACATGTTTCATTAAATAATATTGGCAAGCTGTTAAATTTGTAAAGAGTGATACAATAACTTGGACCGATTTAAAATGTGAATTAAGTTTAAGCGTCTGATGATTTTTTTTCTTTTTCTTTCAGATTTAACAACTTAAGTCTTTGACAGATTCAACCGTAGAAAGATTAACAATCAAACAACGTATTAAAGTTATCGAAGCCTATTACGAAAATGGACGTTCAAATAGAATTTGAATGAGAATCCCCAGGTCGTATCATCTCTCGAAGCAGCGATGTCATTTGGCCATCACGATCGTGCGACTTGACGCCTTTAGATTTCTTCCTTTGAAGTCATGTCAAAAGTAAGGTCTATGCCAACAAGCCATCAACAGTTCAACAGCTGAAGGATGAGATAATAAGGCATACTAGTGAGATCGAAGAGCAACTATGCAGAGACATCATCAAAAATTTTGACCATCGAGTGGAGGTGTGCCGCCGAAGCCTTGGCAGACATTTGGCCGGCGTTATTTTTCACACATAATTGACATGACGTAAATAACACGATCCAATAGAGAAATAAATAAAGTTCCACCAATAACACTGATTTATTTACTGCTAACTTTAATCCGTCTTAATGAAACACTCTTTATATATATATATATATATATATATATATATATATATATATATATATATATATTGATGCATGTTTCATTAAATAATATAGACAAGTTGAGTCTATTTTAAGTAAGTTCCTTTCATATTGTCTGATAAGCTTAATAGCGTTATCATTGAAAGACGAAAGGAAATATATCTATCTATCTATCTATCTATCTATCTATCTATATATATATATATATATATATATATATATATATATATATATATATATATACCATTGCTACGCAGAAATTACTATGTTTCGAAACTGGTCAGCAGTATTCAGTTTTAATTTAAATATTAAACCTTAACTACAGGGTGGCAGTCTCATCCTCAGGCAATGTTTGGAATAACTATTCCACGGAATGTTTTACTCATTTATAGTTTTGAAATGAGGGTGCGTTCTAGGGTTTGTTTTTCATTATCAAGGGTTCACTGTTTTGATTGAAGTAGGGGTGTTTGTTATAAGTTAAGTTTTTGGGGTCGTGTAATGTTGGGTTGTTTTTTTTTTGTCTGGCTACAATAGCTAATCGACTCCCTCCTAAAACCCTGATTGATGTTGTAGTTCTGTTGTTTTTTATTACTGTATGCTAAAACATTAACTGATTGATGTTGTAATTCCGGGAGTTTTTTGTGTTTATTTATTTGTTTTTTTTTTTGTTTTTTTTTGTTGATGATTTCTTAAAGGGCCTTTAGGATTATGATCGGGCTGTGTTTTTAAACCTATTGTTTTAATTGAACTTGTTAATAGATTTGGAAATTATTATTATTATTTTTTTTTTGTCCATTTATAAAATGTTAATTATTTAAGGCAAATATTTGGTGGTGTCTGCAAAAACCGTTATCTCATTTCTTTGATTTAATAAATTTTCGTTTTTTAAAAACTTAATAATGTGTAGTTTTTTTTATGTAGGTATAAAGGGTATGGGTCATTCCAGGTTTTACAAGTTCTTATTCTATTTATTATTTTCCATTTTACTTTTGGTGTTTTATTTGTTTCTTTTAAATACCAAAAATATTAAGACAGGGACGTTTTCACATGACTCCAGTATGTATTGAATCACACTTCGAGACATCTTTTTTTTTTTAGTCTAGTGTAAACTAGAATTATGTATCTCTTTTTGACTCAAACCGGATCTATGTCGACCTTTTCTACTCAAGTGTAAATCAAACTTTTATCTACCTTCTTGAATCAAGTGTAAACTGGACCTATGTCTACAATTTTGGTTTTTGTGTAAATCGGACCTATATCTGCCGTACCGACAAGTGTATATCAGACCTATGTCTACTTTTTTGACTCAAGAACATACTGGACCTGACTCTTTCGTTTTGACCCAGGTATAAGCCGAACAGTGTAAAACAGAGCTATGTCTATCTGAACATTTTTGATTTTCGTGTATACCGGATCTATATTTGTCTTTTTGAGTCAAGTGTGTCAGTCCTATGTATACCTTTTTGACTCAAAAATAAACCGATCCTTTTTAACCTGACATTTGTCTATATTTCTGGTTTCTCTGTTAATTGGGCCTTATTGTCTCAAGTGTATATCGAACCTATGTATGCCTTTTTGACATAAGTATCTAAATATTTGAATCTAGTGTAAACCGGACTTTTTTTTAAGCATTTCATCCCAAGTAAATCGAAATGCCACTACCACGCAAGGGGTTACAGAGAGTTGGAGCAAAAGTAAAGAGGCGTGATAGAGAAAAGGATGAAGAGAAGGATGGGTAATAGATCATCTGGAGATGTCGATTGACATTGTATTTGAATAGTTGGAGATTATAGCTATCACGGAAGCAAGTAAGAGGAAGGGAATTTCCCAGCTAAAGCTATTGGAGTAGAAGAGACGGCTATATTTCGACAGTGAAAGGGTGGGATCGAGATGCTGGCCTAGATGCATGTTTAAATTCATGCAGTCTGAGAACTAGCGAAAGTAGCTCGTTAGAGCAGTTACCGTGTTAAATATTTGTAGAAAAGACATAGAGAGGCGACGTCACGTCTGTGAGAGAGTGATTGTAGACGAGATGCCAGATCAGGGCCAATCACATTGCATATAGGTCTCTGGATTTTGTCGAGGACCTTAAGGCGAACAGCGGGGTCACCAGACCATATATGGCAGCAGTATTCCATGCAAGGGCGAATGGTTGATTTGTAGATTTGAAGGATGAATTCGAGTGAGAAAAACTTTCTGCCGTGACACAGGGAACCAACTTTCCTTGCGATAGATGAAGCTATTGATTCAATGTATTTGTTCCATCTCAGGTCAGCAGACAGTGTGAGACCAAGTAGTCGCAGAGAGGTGCTCTCTTGGAGTTGAGCATTATGTGTACCCTTTTTTATTTTCGTTTAAACTTGATCTATACCTGCCTTTTTGTCTTGAGTGTAAACCAAACATATGTCTACCTGTCTATTAGTTCACTGTGATTTTGCCCTAATAAGATATATATTCTATATCAAATCACACAACAAGGGTTAATATTAACCAAACTCGGAATCTTCTAGATAGCGTACTAAAAGAAAGAGAGAGAGAAAAAATTAAGCATTAACTGAGAGAAGATGAGAAGTATGGCCGTCAGAAAGAGGAAAAGCCCAAGACGCGAGTTACAAATTGTAGACGTCAACATCAAGCAAGTACAGAAGTTTAAATATTTAGGAAGTGTTTTAACAGAGGATAGAGAAGTGTTTTAACAGAGGAACAGAGAAAAGAGTGCTAGGATTACCACGTGATATCCATTCTCTTATATGACAAATGATGCTGGACACTATCCCCACAGATGAGCAGAAAACTAGAGGAAAGAGAAATACAGTCTTACAGAAGGATACTGAAAATTCTATAGGCGGTAAGAAACGCGATAGTGTCAAAGAAAATAGTAACAAGAAAACGCTTATACGCAGAATCAGGAAGAGACAGCTGGAATCCCTTGGACATAATGAGAAAGATGGTATTGGAAAACTTAACCATCACAGGGCGTATTGAAGGATCGATACATAGGGAAAGGCAGCGATCCATTTATCTAACGGGCTTGTATGAATAGGTGGTGGAACGAGAGGCAGAGGCCTTATGAAATGGAGAAGAATTGCTCAGGGCCGCAGTGGAGAGGAAATTTTGGAGACCCGTGATCGCTCACATCCTGAAGGAATACTACACATAGAAGAAGAAAAATCAAACGAAGACATTAGCCTGGACAATAATAAGAATATAATTTATATGTCATCTGAAAATATCCAGAAAAAAATGTCTGGACACTGTTAGAAAAGTGAAAAAATGTGGAACGTGAAATTGGCAAACGCGCCGATCATTATCAGAGCACTCGGAACAGATCTGAAGAAGTATACAGAAAATTTGAAAAACTTTGAAGTTCTGAAACTGTTATGGTCCTGGTTAGGACCAAGGAAGAACAACACGAACACAAGGGTAGAAATAACGAACGTATATTACACGAAATAATAATACAAGATGTGGAAGGTGTTAGTATGACTGTCAGTCTGGTTTGGAGTGAACTACTAACGGCTCGACTCGATTCGATATTTACTTGCCCCCACCCACAAGGGAAAGATTTGGCACAAGTCCGAGGTTTACGTGGGTTTCCGAGCCCGTATGGTCGGCCAAAAAATGCCCGTAGAAACTAAAAACAGAATCGGATTGGTCAACCTCCCCGAACGAGGCTCTGCCCTTCGGCGGAGTCTCGTCCGGGTTCCTCTCTGCTCAGAGGCAGAGAGTTCCACCGTCAAGCCGAAACGGCTGGACTCGATTCGGTATCTAGCCATCCTCCCAAGAGGGTTACATGTGGCACAAGGTCGAGTTTAACGTGGGTTTCCCGAGCCCGTAGGCTCGGCCAAAAAATGCCCGTAGAACCCGTATGAACGGGATCGGGTTGGTCAACCTCCCCGAAAGAGACTCTGCCCTTCGGCGGAGCCTCGTCCGGGTTCCTCTCTGCTCAGAGGCAGAGAGTTCCACCGTCAAGCCGAAACGGCTGGACTCGATTCGGTATCTAGCCACCCTCCCAAGAGGGTTACATGTGGCACAAGGTCGAGTTTAACGTGGGTTTCCCGAGCCCGTAGGCTCGGCCAAAAAATGCCCGTAGAACCCGTATGAACGGGATCGGGTTGGTCAACCTCCCCGAAAGAGACTCTGCCCTTCGGCGGAGCCTCGTCCGGGTTCCTCTCTGCTCAGGGGCAGAGAGTTCGACCGTCGAGCCGGAAGGGCTCAACTCGATTCGTCCCTCTCTCTTGACTGGCGTAGTATGCATCGTGTTAGGAAGAGTTCATTCTGTAGTTACAGGTAAGGTCCCATGACAGAAACAGAACTAAATCCTACGGCACAATGATCTAGTGTGTAAAAGCGTGAGTTTGGTGATATAGTAGTTATAAGTTCAATCCCAGGGTTGGCCAGTGTTTATATAAATTCAGTGGAAAAGGGCGATAAATAACTGAATAGTATAAAATAGAAATAAGAACTAGACGAGATATCCCCAAATATGAACAGTGGATCAAGAACAGTCTACCTCTGTAGATTAAATAATGGGTTCAGTTCAGAATTCTTTGTAGTTTATCTGGATCAGCATACACCTGAGGAAGGCTGAATGGCACTACTCTCGAAACGTTGCAATAGCAGCAGCAAAGATGAGGGAAATAGTCCAAATATAAATAGTGTAAATAATGATTATGTTTATTTTCCTTTATAATGAGAATAATAGATGCAATAGTCTTAAGTTGTTTAAATTTCTATATACTAGGCATCCCTTTATCTCGCGAGATACAGGTATCACCATGTTCGGTGAAGATTTGGTCCTTTGTTCGTGAAGACTAGAAAGACCACTGTAAGACGAAAGCACAGACGAGACCGTGCGCTTGAAGTCGATCAGAATTCGTACAGTCACAGGCCAGAGAAGGTGATCGAGAACGACAAAGTCACAGTGAGATACCAACATCCAGACAGACCGCAATCTAAATAAACGTGGGTCCCATCTCTGAGTCGAGCAGTGTGTAGCTGCCACCAGAGGAAACGGCCGAGTAATAACGGAACAGTACAAAATAAAAAGAACTAGACGAGATATCCCTAGACATGAGCAGCTTAAATAAAGGATTCAGTGTGTGGGTATATTTCTGAGATGAGGTGTTATCATTATTTACACTATGTACATTCAGACTAATATCCTCATCTTTGTTGTTATCACAATGTTACAGCCGTTGTGCCTTCCGCCTTTCTTCACTTACATGCCGATCTGGACAACCTACAGGAAATTCCGAATTGAACCCTCGGGGGTAGACTTTTCACGTTCCACTGCCCATGTCTGACGATATCTCGTCTAGTTTTTTTTTTCTCTCAATACTGTTCAGTTATTTCTCGCTCTGTTTTCACTGAGTCCCAGAAAACACTGCCCGGCCCAGGGATTGAACTCACAATTACTATATCACCAACTAACGAACTAACACTTTAATTTATTGAATATGTATATATATTGGGTTGTCCAGAAAGTTCATGCCGATTGTCAGTCGTTCATGTTTCAACACGGTAAAATACGTCAAATGTATCGACAGATATAATATGCGTACATTTCCGATTAGAGCACACTTCAAACTATCTGATCTTTCACCAGTTATATATATATATATATATATATATATAAATATATATATATATATATATATATATATATATATATATATATATATATATATATATATATAATGAGAGCAAGTGGTGTATAATTCCATTGTCGATAACATTTAATTTAAAAGTGGGCTCATTATAGAGTAAATATAAATAAAAATAGTGGCTATAAGTACGCTAAAATCAAATATATAAAATATGATAATACTGATCTAAGGAAAAGAAATAGGAATAGGAAAATCATTTGGTACCCCCCACCATTTAACCAATTGGTCAGTATAAACTTAGACCAGAAGTTCCTTCATTTAATTGATAAACGTTTCCCTAAAACTAACCCACTTAGTAAAATATTTAACAGAGACACACTAAAACTAAGTTACAGCTGCACCGATAATCTTTAGAAGATTATAATGAAACACAATAATAAAATTTTAAACCAATTTAAAAATCTGGATAATAGTGCACATTCCAAGATAAATACTGTTGATAATAATTATCAATGCAATTGCAGGAAATTCTAACGAATGCCCATTACGAAACAGATATTTAACCAACTCTCTTGTTTATGTAAGCACTATTTCTACTATAGAGAATCCTACTGTTGAACAATTTTATATTGGTAGTACTAAGAATTCTTGTAAGATTAGGTGGTACCAACATATCTTATCCTTCACAAATAGTACTTATAAAAAGCGTACATATCTTTCTAAATAATTTTGGAATTTAAAAGAAGCTAATAAAACTCTTAAGGTAAAATGGAAAATTTTTTAAAAATGTTAGAAGATGTAGATCTATAAATGTTTTGCATCCTTACTTAAAAATTAGAAATTATCAGATTTTCGGATACAAAAAAGAACACTCCTTATTAAACCAAAGAAGTGAACTGACTGTAAATTGTGGGCATAGTCTACCTTTTACCTTACAGTATGTTTAAACTTTGAATTTGATAATACTTTTCCTCATAATAATAATCAGTAGATGAACTGCGGCACACCTAATATGATTTATTATTCTATTTGTAAGATTTATTTTGATTTAATATAACATTGTATTGAAGTTTATTTAGTATTATTAAGATCTTATGTCGATGTACAGGTGTTTAGTTAGTATTATTAACATTTT
>OZ010604.1:52364841-52429841 GCA_963932145.1 Acanthosepion lycidas
TGGTATCTATCTATCTATCTATCTATCTATCTATCTATGTCTATTTTGGTTTGTGTCGATCTATCTATCAATCTATCTATCTATTTCTATTTTGTGGTATCTATCTATCTATCTATCTATCTATCTATCTATCTATCTATCTATGTCTATTTTGGTTTGTGTCGATCTATCTATCTATCAATCTATCTATCTATTTCTATTTTGTGGTATCTATCTATCTATCTATCTATCTATCTATCTATTGATCTATCTATCTATCGATCTATCTATCTATCTATCTATTTCTATTTTGTGGTATCTATCTATCTATCTATCTATCTATCTATCTATTTCTATTTTGTGGTATCTATCTATCTATCTATCTATGTCTATTTTGGTTTGTGCCGATCTATCTATCTATCTATCTATCTATCTATCTATCTATCTATCTATCTATCTATCTATCACTCTTTTCAATCCTATCTATCTGTCTCTCTGTCTATCTATTATTTATCTACCTGGTTATATCTAGCCATTTCAACTGCTGAAACCTTTCCACCAATCTAGTACTGCACTTAGATTCATTAAGTTTAGGTAGGATAGAGGAAAGTTCATCAGAAAAATTACCATAAAAGTATTTATAGAAAAGGTAGAGGGAAGCTACATTGCAGTGGTGGAAAAGTGACTAAAGTCGAGATACCAGGTCAGGACCAATAACATTGCAGATTCTTCTTTGGATTTTATCAAGAATCTCCAAATATATAGCAGGATCCCAGAACCATATGTGATGGCAATATTCAAAGCAAGGACGAATGGTAGACATAGATATTTATATCTATAATTCTCAAAATGTGTATGTGTGTGTCTGTGTGTTATCGGATGTTGTTCATGCATTTTCAATTTTGATGAATTCTTTTTTGTTTGATAGATAATTCTTCAGTGCCGGTTTTGAGACCAAATTGTTAGCAACAATGGCTCTCCACTACTTCCTGTCTATTATAACTCTCAGCAATGTTTTACTATTTACTATCTGTTCTTGGATATATATCTTTCATAAAAACTTTAATAAAAATAAATAGTTTAAATGATTACAATAATATTATTTATTATTATACAGTTCTTTTTTCAAGACCCCCCATTCAAATTGTTACACCCCCCCATTTGGGGATGTACCTCAGTTGCACCCAAATGTTGGTACTAATATTGATTTTCGGGTGGGCTGACTTTAAATTTAAACTGCTCCAATTGAACGGCAAAAAATTTACAGTTATGAAATACCAAGTTATATTGCTAGAAGATAGATTCTGGCGAAAAATATCGTCTAACATGATGTAAAGAGACAACTTTCTTAGCAGCATGTCCAGTAATTGATTCAATATAATCTTTCCTCTTCATATCAGCGTAAAGCGTTAGTCCGAGAACTTGCAATGAGTCACTCTCCTGGGGGTTAGCATTAGCCATGTTGATGGAAGGTAAAAAGCGTTCTCTGGGGGATTAAAAGCGAACAGTTTCGTTTTGGTGGCGTTAAGATTAACAAGCCATTCCTTGCCCTAATTAACAACAGAATGTAGATAATTTTTTTAGGTCAGCTGCCAATTTCACCTTATCGAAACGCTCAGACTTAGTATTAATGAAAACAGGAATAAATACAGTTATAAATTAATTTCTTACTTACATTATTTACATTATTCGGACTGTTATCCTCATCTTCATTGCCATATTCACAATGTTTCGGTCGTTGTACGCCCCGGCCTACTTCAGGTGATTGGAATTTCGAATCGAGAACTTTATTTCGTCCAGCGGGATAGATTGTTCTAGTTCCACTTGCCGCATCTCTTCCGGGTATCTCAGTTATTTCCCTTTAACTCAAATCGCCAAGTTTGGTTCGCCATTATTTTGGCCTGGTATTGAACTTTCTTTGAAGAACACCGGAGCGAACAACGGCCGAAACGTTGTGAATATGGCGATGAAGATGAGGATAATAGTCCGAATAATGTAAATAATGTAAGTAATCATAATATCTCATCTCAGAGATATAGACAGAAATTGATTTTTTTTATTTGTAATTTTAACTTGATAATGTCATTTAATTCAAATTTCCGCTGTCATTTTTATGGCTACTACGCTGGTTTAAAAATAATTCCTGCAGCTATTTTTATTCCTGTCCAACACCTGTTCACCTTGCTTGTAATTCATTAATTATAGCATTCTGAATCTATTATTTTAGCGGCTGAGAATCGGGTTGGGAATACTTTCCGAGTTTAATTTTATGAATGGAGTATTGATTAACATTTCTCCCAGCGACAGAGTTCAGATATTTTTTCTAATATGGGACAGCCTTGAATGAAAAAAAAAAAATGATTACTTTACATTCTCAAGCTGTTTTGCTCATGCCCAGAAAGACGCATAAAGATTCCCTTACGTATGAGTTCTGTTCGAAAAATGATCCAGCCCAATTTATATTAACGGCAGTGTTGCCTACCTAGGCATCACGGTTCTCTTCAGTTTACTCCGCTTGCAGACCTCACGCACTTATCTCGACATCTTTTCCAGTTTTCTGCCCGCAAAGTACCCTTTAGAGATTGTCCTCAGGCTGCCTCGTCCCATGGTCTGAAACCCTTTCAACGGCGATAGCAAGAAATACCAGAGAGCAAAATTTGAACTGTAAGGCATTGAGAGACCAGGGTGATACAATATTTTGTAATAAATAAATATAAAAAAAAAGCAAACCTACACGAGACGTGAAGAATATATTTACTTCGTTATTGTGAAGGAAATGGTCACAAAATACATAAGATCACTTAACTGTGCCTCACAAGCGATTGAGTAACCCCACAAGAGAACGTCTGTTCGGGCATACGCATTGTTGCTCGGGAGGCTACAATTTTAACCTCTTCAAATTAAAAAACCTCTTCTAGTTAAGGGCATATCGTTATCTATATCCTGTCTTCATAATCTTACCCATTCGTTTTTCCGTCATATTACACACCTAATTCATTGTAACCATTTTAACGGTAACCCTTCTACCCTAAAAGGCTCTCAGTATAGGGGGTAATTTTGTATTAAAAGTCCCCTCTGTTTAATGATGAGGTAAAGTGAAGAAAAGTTGGATATTTTCCGGACAGATCGTATCGACGGGAGAATTCGTGGGTCTGCATAAAAAAAAAAACAAAAAAACAAAAAAAACAAAAAACAAAAGCTTTGTTACACTAACTTGTCAGGGGTTAATGAATTTTTCATTATCTTGCTTAAAATGTAACACTTGCGACAACCCTGCCCTTGTTTCTCACTAAAATAACGACATTGAATATTTAGGTGCCTCCTATAGAGCAATTATCCCCTAGACTCAGGAACACTATTTACATTTATTCGGACTATTGTCCTCAGCTTTGTTTCCATATTTATCACAACGTTTCGGCCGTTGTACACTCCGGCCTTCTTCAGGTGGTTGTAATGTCGAACGGAACTCTTTATTTGGCTCACTGGGGTAGACTGTTCTAGTTCCACGTGCCATGTCTAATGGATGTCAGTTATCAGTTATCTGTTATCTCCTGATAATTCACCTCTCCAAGTTCTCCACTGCCTTAAACAGGTATTGAACTCACAACTCTTTGGGTCCTGTCACTGGATCTAACCAACTAGAACAGTCTACCCTAGCGAGCGAAATAAAGAGTCTAGTTCGACATTCGAACCACCAGAAGGCCGGAGCGTACAGCGGCCGAAACGTTGTGATAAATATGGCAACAGAGACGAGGACAATAGTCTGAATAATGTAAATAGTGTACATAATATCTCATCTGAGAAACATAGACAAGTAGACTCAAGAATTACTCCGATAAAGTGGCCTTGTGTCAAACTAAGCTTAACGTCAGTTGGGTATCAATTATTTTTCATCCCACGGTCCTTTTCTCGCGGATAAAATATCACGTCTATCGCTACTCTATGGCGATTTCCATGGCAAATATTCAAACAAGCTACATTTTTAGTTCCACCAGTTCAGACCTTTACACTTAGGATGCCCTTGCCACATACACATGGCCAAATCATCTTTATTCCTTTCATATTCCATTCTTAAAAAGGAACCTCCTTCCCGAGAACGGCTACTTTGTGGATTGATTGATTAACTTGTTTTTTTTATGGTTTATCAGCCCTTTTAAGGCTATTTAAAGCCGAAACATATTATTGGACCGTAAGAATTTTTGGAAGATGTTAATGATTTTCTGATAAAAATATTACTATTTAACCTATAGCTGGAAGAAGAAGTGGGTTCATACTTTTCCCAAGGGTATTTGCACGTAATCGAATATAACGAACTTGACTAGAATTCGAACTCGGCTGTCCGAGTTCTCACTCCGAGCCTATATTCATTATCCCACCCGCACATCCAAGCTTACAGCACCGCGTATTCCCGAACGGTCATCCGTCTTGATACTAACCAGGTTCAAGGTTGCTTAACTTCGGCATTCTGATCACTAGAATTTTACCCTCTTCAAATCTAGGGTCAACCATTACCTATCTTATATTTTTTAATCCTTTCATCCCAAGCAACGCGGAGATGCCACTAGTTCGTAGGGGTTTATAGGTAGAGAAAGTGAAAAAGAAGACAGGTAAGAGGGAGGATCTAGGAAAGAACAAAAGATGAACGGGATTCAAGAAGATAGAAGATGGCAATTGATGCTGCATTTAAATTTTTGAAGATTGTAGTTATCAGGGAAGCAAGTAAACGGAAGGGAACTCTACAGTCGGGAAGTGTGAAAGAAGAAACTGTTGGAGTAAAAGTGGCGGTTACATTTAACTATTTCAACAGCAAAAGAGTGGGACCTAGTTGCCAACCTAGTAGCACGGTTAAATTCATGTAGTCGGTGCACCAGGTAAAAAAAGCTCGTTAGAGCAGTTGCTATGAAAATATTTGCAAAGAAGACAGGCAGAAACCGCAAATGTTTGAAGTCGAGATCCCTCTTTTTTTTTTTTTTAGATTTTTACTCATAATCTACAATTCCACCGCTTAAGTTCATAAAAATATCTTTCAGTAACCCTCTACCTTGAGTGGCCCACGGGCTTTGTATTAAGTAGACATTTAGTAAAAAAACGTGAGTCCCTGTCACACTGAGTGAAAAGTGATCTGAGCCCAGTATATATATATATATATATATATATATATATATATATATATTGATGCATGTTTCATTAAATAATATAGACAAGTTTTGTCTATTTTAAGTAAGTTCCTTTCCTATTGTCTGATAAGGTTAATAGCATTATCATTGAAAGACGAAAGGAAAACACCATAAATGCCTATAATTGATAACAGAAGCCATTGGTTTATACCTACGGCATCCCATCCTTAACACTTCTCGTTTTCACTCTCGCGTTGTCATGTGTGACGTCATGAGCTGTGATGCGATTTTCGCTTCCACGTCTCGTATACACGATTAGTCATTGCTTTGAAATTTTTCATGCAACAAAAACAGACTATCATTATTGCTTCGTCCGTGTATTGGTTGATATATTGAAAAGTAATTGTCATCTTTGATAATGGCTTATGTAAGCTGAAAGCTTAGATTGGATTTAAACATGTATCAATATGGTGATTTCCTTTCGTCTTTCAATGATAATGTTATTAAGCTTATCAGACAATATGAAAGGAACTTACTTAAAATAAATAGACAAAACATGCATCAATGAAAAATTGCTGCCTAAATATTCCCAATATATATATATATATATATATATATATATATATATATATATATATATATATAACCTTTGAATGATCGATTCTTCTTCCGCCACTCACCAGTTATGGGTAAAAAATCAGTGTAGGCTACATTTTCTGACCGTGGTTGGCAACCAGAGCAATTTTGAAGGAGAAGAACCGTGAATTCAAAACCTTGGGAGGACTGTTTAGAGACGGTGTGAGACAATATTTGTATCGGTTCTCAACATTTAGGTGTTTTAAAAGGTGGATTGTTCTGCACAGGACATGTTCACTATAAAAAAGTCATATATGCTGACTGTTCGGTTCTCAGAGTTGGATTGTTGGAACCTCATACCTCGAATGCGACGGGAGAATCTATCTATCTATCTATCTATTTATCTATCTATCTGTTTGTCTCAGCTCGTTTCTATATATTTCTGTTCACATCTATCTATCTATCTATCTATCTATCTATCTATCTATCTATCTATCTAACTATCTCAATCCGTTTCTATCTATCTATCTATCTATCTATCTATCTATCTATCTATCTAGTTAGCTAGCTATCCCTAACCGTCAGCTCGTTTTGTCATTCGCATCCACTCGATCAATGAAGGTCATATTATTTTACTTGCGTTAAATAAATATAAACACACACACGCATATGCGCGCACACACATGCACACGCGCGCACACACACACACCCACACGCACGTACACACACGCACATGTTCATCTCAATTTAAAAGCTACAGACATATATATATATATATATATATATATATATATATATATATATATATATATATATATATGGAAAGTAGAAGTGAAACCGACAAAGACCGAAAGAGACCAAAGAGAATTGCCAATGTGTTCCTCCGGAAATGCGAAGTCAGATTCCTGAGACAAGTACAATTAAAATAGTGACTCGTTTTGTTCTCTAGATGGAAAGTCGTGTCAACTTCACACAAGTGAAACGCATCAAAGGTCGGCTGGATAAAAAAAAAAAAAAAATCCGTAGCCATTTTACTCACACTCATTTTCATCTTTATTCTACCTTCGTTAGAGATCACTTTTTGGGGGAGACTAAGAAAAGAAACCTCTGGAATATATGAAAAATAATAAAATCGGACATCACTGTCATGTCAAGAATGGTAGCATTGTTGCAAATGTATTTGCAGCTATGGATTATAGATTACCTCTATTTTAATTGATAAACAAGTTGTCCTTTGCTTTTCTCTCTATTCTTACATATATGTATATTTATATATATGTAGAGAATTAATATAAATAAAAGTTTGTCACTTCGCTAAATAATGTTACCGTCAGCATTCCGACTCCAGAGTTTCGTAGACTTACCCGTCCGTCCACTCTTCAGTGGATATCAGTAATTGACTGCTCATATTTCTCGATTTTTCTTCAGCTGCTTGGTAGAGACTGACCGTTACATAATTTAAATTTTAATAAAAATATTTGGCTTATGCAGTGCTGTCGCAGTTCATCTATATAATAAAAGCAAATGTCAGTGTGACATTGTCACACTTTTTCAATTAAAGGGACACAACTCTCTAACTTTCAATAGCTCATGTTACCGAAATTTTTGATTCCTTAGTTTTCATTACAGCGATTATTTTCGGCGGTTTTTTACGTGATTTTTTGCAACGAATTTTTTCGTACGATAACAATTTTTATAACTTGGAAATAAATTTGGGAATAATCGAAATTAATTGCGAAATCCAGCGAAAGTCACCCATGAAATAAAAATAATTGTTTGTACGGAAAGTAAGGACCTACGTACATCAAATTGTCTTCAAAATAAGTGGTGACGGAAGAATTATCGTTGAACTTTTAAAAAGTAAGTTAATGCAATACTTAAATGCAGTGATCAATTTTGAGTTCTGTAGTTTATTGTTGCCTATCGCTTACGGCTGCAGTATACCTTGCAAAAAGAAATCTTCGCCAACAGAGGACCAGACTGCAATCAAAAGAGCCAAGTCTGCAGCTAAGAAAAGAAAGTCCCGTGTAAATGAAAACCCAGATTAAACGGCAGCCAGGAGAGCTTCCAATGTTGAGAATATTCAAAATCTGAGAAATTTCCGAACTCCTGAACAAGCTGAGGGCCTAATCAAATGCCTTCCGTGGGAGCTAGCTCAAATGCCGCTCGATAGGGCCGCTTTTAAGCTATATACGGCGATTAAGTGATTTTATTAAAAAAAAAAAACAACATATATTGCATTTAAAATAGACTGAATTTATATTTTCCCCTAGTAGCATGGCCCTTCGTTGCCCGTGCTTGATTCAAAAATCGCACGACTCGTAAAGCAATCGCTATCACTTGACTTAAAATATTTTTGCCCTTCCTTGCCTTTAAAGGAGTGGCCTTTGCCGTGCTGATGTTGCTACATGCCTTACTTCTTGCCTATCTCACACTGCGAATTTTTTCTAAGCTCTATACTAAACATTAAATCTGTTACGAAAAAAGAACTAAACAAAGTGAACACAAAACGATCAGCTTTAAAAAAGGACTCATAACTGGAAAAACCGAATGAAAAAAGAATGTTAAGAACAAATATAACTTGATAACTGACGTCCATCAGACATGGCACGTGGAACTAGAACAGTCTACCCTAGTGAGCGAAATAAAGTGTTCAGTTTGACATTCCAACCATCTGAAGAAGGCCGGAGCGTACAATGTCCGAATCGTTGTGATAAATATGGCGACAAAGATGAGGACAATAGTCCGAATAATCTAAATAACAAAAATTACTTTTTCACACCCGGCCCAGTTCTGCAGAATCAGAATCAACGTTGAGTTTAAGCAAGCGAATCAGCCAATTGGAGTAAAGTGCCATGCAGATTTAAATTTTTCCCACGAATGCAGCTATCGATTTATTTTGCATGCTGGTTAGCATTCGTGTCAGTCAGCTGTTGGCTCACACGCTGGCCAATAGAATCTTCCTGCTTATTCGTGGCAGCCAGGTATAGGCTCTCACTCTGGCCAGTAGAAAATGGCCGAAAACTACATGAAAACTGCCGTAGAAGCATAAAAAAATCGATTATTTCCACTATCGATGGGAGTTAGGAAATGCAAAGTCGATATTGGCCTTCCCGCTAACTTGGAGCATGTGCATGTAAATTTTGGTGCAAATCGGTCGAAAATTGCGGCCGTGCATTTGTTATACACACACACACACACACACACACATCCTGCCTTTTATAGATATATTTTAAATAAACGGGCATAACTGTTATTTTCTATATTTTAAATAAATGTCTTTATTTTATATTTAAATCAAAACGAGGCTAAATGCTATTAGGTTGGTGCAAAAATAATGACGTAATAATGTCGTTTTTTGATGTATTTTTAACGTCAAAAAACGACATTATTACGTCATTATTTTTGCACCAACCTAATATTTAAAAATGTATTTCAGTAGACAGACCTAAAACTATATAAAAAAAGGAAAAAAAACCCTTTAATCCCCGATTATTTTAAATATAAAACATAAATCCCGCCTATCTTAAATATATTATTTGTATTCAAAATAAATTTTTAAATTCAATATATATATTTTAATGGAATTGAAATGGTATACTGCTCGCCATATATGGGCAGGAGTTGTCCAGTCCTCACTTTCCAGTCTCACTTTCTAGTCTCGATAGAGTCGAAAAGCGTTTACTGTTCCTGTGGGTGACTAATTATCTTCCACCCTACAACCCCTTTCCTCACAAACGAAAACGTCGCAAGCCTCTCTCTGCTCTGTCGTTATTTGCATGGCAAGTGTTAAGACGAACCACATTCCTTAGCTCCACCAGTTCTAATCTTCACAGATAACATCCGCCATGCCACGTCCATTATAGCGAACCAGCCTCACTCCATTCGTATTCCATTGTTGAGATGGAAGTTCCACTCGAGCAGCTTCTTTCCACGAACCGATGCTTTGTGGAACCAATTCCAAGAGGATGCTTTCTTGATCGCTACAATTGTCCATATCAAGAATTTAGCCGTTATCTTCCCTATATTTCCACATAAACTGTAACTTTTAACTCTGTAACCCTCTGCCACGAATGGCTCCCAAGCTTTGTACAGTGTGAACCTTACTGTAAAAAAAAAAAGTTCACTGTCATGGCGGAATTTCAATTCTGGTTTGGGAACAATTTTTTAAAACACTGCTCCCCAAATGTACATATATGGATAAAAAAAAAAGAAATAAAAAGAGAAGAAAACTGTTACTCTTATTATGAACCTTGACAAGAGCCAATCAACAGAGTTGGCAAGTGAGTTTTTGTACAAACCATTCCCCCATAATTACCTTACTTGCTTAGTTAATACCAAGAAACGAAGCTATTACCTATATAATCAACTTTGACAAGAAGCAATCACCAGAGTGGGTAAATAAGTACTTGAACAAACCAGATCCTCCATATTTACCTTGCATCCGCCATGCCACGCCCACCCTACAACCCCTTTCCTCACAAACGAAAACGTCGCAAGCCTCTCTCTGCTCTGTCGTTATTTACATGGCAAGTGTTAAGACGAACCACATTCCTTAGCTCCACCAGTTCTAATCTTCACAGATTTTATTTTAAAAATCAAACATCGCCATGCCACGAGCCAATAGAATCTTCCTGCCTTTTAGCAGTTAAATGTCTTTTAGCCACATCGTTAACTTGACAGGCGCCTATAAGACAGAATATTTTATCTATATAATATCATTACGCGTTTAATTTTTTAAAAAGAAGATTTCTAAGTCAAAATACAAATAAAATCAAATTTATACAAGATAAAGCACATTTAGTTTCAGATATGTTAGCTTTAAACATGCCCGCTCTATTCTGGAATTCAAAGGTCTGTATCTTCTTTAGATTAACGGAAAATTGCAGTTAAATTATGAGTCATATCATATTTGTCATCCTATCAAGGAGATCTCTTAAAGTGCGTGATTTCATTGAGCAAATGATGACCCCGTTTTGCATTTTATCTGAGAATGTTGTCTCATAAACTCATTAAACCTAGCTTTTTAACAAGCCCTCGCCGGAAAATATTACGCAGTTAACTTTTGTCTAATACTTATATCTTAAACTAGCAGCATGGCCCGGCGTTGCCCGTGCTTGATTCAAAAATCGTACGACTCGTACAGCAATCGCTATCACTTGACTTAAAATATTTTTTGCCCTTCCTTGCCTTTAAAGGAGTGCCCTTACCGTGCTGATGTTGCTACAAGCCTTACTTCTTGCCTATCTCACAATGCTAATTTTTTCTAAGCTCTATACTAAACATTAAATCTGTTACGAAAAAAGAACTAAACAAAATGAACACAAAACGACCAGCTTTAAAAAAGGACTCGTAACTGGAAAAATCGAATGAAAAAAGAATGTTAACAACAAATACTTTTTCACACTTAACCCAGTTCTGCGGAATCAGAATCAACGTTGAGTTTAAGCAAGTGAATGAGTCAACTGGAGTAAAGTGCCATGCAGATTTAAATTTTTCTCACTTGTGACAAATGCAGCTATCAATCTTTTTGCATGCTAGCATGCTAGTTAACATTCGTGTCAGTCAGCTGTTGGCTCCCACGCTGGCCAATAGAATCTTACTGCCTATTCTTGGCAGCCAGCTGTAGGCTCTCACTCTGGCCAGTAGAAAATGGCCGAAAACTACATGAAAACTCCCGTAGAAGCATGAAAAAATCGATTATTTCCACTATCGATGGGAGTTGGGAAATGCAAAGTCGGTCTTGGCTTTCCAGCTAACTTGGAGCATGTGCATGTAAATTTTGGTGCAAATCCGTCGAAAATTGCGGCCGTGCATTCGTTACAAACACACACACACACACACACACACACATCCTGCCTTTTATAGATAGTGATTCTGAATATTAGCTCTCCATACCTTCTTTATTATCTTGGAAGTGCTATGACATATTGAGAAAGATAGCGGATGTTTCATCATAAATTTGAAAGGCATGCAACTCACTGTCATGACGGAGTTTCAAATTTGGTTTGGGAACAATTTGGAGGAGGCACGGTTCGAATAATGGATAGCGGCTCTGATTGAAGAATCGGAGAGCCGAGTTCGAATTCCAGTCGAATCCATTACAATTACTTACGTGCTAATACCCTTGGGAAAGGTGTGAATCCTCTTCTTCTCCACCCCGCAAGCTAGGGTAAATAACTGGTCTACCACAGAAAGAAATGTCAACATACTGCGGGAAAAAATCTGCTTCGTCAGTCATGTATCGAAAGATTTTTGGATAATAAGGGTTTTAGTGTTACAAGTCTTACTAATAAGAGAGGAGAAGAGGTGGATTCATGCCTTTCTGAAGGGTATTTGCACGTAAGTGAATATAACGAACCCAACGGGAACTGGAACACGGCTCTTCAATTAACAATTCTGAGTCGTTATCCATTCAAGTTTACAGCACCTGGTATTCTCAAGCAGTCGCCCATTTAGGTACTGACCAAGCTTAACGTTGCTTAACTTCAGTGACCTTACGAATACAGGTGTTTAAACGTGATGTGGCGGTAAAGCATGTATGCGTGTGTGTATGCGTGTGTGTTCATTTGTGCGTAGCTTTGACATTTTTTTTCTCTCGGTAAAAATTTGACTACAAAGACAAAACGTGATTCGTGACCGTCTGAGTCAAGCTGCTAAAGAAAATTAACTGACTGGGAAGTTTTATAAAATAACCGGGAAAATGTGGGACAGTAAACTGAAAGTTACCCACGAAGGGCGAAAGATGCCTTTCAGAAGCTAAACAATGTATTACGAGATATAAAAATAACGTTAGCACCCCCCCCCCAAAAAAAAATAAAATAACAGAGACAAAGAAAAGAAAATATTACTAAGCTGCTTATCCTCCTATAGGCGGATAACTGTTAACCTTAGACTTCAACAGGGTAAGATTGTAGTTATCGGGGAAGCATCCCCCTGGGAGTCGATTCAACAAAACAGCTGGTCATGTGAAGAAGCTACTTAAGTGGAACTTCCATCTTACCAATAGAATGGAAGGACACTAGAAAAACGGAGTAAGAAACTTAGAAAATTCTCTGTGTCCGTCACAATCAATGAAACGTGTATGAATATATATTCATTAGGTCAACTGAAAAATGAATATATATGAGCGTTTCAAAAATCTTCTAGTAACTAACAACATTTGTTTTTTTTTTGTTTCAAGAATCTTTATTCAAATAAATTCAATTCCTTTTTTGACTTGAAAAAATCCGCAGTGGACGAAACGCGTCGGCTAAAACATACAGATTTCTTATAGTCTTTTCTTCCTTTATATATATCCCCCCCAAATATATATATATATATATATATATATATATATATATATATATATATATATATATATATATATATACTAGTGGTAAATATACACATACATATGCAAAATATATAAATATATATACATAGGTGCATACACATACATGTATATTTTTTGAATAAAAAATTCCGAGAGGATAGAATCCAGGTAGAACTCAATGTCCAGGACAGAGTAAGGATATAATAAAAAGGCTTAAACATTAATATTCCATTTACGATTCGAATGGAATAAATTATGACCATGGAATATTAGTTGTTTAAGCCTTTTTATTATATATATTAGTGTTTAAGCCTTTTTCGTTTTGCCTTCAACCGGGAAGGTAAAGCCTCTCTTCTCGACCTGTGCTTTACCTCCATCCCCGAATCCTGCAGCGCCTCGCAACTCTGCCCTCTTGGTAACTCTGACCATGCAGTAGTATCTGTTAACATCTCCTTCAACTCCACCCCCTATAAAGAACCTCCAACCACTAGAATCTCGTTCTACTATCAACGAGCTGATTGGGACGCGTTCCGTGATTTCCTCCGCGATGTCCCCTGGGATGGAGTCTTTAAGCTCCCCGTCCAAGATTGTTCTTCTGAAGTCTCTTCTTGGGTTAAAACTGGAATCGACGCTTTCATCCCATCAAGGAAATACAGGGTCAAGTCGCGCTCCTTCCCCTGGTTCTCCGCTGCATGCTCAGCCGCCATCGACCATAGGAACCACTACTTTCACCTATTCCGTAGCGACATGTCTGACTGCAATAGACGTCTCTTTGCCTCCGCCCGTAACGTGTGTAAGCGTCTCCTCAACGATGCTAAGTTACTATTTGCGGCTCGGATGAAGGAACGTATTGCATCTCGCAAATTTGGCTCTAAAGATTATTGGCGTCTCTGCAAGAGCGTATTGAACAATTGTAAACCCTCTATACCTCCTTTATTCAACTAGTTTGAAGTCCTGACCTCCTCTACCGACAAGGCTGAATGCTTTGCTCGGAAATTTTCATTCAACTCGACGCTCGACTCTTCCGGTGTACCCATACCTGACTTCCCTCTTAGAACTGAGGCCTTATTAAGCGGGTTAAACATAACCCCATCTTTGGTACTGGGCGTTATCTCCAAGTTAGGCCCCAACAAGGCTAGTGGTGGAGACGGGATACCAGCCATTGTCTTGAAGAAATGCGCTCCCGAACTGGCGCCCGCCCTTTCTAAACTATACAACTACTGCCTCAAAGAATCTTGTTTTCCTGACTGCTGGAAGTCCTCTTCCATCGTTCCTGTCTTCAAGAATTCCGGCGACCCCTCTGACCCTTCCAACTACCGTCCTATCAGTCTCCTTCCCCTCTTCAGCAAAATCTTCGAAGCCCTAATCAATACCGGGGTGGTTAACCACCTCACATCCCATAATCTGCTCTCAGACAAGCAATATGGTTTTCGCTTTGCCCGATCTACAGCCGATGTGCTTACGGCCATCACTGAAACAGTCTACCGAGCTCTTCAAAATAACGGGGAAGCCCGAGCCGTGGCACTAGACATCTCCAAAGCATTTGATAGGGTTTGGCATGCCAGCCTTCTTCTCAAGCTCCAGGATTATGGCATTACGGGTCGATTATATAACCTAATACGATCATTCCTGTCAAACCGTGAATTGAAGGTCGTTCTCAATGGATTCTCCTGCAGTTCCTATCCCACGAACGCAGGTGTTCCTTAAGGCTCCATCCTAGGCCCCACTCTATTCCTTATCTACATAAATGACCTCCCAGACGCAATTACTTCCCAAGTTGACATATACGCGGATGACACCAATTTATTCCTGCCTCAAAAACAAATCTAGTCTCGCTGACAAAACTCGCCTGGCCGTGCGTCTCGAAAAGGACCTCCAATCGATTGTGAACTGGGGCACGAATTGGCTGGTCAACTTCAACGCTTCTAAGACAAAACTGCTCTCTATTAATCACCACAGAGGTCCTTCCTTTCCCTCCATTAGAATGTCTGACGCTCAACTTCTTGAGAGCAACTCTCTGCGGCTTCTCGGTCTCACGTTGACTGCTCACCTGAGATGGAATAAATACATTGAATCAATTGCCTCGTCCACTGCAAGGAAAGTTGGCTCCCAGGAAGTTTTTCTCCCCGGAGTCATTCCTCCAGATCTACAAAACAACTTGCATGGAGTATTGCTGCCATATATGGTCTGGTGCCCCTTCTGTTTGCCTCGGGGTTCTTGATAGGCTCCAGAGGCGGATATGTAATGTAATTAGCCCTACCCTGGCGTCTCGTCTACAGTCACTTTCTCACAGACGCGCCGTCGCCTCTCTCTGTCTGTTCTAAAAATACTTCCATGGAAATTGCTCCGATGAGCTTTATTCGCTGGTTCCCAGATGTCATGAGTTCAAGTGCCATACGAGGCTGGCATCCCGCTCTCACCCCTTCACTGTCGAAACTCTTAAATCTACTCTAATAGCTTCATGTCTCGCACCTCTCGCCTGTGGAACTCCCTTCCCTATTAGTGTTTCAATGTGAGCTATAATCCCCAGCTATTCAAGTGTAATGTCAATCGACATCTCCAGTTGCCTTGATCTATCCAATACCCTCATCCTTTCTTCTATCACTCCTATCTGACCTTGCTCTAAATTTTCTGTAACCCCTCGCGTCCTAGTGGATTCCCGCCTTGCTTGGGGTGAAATGCTTAAATATATATATATATATATATATATATATATATATATATATATATATAAATATATATATATATATATATATATATATATATATATATATATATATATATACACACACACAGTAAAACTCTTTTTACAAACAAGAAAGTATATCGTGTCTGAGAAACGTTTATATTAAAAAGTGCTCAATGCACAGTTTAAATACTCGGAAGTACAGAGCTAATATATATATATATATATATATATATATTGTTGTAGCATATCTACAGACGATAATGGTTAGGTCTCCATTCACATAAATACAGTAGTAAATATTGTATGTTGGTCTCCATTTGGAGATTCGTCTCCAGCTGTGCTGGTCAAACTCTCTGTCCGGAGCCAGAGAGGATCCCCAGACGAGGCTGTGCCGAAGGGCAGATTCTCGTCTCGAGAAACAGCTACCCGATCCTGTTTTATACGGGGTCTATGGGGAATTTGGGGCCGGGCCTACCGACTCGGATACCCCATATTAAATTCGGCCTTGTGCCACATCTGACTGCGTAGGGTGGTTGGTACATATCCTGCAGTTGGAGATTCATTGTGGAATTCACTTGACTCACTTCTTAGCAGTTGACTACTACTTCTACGCGCCACTGGCAAATCTTATGTGTTGCTCGTGTCCTAAGTATTACCGTTTTTACCTACATTCGTGTGATTATTCTATTCAGTAACCTTCCCTAGATTACAACTTACACACACACACACACACACACACACACACACACATATATATATGTATTTACATTGATGTTCACCCTATACAAGTCCCGGTGGCCCCTCGATGTAGAGGGTTACAGATTAAGAGGGGACTCTTGATAATATCCAAAGAAAAATCAGCAATATTACTGATCTTGACCTGGCACCTGGGCTTCAGTCACTTTTCCACAGCCTTGTGACCTTTCTATAAACACTCTCTGAATACTTTATAAATTTAAGAGCAGTACTATGTTGTCAAGGCTGGACATTTTCAAATACCCCACTTAAAAGAAATAGTCCTTTATCAAGTCAACATACATGAACATAAAACCTTTTAAAACTAAAAGAAAATGGCTAACTGAAAACATTCTTTTCTTTATAATAAATAAATACATAAATAATTTATCAAATTAAAATAAAATAGCAAATAATAATTACAATAAAAAATAATTAATATGGCATTTTTGGCTTTCGTCCTTAACCCCGGAAGGCGTCGTTATGGCACCGACGTGTTGAGCTGTCTCCTCCATCTGTTGCGGTCGTGTATGGTAACCCGGGCTGTGACCGATCTGGTATAAAGTAGTTTCTTGGTGGGCTCATCATTTGACGTGTCATGGACGTTTTAACACGACGGAGACCATTCTTCTGCAGGAGATTGGATCCCATGACAGGAATCAAACCCAAGCAGTCTGACACACACACACATACACACACACACATACACACACACACACATATATATATATATATATATAATTTTCTGAGGGGTACAGAACTTTATTATGGAAATAAGAAAGGCAAGACAAGCATTACCGTTCATGGTAAAAAACAAAAAAAAAAAAACAGAGCTGGAATCGAGGGAATAAATGTTGCAATATAATATATAAAATTTAAACAGACATTTGAAGGCATTAGAAACAATCTATGTTAAGTCCAGACAGCCTTCCCTTCTAAGCAAAGGGAATGTCTGTTGGATCTTGACGTTATTTCAATCTGATTGCTCCACTTTTAATACTTTCATATTGTAATATTTATTCATTCGATTTCAGCTCTGTTGAGTGAGAGTGAAACCGGTGGGCTGTTTTTTTGTAATCATGAATGGTAAAGCGTGTCTTGCCTTATTATTTTCAATATATATATATATATATATATATATATATATATATATATATATATAAACACACACATATATATGTGTATATATATATCTATATATACACAGACATATATACATATCTATGTACATATATATACATATATATATATACATATATATATACACACATGTATATATATACCTATATATACACATATATACACACATATATATACAAACACACACCCATATAAATAAATATATATATACATATATATGTACATATAAGTATATATACATATATATACACACATATCTGCACATGTATATACATATATATATATAAACACATATATACATATATATGCACTCACATACATATATGCACACACACATATATATATATATATATATATATGCACATATACATACATACACACATTCTCACACACACACACACACACACACACACACACACATATATATATATATATATATATACACATAAAATTACAGCACTTAGCGTCCTTCATAATTTACTTTATACAGGCAGCTTTAATAATATTTATAGCGTTCTTAAAATTAAAAATCTTGAAAAAAATTAACATTTAAAATTTTTTTTTTAGAAATACATGTTGCAAAATAAAATCCCTACATTTTCCTTGTTAATACCCCTCAGGACACACACAGACACACACAGACAAACAGACAGACAGACATACACACACACTCACACACACACGCACACACACATATATATATATAATAAATTAACTGATTTAAAAATATGGTTCCATCATTAATTAATCAGTTAATTTATAATATTTATCCTCTGTAAATTTGCATTGAGCACTGTTTTGTAAAAATAAAATATTAATAAGAACACCGGATTATATATCTTACTGTTCTTTCTTCTATTATAATATATATATATATATATATATATATATATATATATATATATATATATATATATATATATATATGAAAGGTATTTAAGTTTCAAGATTTTATTGGCAAAAGTTATATCTAAATCAACAAATATAGCCTCCCTGTCCGAAATTTTACTGTATTTTTCTAATTTTAAAATATTTTCAACTGGTTTTACATTTCTACATTTTTTTTTTAAACATTTGTGGCATTTATATACTTTGTTAGAAAAACGGCGAGCCGAACATTTCACACCCAGTTTACCACACATGATAGGCACCCATTAAAATGCAATATTGGGAATTAACACAAAATTAGTGTAGAAGAAAACGTTTTATGCAGACGTACCTACGTGATGAAGGCAAGTAGCAACAGAAAATTAAAGGAAGAAAAAGAAAAAAACATAGAATAATATTCTGAAATAGGATAGCAAGAAAATAATTAAAAAAAAAACAAGAAAAATCAAGTTAAATACAAGAAAATTAAAATAAATAATAATTAAAAGTGTTTATTTCAACGAGACCAATATACGGTTCAGACTGGCAGTGTCAAGAAGGACCTGTGGGTTATGGGGTCAATATCAGATCAAGAAAGATTTGGTGACGTCAGCATTCTAGAGAAGAATGGGTATCTGAAATGTTATTGTATTTTTCTAATTTTTGAATATGTTTATGTAAATCCAAATAAAAATTGTGGATAATCTGTCCAAAGTTCAAGATTTCGTTCGAGTACTTTCGACTGTGGTACAAAAAGACACTTATAATTATAAATCTTATTTATTTGCTTCCTTATATCGAGTAAAAAGAGTCTTGTCTACAGTGAAGACCTACGTGGCCGAACGGTAAAGCACGCTGTATCATACTATAGTTTCCCGTACAACGGGGGACGCAGGTACGATGCCTGCGGGATGAAGTATTTTCTTTGCTTAGATTTCACGAATGATTACGCCGATAGGCGTTCTTTCATCTCAAGGTTCTGGACAAGATCCAAAGTTGGATCTGTGCAGCCATTTCGACTTCAAACACTTTCTTACAGACGGGATGCGGCTTCCTTCTGCCGTTTCAACAAATATTTTCATGGCAAAGGCTCTGACGAGCTTTTTTCCCTGGTGCCCCGACTACATGAATTTAAGCGTGCTACTTGATTGGCATTTAGGTCCCACCCTTTTAATGTTGAAATAGTTAAATGTAACCGCCAATTCTACTCTAACAGTTTCTTTACTAGCACTTCCTGATTTTGGAACTCCCTTTCTCTTACTTGCTTTCCTGATAACTCAGTCAGTCATGTGCCATGCGTGATACACGCTTAGGCGATCATGTATTTTACGATACATGACTGACGAGGCAGATTTTTTTTACGCAATAGGTTGCCATTTCTTTCTGAGATAGACCAGTTGCCATCCAAGGCTATAGAACCCGGGGAGAAGAAGAGGATTCATAGCTTTCCCAAGGGTTACTCAGTCGTGCCATGCGTGATACACGCTTAGGCGATCATGTATTTTACGATACATGACTGACGAGGCAAATTTTTTTCCCGCAATAGGTTGCCATTTTTTTCTGAGGTAGACCAGTTGCCATCCAAGGCTATAGAACCCGGGGAGAAGAAGAGAATTCATACTTTTACCAAGGGTCACTAATTCATGTGCCATGCGTGATACACGCTTAGGCGATCATGTATCTTCCGATACATAACTGACGTGGCAGATTTTCTTCCCGCAATGGATTGCCATTTCTTTCTGAGGTAGACCAGTTGCCATCCAAGGCTATAGAACCCGGTCTGTCTAGCTATTTACCCATTGCTGGGTGGGGGGAGAAAAAGAGGATTCCTACCTTTCCGAAGGGTATTAGAACGTAAGTAAATGTAATGGATTCGACTGCAATTCGAACTCGGCTCTCCGATTCCTCAATTCGAGCCGCTATCCATTACTCCACCGTGAAAACCTAAATGCAACGTCAATCGCCATTTTCTGTTGTCTTGATCCTTGTCCTTTTTTCCTTTCTATTACTGAGATGTCCAGCCCTTCAATTAAACTCCCCCCCCACCACAACACTGCATTCATCGGTAGTGTGAACGACCGTGGCTCATAAAGCCAGCCATCGATATGCATTTCTTGTCACATATGTGGCATATAAAATCATCTTCGGGTAGTGGTAGGAGACTTTGATCATCATCACTTCCAGTGTGCCCTTTCATATGCCTTGTCAGGTCCAACCTGAACCTGCACACCCTAGTGCAGGTCGGGCATTCAAAGCCATTACGATAACGTCATATACAATAGACTGTTGGTGTTAGTGCGACCGCTGGTGACTGAGCAGACCCGACCTGGACAGACATATCCGATTGCATTGGGCACATGGCCATGTTGGCACCTCATGGCAATTCAGGGACCCCTTCTGAATCCCTCTCTTCAATTCTGCATATTTTTGTGATGCCTCATGGAACATCTTGACACCATCAGCAATACTAGCTCTCCAAGGAACCTGGTCTTCGGCTAGAGTCTCCCAGTTATCCAGACCAATATTGCACTTGTGTAGTGACTCTTTAAGACAATCTTGGTGACGAAGTTTGGGCTTTGTGCTGCGGTCTTTACACATTCCCAATACCATATTATTTATTTTGGAATTCTCTCATCCGTTATACGAACAACATGGCTAGTCCATCGCAATGTGTGGTTGTGTATAAGTGCTTCCACAGAGAGTGAATTGGCTCTTTGTAGAACAACAATATCAGAGGTGTGAGACATCCAGTGGATTTCAAGCACAGACCGAAGACAGCGTCGATTAAAACGTCCCAGTATCTACAGATGTCTGCGATAGATTATCCGTGTCTCACATGAATATAGCCGAGATGACATAACGCAGGCTTTATATATTTTAATTTTTGTCTGCATTTTTATGTCCTTCATTTTTCGTTTTTCGCTAAACGCAGTGGCGTAGAAGTAAAAATGAGGTATTGTTGAGCTCGTCATGATATAAACTAACCTACGTACCACGTTTGAATGAAATCGGAGGAAAAAAATTGAATTTATCGATTTTTGATCGGCTTCATCGATTATTGACTTTTTAAAAATATCGAGTTTTACGCTAAGAACTTATGTCTTACATTGTACAATGTATGTACGAAGTTTGGTCAAAATCGGTTGGATGTATCTCGATTGAAAAGATATCACGCAGACAGACAGACAGACATCCTCTCTTCTATATATATAGAACTAGCAGCATGGCCCGGCGTTGCCCGTGCTTGATTCAAAAATCGTACGACTCATACAGCAATCGCTATCACTTGACTTAAAATATTTTTGCCCTTCCTTGCCTTTAAAGGAGTGCCCTTTGCCGTGCTGATGTTGCTACATGCCTTACTTCTTGCCTATATCACACTGCGAATTTTTTCTAAGCTCTATACTAAACATTAAATCTGTTACAAAAAAAGAACTAAACAAAATGAACACAAAACGATCAGCTTTAAAAAAGAACTCGTAACTGGAAAAACCGAATGAAAAAAGAATGTTAACAACAAATACTTTTTCACACCCAACCCAGATTTGCGGAATCAGAATCAACGTTGAGTTTAAGCAAGCGAATCAGCCAATTGGAGTAAAGTGCCATGCAGATTTAAATTTTTGCCACTTTTGACGAATGCAGCTATCGATTTTTTTTTGCATGTTAGCATGCTATTTAACATTCGTGTCAGTCAGCTGTTGGCTCTCACGCTGGCAAGTAGAATCTTCCTGCCTATTCTTGGCAGCCAGCTATAGGCTCTCAATCTGGCCAGTAGAAAATGGCCGAAAACTACATGAAAACTCCCGTAGAAGCATGAAAAAATCGATTATTTCCACTATCGATGGGAGTTGGGAAATGCAAAATCGGTCTTGGCTTTCCAGCTAACTTGGAGCATGTGCATGTAAATTTTGGTGCAAATCCATCGAAAATTGCGGCCGTGCATTCGTTACACACACACACACACACACACACATCCTGCCCTTTATAGATAGAGATAATATAATATAAAACAAAATAAAAAAATCGCTGTTCCATTCACATTGTACATCTATATTGTGCATCGCTTAAATATAAGTGAATATTATTTATCGTATCTCATCTTCAGCAACTTTGTAAATGACCCTTGACTGTCCTTTCGTAATCTCTTTTCATTGGGCAACCTAACGAAAGTGCACAGATCTTTCAAGCTCTTCAAGGTATTTTACGGGGAATGATGTAATTTCATTGATAGATCTTTTGGTGTTGTTTTTCAATGTGTGTACTATGGTTGATCGTCCAATGATTATTGATGCAAATCTTCCATTTGGTATTGATCACAAAACCATTTTCATAATATTTACTGTCTGTTTCCAAAGCTATTAATTTCTGCTAACTCGATATTGATATCAAGTCCTTCTTTGTTTTTTGTTACTTAGAGACAACATACACCAAGGTTTTATAACTATCAACGTCTTGAAGCAAAATTTCCTGCTTTTGTTTTTTCTCGAGTCTGTTTTGTTTATGTTTCTAAATAATCATTTCTAAGTTTTCAGTACAACTGTAACTTAATTTTAGGGTATTTTTTATTAAAAATTGTACTGAGTTAACTGTCTTTAAGAGAACGCTTAACAATTAATGCAAGGAATATTTATGCTCTGCAGAATTGTATGTATATTGTATTTTTGAAGAATAAAAATAATTAATGAGAACACTGGATTATAAATCTTACTATTCTTTCTCTTTATTTTAATACATATATATATATATATATATATATATATATATATATATATATATATATATATATATATATATGTGTGTGTGTGTGTGTGTGTGTGTGTGTGTGTAGTTTTAATGTATACATTATTTATGTGCAAAAGTGCTCAATATAAGGAACAGAGCTTATGTAAATATTAAAGTGTATCAGATATAGTTTCACATATCGGTCTCCAGCATTCCTGTTTCTTCGGAAGGGACACCTCGGCCATATCCTTCCTTCCCATCCAATTTCTCGCGTTTTTATTGTAAATTTAAAACGCGACGCCAAAATATCTAAACCGAAATCCTTGCCACCGTTCGAAAATAACGAAATTTTCTTTCAAATAATTAATGAGAACACAGGATTATAAATCTTACTATTCTTACTCTTTATTTTAATACACACACACACACACACACACACATATATACATATATATATATTTGTGTGTGTGTGTGTGTAGTTTTAATGTATACATTATTTATGTGCAAAAGTGCTCAATATAAGGAACAGAGCTTATGTAAATATTAAAGTGTACAGTTAGATTAAAAGCGAGCTGCGACGGTCTGATTCATTCTTGAACGCAGTCTTCGGGCCATGTGTGTTGTGTTTTGGCTCGACTATTTATATACGATAGTCAATGGTGCATTATGGGTAACAAGGTCTATTGTATAATCCTAATGGTTTTATGGTAGGCGGTATTATATTAAATTATATTTAACACTATTCTAGAAGATATAAAATAGAAATAATTGTGAATACAAATGTGCTTCTTGTATCTATTTTTATTGTGTTCTCTGTTAACGTTTCACTCATTATTGATTACTTAATTATCTCAGTGTCCACACACACACACACACACACACACATATATATATATATATATATATATATATATATATGGATGTTTTATTAATTATTCCGACAGATTTTGATAATTTCGAACGTTATTTTTAGTGAATACTCGTTTTTGTGTACATGCTCCGTTTATTTACTAAACAGTATATTTATTTATTTTCGTCTACCGGCCTGGATATAATTGAGAAATATTAAAAAAAAAAAAAAAAAAAGTGCTCCTTGACAGGACTGGAACCTCAGTCCCCTTCGGCCACGAAGAAGCTTTGCTGAATGACGTAGGTGTGAACAGCGTCTTTAAGTGAAATCCTTCTGATCATCCGGACAATTTCTTATCCAAATGTAAACAAAGTAATTTTCAGAAGAAGTAATGGATTCTTTTTTATTATCCCGACAGGGTTTTATCTCTTACAGTTAGATTAATAAATAAAAAAGTCCCTTAGTTCCTTAGAAGATTACTTTGTTTACGTATATATATATATATATATATATATATATATATATATATATATATATATATATATATATATATAATTTATTCGAAAATTATAACACAAATATGTTATAAAATCACTACAAAACACACAAACTACAGACACACGCACATATAGACAGACGTTGATCTAATTCCCTAGAAGTCAGCTCTGATTTGCGACGGTGTCCAAAGCCTTGCAGAGGTGTGTGAGGTCAAATTTATGTCATTAATCCTTTCCTTGTTACTCACCTGCATCGGATATAGTTTCACATATCGGTCTCCAGCATGCCTGTTTCTTCGGAAGGGATACCTCGGCCATTTCCTTCCTTCCCATCCAATTTCTCGCCTTTTTATTGTAAATTTAAAACGCGACGCCAAAATATCTAAACCGAAATCCTTGCCACCGTTCGAAAATACGATTGAAGCGCTCACCTTTCAACTGTTTATGATGTAATCTGCTCCAGTTGCACTGAAGTGTGTAGTAAATCTTTCTGTAAAGATAAATTACCGAAGTTGAATAACGAAGGCCGAAAGTACGCAGTCGTATTTGGAGAGGTCAAAAGTTGAAAAAAAAAAAAAAAAAAAATAGATACGTGAGAGAGAATTAGGCCTTAAAAATAAAGATTATTTTTCTTTCGTTACAGATTCTGGAAGAGAGAGAGAGAGAGAGAGAGAGAGAGAGAGAGAGAGAGGGAGGGAGAGAGAGAGGAAGAGAGAGAGTGAGAGAGAGTGAGAGAGAGTAAAAGAGAGAGTGAGAGAGATCATAATCTGGCATGATCAGTCGTTGATCAAACTCAGTACTTTGAAACCCTCAGTCACGATGACTTGTGACTTGCAGCTACTACTTATACAGTAAGCCCATTCATAGGCTAGAAAAGGAAGCCTTAACCGAAAAAAACACTATCGAAAAATGATCGATAAAATATTTTCGTCGTGCAAAATCAAATCGGCGGACCGAGTTCGAATTCCGCCCTAGGTTGTTACGTTCGCTTCTGTATTAAATACCATTTATTTTGTTTATAGTTTTAAACGTCATGTGCGCTCGTTTCTATATTAGCAGATTAATAGGAGCAGATAGGTTCGCCTTTCACCTGGTTCACATCCCTTACCCGGCTTTTGAACAGGATTAGAGGTTTATCCCTTGTTTCCTGCTTAGGACAAGGTTTCCAGTTCAATCTTCTCATTCTCTTTTACTCCTAGTAATCTCCTGCGTCTTAGTGGCTTTATTGTCTTTCTTGGGGTGAAATGATAAAAAAAAAACACAACAACACAGTTTTTGAGGAAATGGAAACAAAAAGGAAACTTATACTTAACATCAGGAACAGAAAGTTGAGTATATAATGAGGAAAAAGGGCTTGGAAAATTTGATACTCACAAGACAGATTGAATGCCAAAGGAGCAGAGGGAAACGACGCTAGCGAATTTTGAGTAAATGAATAGCGGAACAAGGTTTAGGAGAGATAATAAAAGACAAAATTTATCAAGAGCTAAGGACGACAGAAAGTTGTGGAGAGCCATGATCATCAACGTCCTGAAGGGACACGGCATATAGAGAAGAAGTGTACTTGTATACCACTTCCACTTTCTTAAAGGCTTTTCTAATTCAGTCAGTTATGTGCCATGCGTGATACACGGTTAGGCGATCATGTATCTTTCGATACATGCCTGATGAGGCAGATCTTTCACGCATTAGGTTGCCATTTCTTTCTGCAGTAGACCAGTTGCCATCCAAGGCTATAGAACCAAGTATGTCCTACTATTTACCCATAGCTTGGGGGAGAAGAAGAGAAATCATACCTTCCCCAAGGATATTAGCACGTAAGTGAATGTAATTGATTTGACTGGAATTCGAACTCTGATTCCTTAGTTCGAGCCGTTATCCATTACTCCACGAGCCTCCCTTTTCTAATTCAATGTTTTAATTATTCTTGTTTTGTCGAAGTTACAGGTGTTCCTTGTTCTATATTTTACCTTCATTCCAAAACCTGTATCGGTCAGACGACAACATCATTAAGCCGGAGACAGACAATACACTTAAGTGATCTTAGTTCGATAAGGAAACACTTAAACATTAATACGCAAGTCCCTGCTTCCATAAGAAAGAACCCTGTCATTCTAAAAACATATAAGTGTAAAAGACGTTTAAAGATAGTAGAAACAATTTATATATGGTGGCCAGATCAGATAATGCTAAGACCTACGCAGCTCGACTGGCCTGCACAGATAGGGATAAGACCTACGCAGCCCGACTGACCAGATCTGATAGCGCTAAGACTTACGCAGCCCGACTGGCGAGCGCAGATAGGGATAAGACCTACGCAGCCCGACTGACCAGATCTGATAGGGCTAAGACTTACGCAGCCCGACTGGCGAGCGCAGATAGGGATAAGACCTACGCAGCCCGACTGACCAGATCTGATAGGGCTAAGACTTACGCAGCCCGACTGGCGAGCGCAGATAGGGATAAGACCTACGCAGCCCGACTGAATGATATGAAAGACTGAATGATATAAAATAAAAATAACTTTTACAAAGACATAAGAATATTGGGGTACTAAAGTTTGGTCCATTTGAATTTGTATTGAAACATTTTAAAATCTAGTTTCAGAATCTTCTGAAGCGATGTTCTGGCGATGCCTAGTTGAGCAGAGTGTCGACAGGTAGAAGCTGATGGGTCCTAAAGGACACTCTACTGTACAGCTTCCACCGCTGCTGCAGAATGCACAGTTCGCTTAGGACCTCTTCCCGGAAGATCGCTGACTGATCCAGTTCTTTCAAACCGAACGATTAGTTTCCGAACCGTGTTATCGCTAGGAGATACTCTCATAATTAAAATATTGCTGGTTTTTCTCTGAGTTTGAATAATTGATCTTTCACTGGAATAGAAAAGCTCAATGAGTTCTACTCGTTGCTGGACATCATACGTAGCCATTTTAATCTCGAAGGGGTGCTTTATAACCTGCAAAATAAATAAATAAATAAATAAACAAATAAAAAAGAAAATGAAAAGATTGAAAACGAACAACTTACACCCTTCTGCAAATTAATTGAACAAACCGGTTTACTTTCCTTTCTTTTATCATACGGTCAGTTTTATACCCACTCGGGTGACAGGGTGTAATCGATTTCTATTTTTTCCTCAGATAAGGTCATTTGCACTGATATGCAGTAACATAAATCTATTTTCGGGATGTATGATGAAAATTGTTTTGCCTTGAAAAATATTGTGTCATCCGTAATTGCATTAGATTTTCATCACGCCCAGACACTACTGACTCGACTTTCGATTAGTTGTCCTACGGCCATTGTCTGCGATGAACGTTACTCCAAGGAAGCGTACGAAAATTATAACGCTGCGCGAACACACTGGCAAGCGTTACTAGCGAGCAAATGAAAGTACTATTGACTGGCCCGGAAAGTCTCCTGATTTAAATCCAATCTAGAATCTGTGGTCAATCTGCAAGGAATGATTTCGTAGAATGGACATATGAGCTAATATGTGCACATATGTGAAAAATACGAGAAAAAAGTAAATAATAAAGGAATTATTCTTTTTGTTTCAGTCAATTTGCATAAGGAGGTATGACTTTTTCAAACTCTTCCGTTTTTTAGTGGCCACCCTGAAAAATGTAGTTTAAACCAAACCAAAGCGTCACTTTCTTTGAAACAGGTCGGACAATTTTGGCAGTGTTTCAGTGGTGCCCCGCCATGGAATTATTACTACATCTAAACAAATCATCAGAAAATATACCAACAAATAACCCCTTGAAAATGGTTAATGAATTGGTCGAAAGTGCTTAAGGCAGTAATCATTGGGAAAAATTTCTACACTCTGTCCCCGTAAAAGAAAAAATGAATAAAAAACTTCTAAAAATGTTCCTGTCCGCCATATTCAATGAAACATGTATAAAATAAAGATTGCTGTCCAGATATACAATTTATATAATATACATATAAGCAAATGGACAGATTTTTAAGAGAAATTCTGTTGCTTAAAAATAAAAGGGATGTTTACTGAAACACGTGTAGCCTTTAAAATAACGTTGATAATATACACACACACGCGCGTGCGCGCGCCCGCGCATACGCGTGTGTGTATGTGTGAAATTCAAAACATGCATCCGGAGTAATAAATACCTGCCACTATTGGATTATATGTCAGATTATAGCTATTGGTTTTCTATTTTATCCGATTGATTGTATCATTGCATGAAACACTGAGAGCAGATTTTGATATACTGTATTAATATTAATATATATATATATATATATATATATATATATATATATATATATATATATATATATATGTGTGTGTGTGTGTGTGTTCAAGCAGGTTTGGTTAAATAATTTAGAAGTATTATGTCTATTTATTTTAGTTTTAATCCTTTCGAGACCACGAATTAATTTCTTGCTGCCCGTAGAAAACCAGAGAAAAAATAACGAAATTTTCTTTCAAATAATTTTTATTTTCCCAGCCACCAAGAAATTAATCCGTGATCTTGAACGAATTAAAACTAAACTAAAATGACATAATACGTCTAAATTATTAAACCTGCTTGAATGAAAATATGCTGATTAATTATACATACATACATACATACATACATAGAGTAGTGGATAGCGGCTCGTATTGAGGAATCGGAGAGCCGAGTTTAAATTCCAGTTGAATCCATTACATTCACTTACGTTGGGAAAAGTATTAAACCTCTTCTCCCTATGGTTAAATAGCAGGACAGACTGTTCTATATTGGATGGCAACTTGTCTAGCAATTGAAAACCGGAGGGTTGTTTGGGAACTCTGTGGCACATAGTGTACCAGGTTTCTGTATTCGGGTCTTCAAAAAATGTGGATGGTTCTGCACAAAGCTTTCACCACTATAATCAAATCATATGTGCTAGTGTCTGAGAAGTCGGTTCCTAACTGAGCTGCTTGATCCTTACACGTCGAATATATATATGTGTGTGTGTGTGTGTCTGTATTTGATATAAATATTGTAATAAGATAAAAGTGTTCTATATGAAGGATGGAATGTATGTAAATATAAGATATAAAAATGGTTACACTTAAGACTACTGAGCGGTGGCATATTGTTTCACGCAATTTTCAGTAGTCGACGTGGCCTAAAAATGGCTTCCAAGCATGGAACAGACTGTCGCCGCTCGGTGTTGACATGAGTATCCACTTGTATATATATATATATATATATATATATATATATGTGTGTGTGTATAATATAGACAGTTTTTGTCAATTTATTTTAAGTAAATTCCGTTCATATCATCTGGTAAGCTTAATAACATTATCATTAAAAGCCGAAAGAAAATCACCATATTGATAAATGTTTTTTAATCCTATCTATGGTCTCGGCTTAGATAAGCCATTATCAAAGATGACAATTGCATTACAATATATTAAACAATACACGGACAAAACAATAATCATAGTCCGTTTTGTTTGCATGCAAGATTTACAAGCAACGACAAATCCACGCCTACGAGACGCTGGAAGCGAAAATGGCACCGGGTGATCATGTGTGATGTCATAGATCTTAGCCCTATCTGATCTGGTCAGTTGGGCTGCGTAGGTCTTATATCTATCTGAGCTGGGCAGTCCGGCTGCGTTGGTCTTTGCCCTATCTAATCTGGCCAGTCGAGCTGCATAGATCTTAGCCCTATCTGATCTGGCCAGTCATGTGGCATAGGTCTTCGCCCTATCTGATCTGGCCAGTCGGGCTGCGTAAGTCTTAGCCCTATCAGATCCTGCCAGTCGGGCGGCGTAAGTCTTAGCCCTATCAGATCTGGTCAGTCGGGCTGCGTAGGTCTTATCCCAATCTAAGCTGGCCAGTCGTGCTGCGTAAGTCTTAGTCCTATCAGATCTGTCCAGTCGGGCTGCGTAGGTTTAGCATTATCTGATCTGGCCAGTCGGACTGCATAAGTCTAAGCCCTACCTGATCTGGCCAGTCGGGCTGCATAGGTCTTAGCACTATCTGATCTGGCCAGTCACACCGCGTAGGTCTTAGTTCTATCTGATCTGGCCACTCGGGCTGCGTAAGTGTTAGTCCTATCAGATCTGGCCAGTCGGGCTGCGTAGCTCTTAGCACTATCTGGTCTGGCCGGTCGTACTGCATAGGTCTGATCCCTATCAGATCTGTTCAGTCGGGCTGCGTAGGTCTTATCCCTATCTGAGCTCGCCAGTCGGGCTGCGTAAGTCTTAGCCCAATCAGATCTGGTTAGTCGGGCTGCGTAGGTCTTATCCCTATCTGAGCAGGCCAGTCGGGCTGCGTAGGTCTTAGCACTATCTGATCTGGCCAGCCGGGCTGCATTGGTCTTAGCCCTATCTGATCTGGCGAGTCGGACTGCGTAGGTGTTAGTCCTATCAGATCTCACCTGTCGGGTTGTATAGGTCTTAGCCCTATCTGATCTGACCAGTCGGGCTGCGTAGGTCTTTTCACAATCTGATCTGGCCAGTCGGGCTGCGTAAGTCTTATCCCTATCAGATCTGGTCAGTCGGGCTGCGTAGGTCTTATGCCTATCTGAGCTGGCCAGTCGGGCTGCGTAGGTCTTAGCCCTATCAGATCTGGCCAGTCGGGCTGCGTAGGTCTTAGCACTATCTGATCTGGCCAGTCGGGCCGCATATGTCTTCGCCCTATCTGATCTGGCCAGTCGTGCTGCATAGGTAATAGTACTATCTGATCTGGCCACTAGGGCTGCGTTAGTCTTAGTCCTATCAGGTCTCGCCAGTCGGGCTGCGTAAGTCTTAGTCCTATCAGATCTGGCCAGTGGAGCTGCGTAAGTGTTAGCCCTATCAGATCTGACCAGTCGGGCTGCGTAGGTCTTATCCCTATCTGAGCTGGCCAGTCGGGCTGCGTAGGTCTTAGCCGTATCAGATCTGGCCAGTCGGGCTGCGTAGGTCTTAGCACTATCTGATCTGGCCAGTCGGGCCGCATATGTCTTCGCCCTATCTGATCTGGCCAGTCGTGCTGCATAGGTAATAGTACTATCTGATCTGGCCACTAGGGCTGCGATAGTCTTAGTCCTATCAGGTCTCGCCAGTCGGGCTGCGTAAGTCTTAGTCCTATCAGATCTGGCCAGTGGAGCTGCGTAAGTGTTAGCCCTGTCAGATCTGACCAGTCGGGCTGCGTAAGTCTTAGCTCTATCAGATCTGGCCAGTCGGGCTGCGTAGCTCTTAGCACTATCTGATCTGGCCAGTCGGGCTGCATAGGTCTTAGCCCTATCTGATATGGCCAGTCGGGCTCCGTAGGTCTTAGCCCTATCTGATCTAGCCAGTCGGGCTGCGTGGTCTTAGCACTATCTGATATGGCCAGTCGGGCTGCGTAGGCCTAATCCTATCAGATCTGGCCAGTTGGGCTGCATAGGTCTTAGCACTATCTGATCTGGCCAGTCGGGCTGCATAGGTCTTAGCCCTATCTGATATGGCCAGTCGGGCTCCGTAGGTCTTAGCCCTATCTGATCTGGCCAGTCGGGCTGCGTAGGTCTTAGCCCTATCTGAGCTGGAGACAATCTTAATAGGCAATACATTTCTAGAAACAATATTTTACAAATCTCTAATGAAAAACCCTTTGAGTTATTCAGCTAGAAAGAGAACAGGTTGAAATAATTTTTGTGTCAGCCCCGCTATATCTTCCCAACTGAGCAATGGTGAGATGAAAAAGGTCATTCAGGCCATCAGTAACGGTACCAACATTCATACACTGGCTTCCATCTTCAAAGTTCATTCAAGGACCATCAAGAGAATGATGAATAAGTTTTTAAAAAAAGGAAACAGTAGAAAGGAAAACTGGATCAAGAGGTCAAAACGACAGAAGGGATCATCATTTCAACTTAGAGTTAAAGAACTCAATTAAAAATTCCAACTCAATCCATAAGACATGTGTCACGGGAGAGAGTAGTTTCATCTCTGTCAGTTCAAAGGGGAGTGAAAAAAGACTTAAAAATGAAATCTTACTTGAAACGTGAGGCAACTCGTTACTCCAGGACGGAAAGTTAGAAGGTTAGAGAGGGCGAAGATCATTTTGAATAAATTGGAACATGATTCTCGAATAATATATTTATATTTGAACTTTATTTCAATCTTTCATGAGCTTCCAATCGTGATCAATTAATGGTGACTCTGTCATTTTTGTTCATGATCGATTTCAGCATAATTCTTCTGTTAAACTTGGAGAGTATTCTTATTGCTCAAAGTAGAGTCCAAGAAGTGTCAGAAAAACCTCGGAGAATTCCAGTAAGACATCTTTAATCATTTCTAACATACAACGGTTCAAAGCATAATCTAACAATTGGCAATTTTTCTTTTACACGATTTGGACAATTTTGCTGTTACACTCAGTAGTTCTACGGATTTGTCGAAGCTACATTGATCACTAACGAGGAAAAAAAGCACAGAGACAGGAAAATCTCGAGCAGGAAAAGATTGTGAACCCTTAGCCACGAAGTAATAACGGTGGAATCATGGCGCGCCAACGTCTTATGTTTAAAACAAATGCTAGAAATATTTCTCATGTTGTCACATTATAAGTGCTGGGGAAAAAGAAAGAACTAAATTTCTTTTCTCAGTAGTGGACCCTATTCTCTGTCATTTTAGACTGCCCCGACGGCAACGAACTAGAACACTGACATATCAAATTTCTGCAAGCTGTTTATAGACAGATTATATCACAGGTAGGATAACTTTCATTCAGTTCAATGTTTACATGAATAGAACACGCAACAAATTCTGACAGTAGAGAAAAATGTGAAGTAACAATCATAGTTGTATTTTAAAATAGGAATGCATTGGCAAAGATTTAAGATGGAAAAGCATTGTAAATAAGTTTGCAATAGAAATCCTTTTGGAAATGATTTTACTAAAGGAATTCGTTGGAACAGATTTTACTATAGGAATGCATTGTAAATGATTTTACTACAGAAATATATTATAAAAGGTTTTACTATAGTAATACATTGGAAATGCATTTTCTATAAGAATATATTAGATATGATTTTACTATAGAAATGCATTGGAAATGATTTTACTACAGAAATATATTTTAAAAGGTTTTACTATAGTAATACATTGGAAATGCATTTTCCTATAAGAATATATTAGATATAATTTTACTATAGGAATGCATTGGAAATGATTTTACTACAGAAATATATTTTAAAAGGTTTTACTATAGTAATACATTGGAAATGCATTCTCTATAAGAATATATTAGATATGATTTTACCATAGGAATGCATTGGAAATGATTTTACTACAGAAATATATTTTAAAAGGTTTTACTATAGTAATACATTGGAAATGCATTCTCTATAAGAATATATTAGATATGATTTTACTATAGGAATGCATTGGAAATGATTTTACTACAGTAAACAGTAATATATTATAAAAGTTTTACTATAGTGATATATTAGAAATGCATTCTCTATAAGAATATATAGTAAATGATTTTACTATAGGAATACATTTAAAATGATTTTACGAAAGGAATTCTGTGGAACTGATTTTACTATAGGAACGCATTGTAAATGATTTTATTACAGAAATATATTTTAAAAGTTTTACTATAGTAATACATTGGAAATGCTTATCTATAAGAATGTATTGTAAATGATGTTACAATAGAAATGTACTGGAAATGGTTTTGTTGAAGGAATTCAGTGGAATTGATTTTACTATAGAAATGCATTGTAAATGATTTTACTACAGAAATATATTATAAATGGTTTTACTCTAGTAATACATTGGAAATGTTGTTCTATAAGAATATAATGGAAATGATCTTACTATAGAATGCATTGGAAATGATTTTACTATATGAATCCATTGTAAATGATTTTCTATAGGAATACATATGAAATGCTTTTAAAAATAGAAATATATTGGAAAGAAGTTTGCTATTGGAATGCATTGGAAATAACTATCCTACAAAAATGGACTGTAAGTGATTTTATTATAGCAATTGATTATAAATTATTTTTAGTATAATATTTCAGTGGAAATGATTTACTATAGGTATCCATTCTTAATTATTTTAGTATAGTAATATTAGGTTGGTGCAAAAATAATGACGTAATAATGTCGTTTTTTGACGTTAAAAATACGTCAAAAAGCGACATTATTACGTCATTATTTTTTGCACCAACCTAATACATTGTAAATTATTTTATTGTAGGAATGCGTTTAAGTTATTTTACTATGGGGAATCTTTGGAAAAGACTTTACTGTAAAAATACATTGGAAATGATTTTACTATAGAAATTAATTGCAACTGATTTTAATATAGAAACATTTGAAAATAATTTTGCTATATGTGAATATTGGAAATAATTTTACTATAAAATACATTGGAAATAATTTTACTATAAAATACATTGGAAATAATTTTATTGTAGGAATTCATTGCAAATGATTTATAGTATCGTATTTGTATTGCAAAATATTTTACGATAAGAATGCCCTGTAAATTATTAAGCAAATAGTTCAAAACTTTCACTTACTCTAATGATTAAATATATTTTGATTGCAAATTCTTATAGTAAGTAGAAAAATAATAATATCTTATAAATAATTTCTCAAGGTTCTGTATCATATTGAAAATGAAAGATTTGTATTAGTCAGAAATAAAATCATGTATTATTGACAGAACAGAGCTATCATTTTTATAATGTAAATGCATTTCTAAAGGTTTTATGATGGAAATTGTATTAAAATAATTTACCATAGCAATGCATCGTTATTGATTTTATCGGAGAGACCGTGGTGTTCTTGACTTCAGGCCATGTCATATTGCAAATCTTGTTGTTCCACTTGGAGCGAAAATTTTAGTTACGTTTGAGTTTGCGGTAGTTCACTGCTGTAGTCTTTCAATTAGTTTCACTATAACTTCATCTGAAGTTAAAAAAACAACAACCAAAAACCGTCATGGTAGAAACGCATTTAAAATTAGGAAAAAAAATATTGTCAATATTCAGAAATGGATACAAATAATACTGATAGAATAAAGCGACTAAAGGAGAATAAAATGTGATACGCGAGGTGTCGCTTATTTCTTTAAGTGAAATTCATATTTTGATCTCTTGGCCATCAAAACATTGATTATTAAACTCCTAGTTTCTCAAAAGATCACTTTTAAGGAGCACTTTTTCTGCAGTGAGAGCAAACGGCCATCACTGGTATAAACTTCCAATGAGCAAAGAAAAAGGGAAAAGGAAAATGAACTGAAATAAAAATAAGAAAATATTTTAATAGATTAATTATTATTATTATTATTATCATTTTTATTTTCTTTGCTTTCTGGCGTTTACACATTTCTTTCCGGGTCCCACCCAGGGACCTAAGGTTAGAAATGGCATCATGACACTTTTCACTGACAAAAAAAAAAAAAAAATAAAAAAAAAAATTACATAGATAAATCCCTTTGTAAAGTGTGGGCTGTACTTGTCAGAACAATTTTTTGTATCTCCTTGAGGCATGGGCTTCCAGGAATCCCTGCAATTAGTCTACTGCAATCTTTTCTAACCAGTCCTAGGGCTCCAACTACAACAGGGATTGTTGATGTTCCCATATGCCACATTTTCGAGACTTCTATTTCAAGGTCCTTGTATTTTGACAGCTTTTTTAATATCTTCAAAGATACATTACAGTCAGCAGGGACTGCCATATCAATAAGGAGGCACCGTTTTTGTTTGTGGTCTTTAATAACAATTAATTATTATTATTATTATTATTATTATTATTATTATTATTATTATTATTATTATTATTTCCTTTGATTTCAGTTGTATGCACATTTACATCAGGGTCCCAGCCAGAGAACTAAGATCTGAAATGGCTTCGTAACATTTTCCACTGATCATTTTTGTGATAACTGATAACAAAAAAAAAAAAAAAAAAAAAAAAAGAAGCAAAGATTAACCCATTTTACATAGATAAAGCTCTTGGTAATATGTGAGCTGTACCTGTGAGTACATTTTTTTTTGTCTTTTCTTTAAGGCAGGGGCTACCAAGTATCCTGTCAATGAGTCTATCGGAAACTTTTCCAATCAATCAGAGGGCTCCAACTACAATTGAAATTATTGATGTACTCATTTTTGAAATTTCCAAATTTTATATTTTAACAGTTCCAATCCTTGTATTTTGATAGTCCTTTTTAGAAGAACTTCAAAGATTATTTCTTTTCATTTTCTTCCGGGCCCCAATCAGAGACCTAATATCAGAAATGGCTTCATGACATTTGTAAAAAAAAAAAAAAAAAAGCTAAAAAACAAAACAAAAAAATCCAACTAAGGACACACTCATTTTACACAGATAAAGCTCTTCGTAATGTGTACGCTGTACTTTTGAGTATAATTTTTTTTGTATTTCTTTAAGACATGGGCGATCATGAATCCCTTCAATGGGTCTATCAGAACCTTTTTCAATCAATCCGAGGGCTCCAACTACAACTGGAATTACTGATGCCCTCAAGTGGCACATTTTTGAGTCTCTCGTTGAGAGCCGGAAGGAAATGTGTATACAACAGAAATCCAAGGAAATAATAATACAGTGTAACCCGGATATAAGAGACCCTGATATAAGAGAAACCCGGATATAAGAGGGATTTTCTCTGTTCCCAAATTAGAGCCTGTGTTAATGTATATAAATAAGACCAAACCCGGATATAAGAGAAACTCAGATATAAGAGACTTCTTCTCCGGTCCCGACAACTCTCTTATATCCAGGTTACACTGTAATAATGATGATGATGATGATGATGATGATGATAATGAAGAAGAAGAAGAAGAAGAAGAAGAAGAAGAAGAAATACCCTCATACTAACCCAGGTATTTCTCTCATGGCTTTTTGATCTTAAATGATTGGAGGTGTTAACGTGTTTTGTCTTCGGGAACTAAGAACTACAGTACGTATCCTGTTCAGTATCTGAAATCTGCCTGTTAGTTGCCAAATTTTTTAACCAGTTGGGCATATTCTCCTAGGGGTTGATGCACTGTGCATCTCTTTTCGTGAGCGGAAATAGCGAGGGAGCGATGTGGTTGAATAATAATGACAACGTTTCGCTCGTTGTGTGGACTTCATCATCTGTGTAAACTACAGGGAATTTCGAACTGAACTTATAATTTAATCTGTTCCCTATCCAATGTCCATGTCTACGGATATCTCGTCTAGTTCTTACTTTTACTACTGCTCGCCCGTTTCGACCGAGTCTAACGACACACTGCCCCACCCAGGGATTGAACTCAATCATTATGCTGCCATAGGTTACCCAAATCGATATACACCCGAGGAAGGCGGACGCCACAAAGGCCGAAACTTTGTGATAAAAACAACAAAGATGAGGGCAATAGTCCGAATATAAATAGTGTAAGGAGAGCTAAAACCATCTAGATGAGAATATTAATACAATCAGGTAGTACAATTACATGAGTATCGAGAAGGAGACTTACTGTCACTTGATCTCTAGTCAGAGCAAAGAGATACACGTCGGGTGGACAAACAACAACAGTAACCATAATAATAATAACAACAGCAGCAACAACAATAATAATAATAACAATAATAATAATAATAATAACAACAACAACAGCAACAATAATAACAACAACAACAGCAACAATAATAATAATAACAACAGCAACAATAATAATAAGAACAATAACAACAATAATAATAGCAACAACAACAGCAACAATAATAATAATAACAAGAACAACAATAATAATAACAACAACAGCAATAATAATAAGAAGAAAAAGAACAATAATAACAATAACAACAATAATAACAACAACAACAGCAACAATAATAACAATAAGAAGAACAATAATAACAATAACAATAATAACAAGCCTATAAATATCCCTGACAAATAAACCCCGCTATAATTCGAACACTGATCTCCTGGTCTGAATAATAGCATTCTAACCTCTCGAACACGCAAAATCACGTCTGAAACGAGATCGGTTTTGTGTAGCGAATGAGAATCAGTTTCCCAATTAATGTATAGTGACCACCTGAAAATAAATACATAAACAACAACAAAAACAACAAAAGCAACAACAACAAAAACAACAACAACAACAATAATAGTAATAATAATAATAATAATAATAATAATAATAATAATAATAATAACAGTAATAATAAAATACCCTCATACTACACGAGGTACAGTGTAACACGGATATAAGAGAGTTGTCGGGACCGGAGAAGAAGTCTCTTATATCCGGGTTTCTCTTATATCCTGGTTTCTCTTATATCCGGGTTTGGTCTATTTTGTTTAGGTAAGTATGGCTCTAATTTGTGACCAGATAAAATATCTCTTATATCCGGGTTTCTCTTATATCAGAGTCTCTTATATTCGGGTTACACTGTATTTCTGTCATGGCTTTTGATCTTAAATGATTGGAGGTGTTAACGTGTTTTGTCTTCGGGAATTAATATGGGCTACAGTACATATCCTGTTCAGTATCCGAAATCTGCCTGTCAGTTGCCAGATGTTTAACCAGTTGGGCATATTCCCCCTAGGGGTTGATGCACTGTGCATCTGTTTTCATAGGAGGAAATAGCGAGGGAGCGACGTGGTTGAAAAATAATGACTGTCCTTAATACACCCCATCCCAAGGCGGATGCTGACCGTCTTTATATTGCGTGAAGTCAATGGGCGGTAAGGGTCTAAACCAACTTGAATTAACCTGCGAAACAACAACTTGTTTTAACGGAAGATTTCGTTAGAAACATAGTAAAGAGCTCTGAACTGTTATGTAGTATCAGTATGGCAGTCGATGCTGAACAATCTCCTCGCAGATGAAGGAGAGACTTGAAACAACAGAAAAATGGTTCTACAGAAGGATGCTGGGAATGCCATAGACGGAGCATGTCAGCAAAGAGAAAGTTTTAATGAAAATGGATACAAAAACGGACAGTTATACATAGAATCAGAAAGAGACATTTGCAATTTCTAGGACGCATAATGAGGAAAGAGGGTTTGGAAAATTGGATACCTACAAGGCATATTGAAAGTAAGAGGAACAGAGGAAAGCAACAAATAACCTACCTAAAGAGCTTGTGTAAATGGGTGGCAGAAGAAGGACTGGGAGGGATAGTAAGTGGGTAAACATTGCTTAGAGCTACAAAGGATAGGAAGTTGTGGAGAGTCTTGATCGTCCTACTTGATAAGCTTGTGTAAATTGATGGTAGAACGAGGACTAGGAAGGATAGTAAGTAGGTAAACATTGCTTAGAGCTATAACAGATAGGAAGTTGTGGAGAGCCATGGTCATCCTCCTTGATGAGCTTGTGTAAATGGATGGTAGAACGAGGAATAGGAAGGGGGAAAATATTGCTTAGAGCTAGAAAGTTCAGGAAGTTGTGGAGAGTCATTATCACTTTACTTGATGAGCTTGTGAACAGGGACTGAAACTAATTGTAAGGAGACAAACATTGCTTAGAGCTACAGGATAGGAAGTTGTGGAGTGTCATTATCATCCTATTTGATGAGGTTATGTAAATGGATGACAAAAAAAGAAATGGAATGGATATTAAGGGGACAAACAATACTTAGAGCTACAAAGGTTAGGAAGTTGTGGAGAGTCATGATCGTCCTACTTGATAAGCTTATGTAAATGGATGGTAGAACGAGGACTAGGAAGGACAGTAAATAGGTAAACATTGCTTAGAACTACAATGCATAGGAAGTTGTGGAGACCCATGATCATCCTACTTGATGAGCTTGTGTAAAAGGATGACAGAACGAAAACTAGGAATGATAGGGTGTAAACATTGCTTGGCGCAACAAAAGATAAGAAGTAGTGGAGAGCCATGATCAATCTACTTGATGCGTAAATGGATAGAAGAACAGGGATTAAAAGAAATACTCCCACGAGAAAAACAAAAGAAAACAAAACTAAGAGCTATAAAGTACAGGACAATGTGGAGAGCCATGACCACCCGCGCCCTGAAGGGGTATGGCACATAGAAAATAAAGACAGACCACCTCTGACTGGATGCGACATTTTGTTATCAGTCATGAGGAAAGTGAAAAACAGTCCATTTATAAAAAAAATAAATTTTGAAAGAAGCTTAAAGGAAAAAGATAAAAATACACAACCAAAAAGTGTAGAAGAGAGAGACGCAAAGGTTAAAGAATTAGAAAAAGAAAAACACCTGGGGAAAACAAATAAAAAAACGTCCTGGGTATGACGATAAACTACATTCGCGTCCTGGGTACGGCAATAAACTACATCCAACAGCAAGGCCTCAGATAATGTTTTCAGAAAAATAATGTTGCCAGCTATCCGTTTTTGACTTTTAAAGTCACTCAAAATCATTTTCGGCATAAAGTGACCACTAAGTTTGAGATGCCGTTAAACAAAACAATTAATCAAGAACATGAAGAAATTATTTGCAAAAACTGAACCAAAAATTATATTGGATTTTCTAAAAAGAATTGGTCTCTTATCAAACATGTAGACTGATGTGTAAACAACATATCCTACCTTTTACCATTTTGCAAATAAAATGTCCTTATCAAATGGAAATTCTTGACTTAAACAAAAATACCTAAGATTATTTTGCAGTCTACGAGCAAATGAGCTCTAGCTTGCTAAAAATGTTCCATACAAAATAGGCATTTAAAATTCATATATTTGGCATATATATATATATATAAACTGGATTTGGCATTAAATAACCCACAGTGGTTGATATGCGATAAAACCCAAACAAACAAACAAACAAACAAATAAAAAATCGTACATGGCCAACATGCACTTAGAAGTAATTATTCCGATGTAGATAAACAGAAAAATAAAACATCAGTGGCTGAAGAGTGCGGGCCTAAAATCAGGAAAGAAAGATCTGTAATGTAATCGATTCTGGACTCCAGTCACTTTCTCACAGACATGATGTTGATTCCGTCTGTCTTTTCTACAAATATTTTCATGGCTATTTCTCTGACGAGCGTTTCCCTTGGTTCTTCGACTGCACGAATTCAAGCGTGCTACTACATTGGCATCTAGGTCCCATCCGTTTACGATTGAAATAGCTAAATGCAAGCACACCTTCTACTTCTTTTCTCGCACACCTACTTCTTTTCTCGCACACCTTCTACTTCTTTTCTCGCACTTTCTACCAGTGGATCTCCCTTCCGTTTCCTTGATAACTATGATCTTCAAAAATGATCGTCAATCGCCATCTTTTATCTTCTTACCAGGTACATATTAAAACATGACTTCACGTAATGAAAAATGTCTTCACATATTAAAAATGTCTTCACATAATAAAAATTGTCTTCACATATTAAAAATAACTTCACTTTTAATATAAGAAATGTTTTTCACATATTAAAAGATGTCTTCACATATTAAAAAGTGTTTTTCACAAATTGAAAAATGTATTCACATATTAAAAATGGCTTCACATGTTAAAAAAGATGTGAAGATGTAATATGTAACGTAATTCCCCATATATAATACGCCTTCATCCATAATACGCATACGTAAAATTGTGTGGAAAATGCTTCTATTCACGCATAATATGCACCCCTTGATTGGTAATCAAATCCTATAAATTGAACCTCTCCAATTTCATTACAGTCAGCGTTTCCGACTCTTATTAAAAAATGGTTTTAAACATAGAATAATATTATTCTAATTTAGTTTTATGATAATTCTTATTTTATTTTACGGCAATTTTTTAAATGTTTTAGTAGCACACCTGATTTTGCTTATTATTTTTTTAGAAAAAATGCGTATTATACATGGGGAATTACGGGATATTATGGGAACATGTTAAGACTATTGACCACTTTGCGTCTGACATCGAAGGAATACAAAGATCGAGATGATAAGTTTAGGAAGTATATTTATTAAAAGATATGTTGTTATTACAGTGCACCACATCTCACCCCCGCCAAAAAAAATAACACCCCCCAAAAAAAAACAAACTGTATGAACATTCTGGATCAGCCATAAATGGTCATGAGGTTATTATTTTGAGGCACTTGGCCATTCACACAAACTGATTTGTATTTTTACGGTTTATCAACCCTTTGTGATTTATTTAACGCAAAAATATATTTTGCATTCTAAGAGAAATTATGCTTTATCTATATATAAAATTCTGTGAATTCCGTTAGGTTGTCCATCGGTGCGTCACACCATCTAACAGAGCCATACATTGACCGATCGTAATAGAATTTTTGGGAAAGATGCAAATAAGGGGGTACAAAGCACAGTTGGTTTTACTAGGGGGTGCGTAGCTTAGTACAATAAATTTTCATTAAATATATTTTGGACAATTTAAAGATTTATCATTTAACATACAAAATGCTCATACTATTTTAAAAACAATTTAATGATTAAAATAAGAAATATTATTTAATAAAATTCCAATATTGTTTTTTTTTTTTTTATATATCTTTAAGTTTTTATATAACCAAGAATCCAGTTTCCAGTTCGCCCTGCCTTTGCGAGAACTATAAACAAATCCCAATGCCAAACGCTTCAAAACGTTGGAAGCCATGGTTAATAATGGTACTTCTGTGATGTGGTGAGGCGACCACACTCTTTACATTTTCCTTCCAATCAACGGAAACAACGGAAGTGAGTGAGAACTTCATAACTTAGTGCGCATGTGTAAGGTCAATCTGTGCCAAGCGGCTTTACTCTGTGCGCTTTAGCTTCGTTACCATAGCGACAGTTCCGATATTTTTTGATCAGACCTGGTAGAGTAAAAAAGGAGACATCAGCTTAAGCTGACGCCATGAGAATATGTATGGAAATAACTGTTTTAACTATAATGATTGGACCCTGGATAAATGAAAAAAGGTAGAAGCAAGAATATAAGATAAAATTGCACTGTGTGGAACTGTTTATCTACATAGCAGAGTGTCGTCAGTGTAAAGAAAATATAAACACTGAATTGGTTACGTATCTCTTAACATCAGAATTTGTGCAAAATGACCACCCTGAAACCCCTTTCTCGCAGAGGGAACGTCGCAAGCATTCCATTGCTCTATCCCTATTTCTATGAAAAGTGCTCAGACGAACTACATCCCTAGGGTTCCACCATTTATAACCTTCACGGCTAAGGCCCACCAATGCCACACACATTGTAGCAAACCCCTCATATTCCCTTCGCATTCCATAGGTGAGGTCTCACCCGAGCAGCTTCTTCCCACGAACCGCTGCTTTGTGCAACCGATTTCCAAGGGGATACTTCTCCGATCACTACCCTCTTAACCTGTTCAAGTCTAGGGTTAACTTCCTCACTTATTCCCATAAACTGTGTTTCTTACTATGTAACTCTCTACTAGGAGTGGCTCTTGGGCCTTATACAGTGGTGAAAATTCATTTATTCTCCCCTATTACTGTTGAAATTGTGGTTCATGGCGACATTGAAAATAGTGCTATCGCTTGCCAGTTCCTTTTGCACTGGGGACGTTGAGGTTACACTGTCCTTTCTTCTCAGAAGTTCCTCCGTCCACGAGTAAAGTCGACGACCTCTGAAGCGCAGCTCCTTCACTCAGACTGACGACTGACCGATGGTCGCTTGGTACAGGTGGGTTAGGGAGACGTCTTCCACTTCACAGGTCGGATCGGGAAACTCTTCCGACTACATTTACAATGTTTAGCCGACAGGTTGATGCGGTTGACCATGGTGTGGCCATCACACTGCCCATTCTTGGAGACGTGTGTGAGAGTTGGATGTAGGCCGCAGACCAGTACAGTTAAGCTCCCCAGTTCACCTGAGTAAACCACTTTGCTGCAAAGGTACTACCTGTGATGATACAACCATGGGTGAACATTATTTAAAAAACAAAACCAAAATCGCAATACATATATTTACTGGCTTCCTTTACCCCTGTTCACGGTTTATGACCCTGTAAAGAATTGTACTTGTAGTGGACTGGTAAATGAGATTGTATAGGAGGTGAGGGGGAGTAATGGAGTTGTGGAGTGATGGATAGCGGCTTGGATTGAGGAATCGGGGAGCCGAGTTCGAATTCCAGTCGAATCCATTACATTCACTTACGTGCTAATACTCTTGGTAAAGGTATGAATCTTCTTCTCCTCCCCCCAGCTATGGGTAAATAGCAGGACAGACCGGGTTCTATAGTCTTGGATGGCAGAAAGAAATGGCAATCTACTGCCTCGTCTGTCACGTATCGAAAGATACATGATCGCTTAAGTGTGTATCACGCATAGCACATAACTGACTGACCTATTTCGACATTAAGTCGAAGAGATATAAAGTCGGTAGTAAACTAAGAAACAGGGAAGAAGTTGACTACTAAGTTATATATATATATATATATATATATATATATATATATATATATATAGTAATCTTATAAGTATAAGAAATTATACTCGTTCGGAAAACCTTCAGTGTTTTGATTTGCAAATAATCAAACCAATACCAAAGGGAAACAATGGTATATAAAAAGAAAGAACCAAGAACATGTACGTTAGCCGAAAATAATCGTCCTGCATGCAAGTCCAAAGAAAAAACCGATACGAGTAGGCAAAATAACTAAATAAAGTGCTCAATACAGTAGGTAGAGCAGACCTAGTTAAACCTAGAGAGCCAGACAAACCTACCAAGATTTCACGATCCGCTTATGTGAAACCTTGGTAGATTTGTCTGGCTCTCGAGGTTTAACTATATATATATATATATATATATATATATATATATATATATATATATATATATATATATATGTGTGTGTGTGTGTGTGTGTGTACAGGGTTATTAAAAAAGAATTACGCAATATTTTAATAAGGAAAAGCAATAGAAAACTCCAGCCAAGTCACAAGTATTCTACTCACAATCAACTTTTATTTCCTATCTTACAAGTGTCTAATATGGCCACCACCTTCAGCACAGGCAACATCAATATGATAAGAAAATCCCTTCCAGACATGTATCAGCATATCACGATCCACTGAGTTGATTGCTGTTGTTATTCGGTATTTAAGGTCATCGAGGTTAGTGGGTAGCGGTGGCACATAAACGCGAACTTTTACGTATCCTCACAATAAAAAAAAATCATACACAGGGAGGTCTTGAGATCTCGCAAGACAAGGACAAAGAGTAAGGTCTTGGTAAGTGCCTGAACGAGGCGTAGTCTGTAAGGTTTCAAATGTAGACTTCTTCTCAGCAGACACCAGATAGTAGATTGAGAGATCGCAGTCTCATGGTTAACTCAATTTGTGGACTACCATGAACTACCCTCAAACGCAACACCGATTCTCGTCACTTCTTCCTCCGAAACTCCTGGTCATCCTGGACTTTTTCTTTTACAACCGTATTTGTTTTCGCGAACTCGAGAACGCAGAACGCCTTTTGCAGAGAACTCGAGATTCTGGGGTTAAATAAGCAACTGAACGTTGCCGGAGATACGACAGCGTATCTGGAATATTCGCCGTAAACATTTTTGCAGTAGGAAAACTCAATTCAGGAATTTTCACCGTAGGTAACTTCACCGTATAGGATTTTTGCCGTAAGACAATTTCGCTGCATTTTTTTCGATACCCTTATCTTGAGCGTCTCTTTTGTAGTAACGTCCAATTTAATATGAGAAGTATCATGTTATCAAGTATATATAGATATCTTCTTTACAGGTTCAAACATCAGAAAAGAAATTAATTAGTAAACATGTATTTTAAAAAATAAAAGGCTAAAAATATATCAAACTAGCAGTAGAGCCTGGCGTTGCCCGGGGATGTAACAGTAAGAGATTGGTCAAGTATCGACCATCATAAAGACTGAAAAATAAAATTGACAAAGATTATTGTTTAAGGTTGACGGACACGCATGTCTTAATTAGTTTTTTTTCTTTTTGTTTGTTGGCTTGTTTTACGAATTGGTCAAACCCAAACGAAAACATTGTTTTCAATCGTTATGAGTCTACCGATTGAATAGAATTTTATCATAAACAATTGTCTTGTAAATGGAATTTTTAAAGCATTCTGAATGTAAAAATAAAGAAAAAAGTGTGCAAGACAATAAGAAACACTACCTACCAAAAAAAAAATTTTTGTGCAGCTCTGAACTGCACTGGGGAAAACTTCTACGCCATTGTTGGTTGACAGATAGACTTGATAACAAGTTACTTTGTATATTAACAAAAAATGCAGCGAAATTGTCTTATGGCAAAAATCCTATACGGCAAAGTTTTCTATAGCGAAAATTCCTGAGGCGAGTTTTCCTACGGCAAAACTGTTTACAGCGAATGCTATCATTTAAATGGCAATTCTCATATAGGGCCTAAGGGCCATGATTTCGACCCGGCTCTACAAGATACAAATCAGGAAACATAACATACACAAATAATAATAATAATAATAATAATAATAATAATAATAATAATAATGTGAAGCGAGAATCACGTGACTGGATTCGGCTCGCAAATGACCTGACAATGTCGTTGTAAGCTTTTATTTTATTTTCCTTTACCCGTTACTCTCCGGCGCCAGTGGATTTGGTAAACAATTTCATTTCTCAGGAAAAAAGCCAAAAGAAATGACATATTTGCAACAAAGACTAACTAATTCAACGCCATTTTACGACGACCAACACAAAGCATGTCATTAAACCACCACCGACTGCTAATTACTTTTCGTGAAAAACGGGTTCGGAGCTGGTGTTTTCAGCTCTTTCCATTCGTTTTATTTTCATTCATTCCGTTCCCCCCCCATTCGCTTTTGTCTTTTTTTTTTTTGTCCTTTTACTCTTCATTCTCTTTATACGCTTAACGAGCGAAGTTAACATTGGGCGACGACCGTAGAGCATCCAAAGAAGATCGAACATACAACAATCGCTTGCAGCAATATCTCTGTAAACATCTTGCTTTGCATCAGCCATCTAAAGATATTTAATAAGTTTAACTTTTTTTAAATATTAGACGACATCAATTGAACACACAGTGAGAAACGATATCGCTATACTCACTATACCAGAATTGACCCACGACAATGTCTAGATCAGGGGTTTTCAAACTGTGGTCCGCGGACCACAGGGGGTCCGCAAGGACAAGATAGGTGGTCCGTGGACAGCAAACACTTTTTTATGGGTGACGTGCAACTTATAAACGCTTATAAGTAACGTATAAGCCGATCATGAAATAAATTGATTCAATAAACTATTTCATAGATTTGCTATACTAATATAATTTGTATCTTAAATTGATAAAGATAATGGATTCTATTCATGCAGAGAAGGAACCAAAGGATTTGAATTTGGGATCTATTTTGTGATTTCCGGCTTTCTCATTGGCTGTTAGGCTTTTGCATTAATGCAAAATTATATGTTATATTCCGCAAATATTTTTGTATAAATTTTATAAGCGTTTATAAGGCGGTCCCTAAGGTAAAGCCTGAAATATAAAGGGGTCCGCAAGTCAAAAAGTTTGAAAAAACCTGGTCTAGATTAGTACTTCTTAACCGGGATCCATATGCGTCCTGGGGGTCCCTGTGACATTATTGGGGGTTCACACAAAAAAAAGCAAATTAGACGTTTACGGTAATATTTTAGTGGTCCATAAATTAATTTCACTTCAGAAGGTTTTTTTTTTTTTTTTTTTTTTTTTTTTTTAAGAGGTTTCACCCCAAGCAAGGCGGGAAGCCACTAGGACACAAGGGGTTACAGAAAATTTGGAGCAAGATCAGATAGAAGTGATAGAAGAAAGGATGAGGAGAAGGATAGTGGATAGATCAAGGCAACTGGAGATGTCGATTGACATTACATTTGAATAGCTGGAGATTATAGCTCTCAGGGAAAATGGAATAGGGAAGGGAGTTCCACAGGCGAGAGGTGCGAGACATGAAGCTATTGGAGTAGAAAAGACGGCTACATTTAGGAGTTTCGACAGTGAAGAGGTGAGAGAGGGATGCCAGCCTCGTAGGGCGCTTGAACTCATGAAGTCTGAGAACCAGCGAATGCAGCTCATTGGAGCAATTGCCATGAAAGTATTTGTAAAACAGACAGAGAGATGCGACGGCGCGTCTGTGAGAAAGTGACTGTAGACGAGATGCCAGAGCAGGGCCAATTATATTGCATATCCGCCTCTGGAGCCTATCAAGAACCCCGAGGCAAACAGAAGGGGCTCCAGACCATATATGGCAGCAATAGAACTGAGAATTGGAATTTTTACAGTAATCTCCGCCATATTAACAGATCACGGCAGCTCTTAGCGAGATGTGATTAAATACAATTTAATTTCAAAAAATATTCAGTATTATTATTTTTTAGGTAATAAGCATTATAACATAGCACAAAAAGTTATATTGGGGGATAAAGGAATTTTCAACCCTATACACATTTTTTACATATTTATTGTTATTTTCTGACTTTTATCAAAAACGACATTCTCGTACATGTAGCTATGGATAATATTATACATAAATTACTAGTTTTTTTAATTAATAACTATTTGTGCTCAGTTGTTGACATTAAATAGCTATCTGCTGATGTGTTAAAATTTTGGAATAATGCAATAATAAAAATTTAAATTTCATCTGTCTGATTTCATCCCTCTGTTAATTGAAAGATATTGTCCTTCAAGCAATTTTAAAACCTAATAAAAGTAAGTCCACTGATGTGAAGTCGAAGTTTAGCACTAGTCAGTCACTAAGCTTGTCTTCATCCCATGTTATTCTCAGTGACACGTTATATAGGCTTTCTCTTGCACTTATGCAAATTAGGCATATTAATTTGCCAGTGTCACTACATCTCCCTGAAACGTATAGGTTTTATACCTCTAGTAGTTCTTGTACTTCTTCTCGTGATAGTTTCATTACTTTGCTCTACTTCTCTCTCTCCCGAATTTCTTTCTCTGAGAGACCGAGATCTGTCCTGCGCCAAGCTGTAATCATAGGCATCTTCTTTCATTATTTGATCATCATTCAAACTTTCAAACTCATTCTGGCCCATTAGATCCTGCATTATTTCGTCTTCTGATGTTTCATTCTGTAATGGTTGTTCTAATAAGCATTATAACAGAACAAATAGCTACATTATGGAAAAAGGAATTTTCAACAATATACACATTTTTTATATATTTATGGTTATTTTTTAACTTCTATCAAAAACGACATTCTTGTACATGTAGTTATGGACATTATTATACATTAATTACTAATTTTTTTAATTAATAACTATTTGTATTCAGTTGTTGACATTAATAGCTATCTGCTGATGCGTTCAAATTTTGGAATAATGCAATAATAAAAATTTAAATTTCATCTCTCTGATAAATGTCGTGATCTGTAAAATACTAAAAATAGAAAAACAACTTTAAAATTAGCAGAAAACGAGACCAAACGATGTAAATTATCACCAGTTTTACTCTACCGGATGCTTCGATTGTAAAAGTTGAATTAAACTCAGAAGGATATATAAAAAAATGATTATATATAAAAAGGAAAATTATATAATGATTATAATTTACTATATAAAATAATTTAATGTGCTAATTTTAAATAATAATATTAATTTTAAATATTAACATAATAAAATAAAATATTAACATATTAATGTAAATTAATTAATATAGTCATAGGCTAGAAATTATGAAAAGAGGTGTTCTTCGCTATTGACATCAATGGTACCGAATGTAAAAAAAAAAAAACTCGCAGAGGAACATCAACCACAGCGACCTGATTGAATAAATCTGCACTTTTTTACATTTATTAATTATTCGCATATTTTAAAATAGTTTATTATGAGTTAAGTACATAAATGCTCGATAGAATTTAGTTGTTAAATACAAGTTTATTTTCATTAAATTTGTCTTACTTCAAAATAAAGCATATACGTTTATTATTTCTGTAATATAATTCCTAAAGTTATCTATTAGTAAAAAAATAAAATAACCTTTTTTTTTCATCGAATTGTTATTGGGATGCACCAAAATAAATAAATAAATAAAATAAAATAAAAAATAAAAAAATAAAAAAATAAATAAAAATAAAAAATAAATAAATAAAATAAAATAAAAAATAAATAAATAAATACAAAAAATAAATAAATAAATAAATAAAATAAAAATAAATAAATAAAATAAAATAAAATGAATAAATAAATAAATAAAATAAAATAAAAAATAAATAAATAAAATAAAAATAAATAAATAAAATAAATAAAAATAAATAAATAAATAAATAAATAAAATAAAATAAAAAATAAAAAAATAAATAAAATAAAATAAAAAATAAATAAATAAAATAAAAAACAAAAAATAAATAAATAAATAAAATAAAATAAAATAAAAAATAAGAAAAAATAAAATAAAATAAAATAAAAAATAAATAAATAAATAAGAGTGAAAGTCGTCCATGAGAAAAAAAGTTTTAGAATCACTGGTCAAGCTAAACATCGCATTTCACAACGAGCGCCTAAAGATATTTTCTTACTGAGTGGTATTATTTCGACACCCAGGATCGAATTCGCTACGCCAGCGATAACTTGTCGCTCTAGGTGTCAAACCTTTACAAAAGTGTTGTTTTGATAATAGACGCCATTTTCTTGTCACACGGTGAGGATCAATCTCTCCACACCAGCAAAAGATTTTCGCCCTAAAACAAGCATTTGAAGATATATTTTAACTTTTTTTTTGATTTTCTTTTTCTTCTGTGTCGTTTCGCTTCAGGACACCGGTGTTCACAATTGGCCACAATTTCATATCCTTTTGAGCTTTAAGCAACATCTGTCTATTTCAAATCCTCCACCCAGTTCCAGCCTTAGCATCTCACTTCACAACAAACGTCTAAAGATATTTTCTAAGTGAATGGCATTATTTAGATTCACAACCGCCGTGCCGCGGCACACCAGTTTGCCGCGAAATATTATCATGGCATAATTATCTATGCGTGTGTGTGGAAGTAGTACAGCGTTAGTATTTGAATAAATGAATAAGTATTAAACTCTTTTTCAAATAATTATTTTCATTGTGTTCCTTTCAATATTGGACATCCAGTTACATGAAGAATTGGCCACCATTTCTATTGATCGAGGACTAGAACATTCGACGGCACCCATTGATACATTTTAGATTTCAATACAAAAGGAATATCCCATATTAGCTAAAAAGTATGTTTATAAGTATGGTCCATTGCAACATTAATTACTATGGAAACGGCTGGGCCGGCCATCTTGGTTAGGTGGTCAGACAGTTAATTCATATCTTCAGATTCGTTACCTTCGGAATGGACCATACTTATAAACACCCGCAAACCACAAGATAGCTTATTCCTAAATTTTCGCTCGAGGATGAAACGGGACTCAACACCTTGATTCAACTTAATTTTAATAATTATATTGATGGTTTCGGCTCTCGTTTTTGAAACATGAGAACTCTTATGTAGCGAAGGAATCATATTTATATATATATATATATATATATATATATATATATATATATATATATATATATATATAATTCTTGAATATTATTCGCTTACTTTTTACCAGACTTTGAATTATGGCATTTTGTCTTCTCCATATATTTTGACTGGCCTTCATCTAACATTCATGAACATTCGTCAATTTAAAAACCTTGATAAACAAATGCCATGCTTTTGTATATAAACACGTGCAACAAAATAAATCACACATTAAATAAGAGTTTAGCAGACTATTATTTTTCCGGGGAAAACTTTCGGGGTCAGATGTAAGACATAATAAGGAAGTCGATGTTGGTTGGCTAGGCTACCGCAGGAATGATAGATAGATAAAAGTCTTTCAGCGAGTTGCTTCTTAACCGTCAAGAGTGGTAGACGTGTTCTCTTTCCTGTCCTGAAAGCTTGTAAAATAAAAAGATCTAATGCAACGGAAATTTATAAAACAGGATCTTTTCATTCATAAACAGATTCGGGGTTTTTGTATATTATTGAATTGTTCGCGAAGATGGATTTCTCGCCATTTAATCATTAACCTTTGTATTTGTTTTATGTATGAATAATTCATGAATTTGTAAATTAATTTCACCTTTATTGAAATATATATATATATATATATATATATATATATATATCTCAAAGGCATAGCTCAATACATCATTAAAGAGTTCAGTAATAATTTATTTCAGACAGGCAACTGCTTGATCAAACTAGCGTTGTAAAATATAACTCTGGTCTGATGAGGCAGTTGTCTTACTGAATTCTTTAATGATGTATTGAGCTTTACCTTTGATTTACATTATATTGCTCTGTATTTTGATACATTGAGCTCTCTCCATGGATCTATCTTTTTAATATTTCATATTAAAAAGACCTATTTGGATTATCCTTACAACTTAGGGATTTGATTTTATGATAGATATACATTAGCTTTATAATACCCAGAAATTCATATACAGATGTCCTCAAGTGGATAAAGGCGTTGGTTAGATCCGGTGACCCAAAGAGTGTGAGTTCAATACCTGATTAAAGCAGTGGAGAACTTGGAGAGGAGAATTAACAGGAGATAACTGATAACTGACATCCATTAAACATGGCACGTGGAACTAGAACGGTCTACCCCAGTGAGCAAAATAAAAGGTTCAGTTCGACATTCCAACCACCTGAAGATGGCAGGAGTGGACAAAAAATAAAAGGTTCATTTAAACAGGCACTCTGCACTTGTGCATAAACTGCATCCACAAAGTCAGTTTTTCTTCTTCATTTTGCATATAATTACATATCCTTTGTATCTCTTAGCAAATTTTGTTGTTTTATATATCTTCTAATCCCTGATCAATCAATCGTTTACACAAGCTCCTTAGGGAGGTTATGAGATTAATTTCACTGTCATTACTGCCTTCAATATATCCTGTGTGCGTAAAATTTTCCAGTACACCTCGGCATTCATGGACCGAAGAGTCGGTACTGTTGCCGGTGGGAATTTAGAAAATTTTAAATTTAAGAATAATTTTCATGAAAATTGGTAACTCAACTCCAGTAGCTGTTATCGCTCATTCCAGTGTTGATGGCGGGTTTCCTCCCGGACCTTTTTATTGTGAAAGAGTGTGAAATGTTAACATTTGATTAGGTCAAGATTTTAGGAAAACCCATTTCTCAAGTCCATTAGATGTTATCGAACTTTCCAGTATTGATGGTGGGTTTCCTTCCGGACCTTTATATTGTGAAAGAGTGTGAAATGTTAACATCTTGATTATGTCATGCTTTTAGGAAAACACGTTTCTCAAGTCCAGTAGCTGTTATTGCTCTTTCCAGTATTGATGGTGGGTTTCCTTCCGGACCTTTTATTGTCAAAGAGTGTGAAATGTTAACATCTTGATTATGTCATGCTTTTAGGAAAACACGATTCACAAGTCCAGAAGCTGTTATCGCTCATTCCAGTATTGATGGTGGGTTTCCTTCCGGACCTTTTATTGTCAAAGAGTGTAAAATGTTAACATCTTGATTATGTCATGATTTTAGGAAAACACGTTTCTCAAGTCCAGTAGCTGTTATTGCTCATTCCAGTATTGATGGTGGTTTTTTTTCTTCCGGACCTTTTATTGTCAAAGAGTGTGAAATGTTAACATCTTGATTATGTTATGCTTTTAGGAAAACACGATTCTCAAGTCCAGTAGCTGTTATCGCTCATTCCAGTATTTATGGTGGATTTCCTTCTGGACCATTTATTGTCAAAGAGTGTGAAATGTTATCATCTTGATTATATAATGCATTTAGGTAAACACATTTCACAAATCCAGTAGCTGTTATCTCTCTTTCCAGTATTGATGGTGGGTTTCCTTCCGGAACTTTTTTATTGTGAAAGTGTGTGAAATGTTATCATCTTGATTATATAATGCTTTTAGGAAACACGTTTCTCAACCCCAGTAGCTGTTATCGATCTTTCCTTTATTAATGCTTGGTTTTCTTCCGGACCGTTTTATTGTGAAAGAGTGTGAAATGTTAACATCTTGATTATGTCGTGTTTTTAGGAAAACACGTTTCTCAATTGCAGTAGCCGTTATCGCTCTTTCCAGTATTGATGGTGGGTTTTCCTCGCCAACTATTTGTTCGCAGTCCACTGGAATGTAACGTCTTGATTTCTTGTTTGAGTTATAAGTGCTATCGTTTTTCAGTTATTGTTGAGCGACTTAAATTTTCTTTGGATTACTTTTGATCTTCAGTCTACGAGATCCAATGAAGTTTGACTGTCTAAGGAATTAACACGGTTCATTCACTGGAAGACATTTTTAATCATTGATAGGCATTGCGTTTATTGATTAATTCTTTTTCTACGGCTTATCAAACCATTGCAGGTTATTTGAATTTGGAAATCATTTGATTGTAAGAATTTTCTTTTTTTTTATTTTGGAGGCAGTAGTAATTCATGTATACAAGTCTTAGTAATTAACCCATTAAATACATAGTTATAATTATTGCTCTTTTTTTTAAATTCAACACTCAGTATGTGAACATTGTCACTAACACTTTTTATCCAATTTATATTGAGTTGTGTCGTGAGTAATTTCCGTTTTTGTAAGGAAAATATAATTCCGACGGCATCACTCTATCTATTTAACATACTTGGGTGTTAAGAATAATTCTGGAGTATACTAACATATATTACTTTTTGCACGGCATAGAAAAGAAAAACATTAACCGTTGTTGTCCACATTGACAACGCAAGGCCGCATACAAAAAAAAAAAAAAGAAAGAAATTTGTGTGATCTGTTTTATCGAATAAAGATCATTATGTAGCCACTCGTATCCGAGGATGCTGTTGCAGAATTTATGTTAAGTAAGATGTGTCAGAAGATGAAATTGTGTGAAGGCCTAAAATGTTCGTGTTCATTATGCATTTATCTACAACAAATAAATTAAACGAACATATGAAGACAATGCAACTTGAAGAAATCAAGGAAAAAACAACGTAGTTATAGATTTCAACGATAGCATGAATTTATATATATATATTTGACATACACAAAGTGATGATAGGTTGCTTGTTAAATGTGGCAAGTGAGATAAGATTGCAAAGAGTATCCATGCAGAGATTTAGTGAATGAATGTTGATGGTTTAAGTTTGTTTGTGAAATTAAAACAGTTTGATTTTTGCAAGGTAAAATGTCAATTGTATGAGTTCAAATAATAGTGTGTATGTGTGTGACAATTGTAAGTGTTGATTCAAGTTATGAAGAGTTGTGTGCCTTTGACTGATATGCTAAAGTTGATTAAATGTACAATTACTATTTCGTAGTGATAATATCACTTTTTTAGTAAATTGAAAGTTAAGTTTCTTCATGCGGCAATAGTAGTGTGAGTTGTGTTGAGTTGATGAGAGTCTGGTAGTGTTATTGAGTCAGTGTGTTGGCATGCGTGGAGTCTGCTGGCATCTCTCGAAACTCAATGTCTGACTGACTTGAATTAACTTGAGTGATTCTTACTTTTTTATAGATTTTTGTGTTTTCAAATAGGCTCCAGACAGCTTCGCGGGAAAAAAGGATTTGTCTCAAGGGGGTGACAGGCAAGTAGGGGGTGGGGTGACAGGTAAGTATGGAGGATTCCATAATGCCCGTCTACTTGTGCAACTAGCCAAATCCATCTCGGATCGTCTCTCCTAGGCTGATAACACCACAAAGTCACCTTTCTGATAGATTCGAACACGGATCACATGGTCAGAATGCGGACGTTCAAACAACTCGACCACATCGGGTCGATACCAAACGCCATATTCACTTGACTTGGTAATGACTGGCTATTACCATTTTTGGTAACTTTGAAAACTTCCCCTAATAAAAACCGGATTCAAGTCGAAAACTTTTTCAGGTTAAAATCGTAAATGTTATTGAAGACCTGCTGATAAGTGGCATCAAGTTCTTGCAAGTAATGGCGAATATATAACTGGATAAAATGTAAAAGTTCTCCATTTTTTGAAGAATAATGTTGATGAACAAAACCGAAATTATTTATAACGCAATCTAATAAATAAATATTGAAATTTCGCAATAACAACTGAGTATGGTATATTCTTCTTCTTATTATTATTATTATTGCTATATTATTATCATTATATTATTATTATAATAATTATTATATTATTATTATAATTATTATTATATCATTATTATAATTATTATATTATTATTATAATTATTATTATATTATTATTATAATTATTATATTACTATAATAATTATTATTATATTATTATATTATTATTATTATAATTATTATTATATTATTATATTAATAATCTGTTATTATATTATTATTATAATTATTATTATATTATTATAATTATTATATTATTATTAAAATTATTATTATATTATTATTATAATTTTTATTATATTATTACTATATTATTATTATATTTATAATTATTATTATATTATTATTATAATTATATTATTATTATATTATTATTATAATAATTATTATATTATTATGATATTTATCATTATAATTATTATTATTATACTATAATAATAATAATAATAATAATAATAATAATAATAATAATAATAATTATATTATTATTATATTATTATTATTATTATTAAACAAAATGATTCACGTAAATCTTCCAATATTTTTAAGAGTTTCGAAAAGAGCACGATTTAAGAAAAGAAAAAAAAAACAGTGTTTGAAAATGTAAAACAGAATATCTGTCTTTTTTTTTCATTGTCAAACACTGTTTTTTCTTCTCTTTATATTTTCTTTTAACTATTATTATTATTATTATTATTATTATTATTATTATTATTTCGATTCCGGCTATGGTCACATTACCTACCAATCTGACGGGATGACCTAACGCAGGTAGTGGTGTTTTGTTATGGTACATTTCATAATTTGTTTTTCAAACTACCCATAACATCACTAGCGTTACATGGATAATGTTCTTCTAAGTGTGTGGACTGTACTCATCAAGGCAATTTTTTGTATTTCTCTTAAGCTGGAATTTTCTGGGATTTTTTCAATCTATTATTATTATTACGTTATCATGTAAATTCGTTCGTTTTTTTTATAAATTATTTTAATATTTATCATTTATTAATAGTTTTGATGAATCATTCTACAATGTATTTGCCTTCATTTCTATGACATCCTGCCAACGATCCAGTAACAGTTCAATTGCCGGACGATAGAAATCACAAGCTTTTGACTCGAAAAATTAATCAAACCACGTTTTAAGCCCCACATTGTTGTAGAACGAAACACCCCTCAAATTGTTAGAAAGTGACCGAAAAAGGTGGTAGTCTGAAAGAGAATATGGTGGGTATGGCAGAACTTTCCAATTGAGCTCTTTAATTATATGTTTGTTCATGTTAGGTATATATATCATAAAGAAACAACATATACAAATAATTAATTAGCAACGTTAATGTGGTTAATGACGAAATCACTTCGCTAACAAGGCTTAATGAGGCATTAACTTACTATGAATAATACGATCTGTACATTTGAGCTATTGTCAAAAACACGCCCCGAAACATGTTTAACTGTTAATAAATTGCATAATTTAAAAAAAAATTCATCTTTCGGTCTACATGTATTTCGTTTTATTGTTTGTTTGTGTATGGGGAAATTATGTCACGAAGATGACAATTTGAAATTGTCGAAAGTACTTAGCAAGTCACTTCAATCTGACAACAACTCAAATATAAGGATCGTATTATTCAAGGAATTGATAGTAAGTTAATGCCTCATTAAGTCTTGTTAGCGAAGTGATTTCGCTATTAATCACATTAACATTGCTAATTAATTCTTTGTATAAGTCGTTTCTTTATTACATAAAATATAAGTATATGTGGGTTATCTATTGCCACTTTTTATAAAGTCAGATGTGGTATTTTCTTTTTCAGACTGCTAATTGAATATCTCTTTATATTTCTGAGATGAGGTATTGTATCATGCCCCAGTGGATAAAAGCGTTGATTGGAGCCAGTGACTTGACCCAAAGAGTTGTGAGTTCAATATCTGGCTACGGCAGTGGTGAACAAAAAATACCTGGAGAGTTGATTTAAAAGGAGATAACTGAGACATCCGGAGGAGGCATGTCACGTGGAACTAGAACAATCTAGACCGGTGGACGAAATAAAGAGTTCAGTTCAAAATTCCAACCACCTGAAGAAGGCATGAGCGTACAACGGCCGAAACGTTGTGAACGTGGCAATAAAGATAAGGACAAAAGTCCGAACAATGTAAATAGTGTAAATAATTACAATACCTCATCTCAGAAATATAGAAAAATCCTGAAGAAGGTCGGAGCGTACAACGGCCGAAACTTCGTGAACATGGCATTAAAGATGAGGATAAAAGACCGAACAATGTAAATAGTGTAAATAATTACAATACCTCATCTCAGAAATATAGAAAGATCCTGAAGAAGGCCAGAGCGTACAACGGCCGAAACTTCGTGAACATGGCAATAAAGATGAGGACAAAAAAATGAACAATGTAAATAGTGTAAATAATTACAATACCTCATCTCAGAAATATAGAAAGATCCTGAAGAAGGCCGGAGCGTACAACGGCCGAAACTTCGTAAATATGGCAATAAAGATGAGGATAACAGTCCGAAGAATGTAAGTAATGTAAATTGATAAATGAATCTTTGGTACCTGCCGAGAAATGAAGTGAACTTTCTCCGCCTGCTTCAAGGTGACGTGATCCTGCCAACTGAAAAGGAGTGCAAAAAATGGCCGTCCAGTGAAGATCTACTTCGATTCCGGGATCTATTGAAAGTGTCACACAAAGAACAGCAAGCGGCAAATTGGACTCCGTACGTGGTAACTGGTTGCCAGACTCACGCCTTAACATGGTCACTGTGCTTCGCTTCATACACGGCTGGTGCCGGAAAGCTTCCTCGTTCAAATAGTACGGGCATGAACAGGTAATAACTGTGTGATCGACTGGAACAAGTACATGAGAGGCATGAGTCACTAGCCTAGCCAACCTACTGCAATCCAAGATCGGCAGCGAAGGAATGGTTTGTTCTGATCGACGACAGCCTGTTCACGAGGCGTAAGAACAATTCCGGACGGATTTTAGTACAACAATGGGTCCTCGGAGGAATTTGCCGTGAAATAAAACGCTCTGCTAAAACACTCTTGCCTGCCATTATGAAAAACTTCGCCGAAGGTTTCATTATTTAGTCCGACAGACCATGACCACCAAGCTCCCGACATTTCAAGGTTAATTATCGAAACAATTTCGTTGAGCCAGATGCCGGAGTCCACACTCAGAATATCGAACATTTGTGGGGATCAGCTAAGTGGAACAGGTGTCACCGAGGAACGGCACGGCACCATCTTGAGACCTACTTGGTCGAGTTCATCTGGAGAAAGCAACTACCCGATGGAGTCGACTCATTCGACGCCACCCTGCAGGCTATCTCCGCGTTCATGGCACCAGAATGATACGGTTAATGTTTGTTATTTGTAGAAATAAATATAATTTAAGAAATAAATAGTATTTTTTATACATCTGTATTTGTGAAAAAGTTTGAAAATTAATTTTATAAGTGGCAGCAGATAAACCACAAGTATATATATATATATATATATATATATATATATATATATATATATATATATATATATATATATATATATATATATATATATATTAGGTTGGTGCAAAAATAAAGACGTAATAATGTCGTTTTTTGACGTATTTTTTAACGTCAAAAAACGACATTATTACTTATTACCTTATTCATGAAATAATGTGTTAAGTTTTTGGTGGCGGGGAATAAATTCATTACAATCTTGTTATTATTGTTCTTTCGTGTTTTCTTCCTTCTTGTTATAGTAATTTTTCAAGCGTAGCTTAGATGTGGATGAGGTCAAAAGTATGGGGCACCCAATGAGGATCGAGCTCACTATTCAGTCCTATATGATTTCCTAAGCGTAACTTAGATGTGGCACAAGGCCGAAAATATTGGGCACTCTGTTAGGATCGAGCTCACTATTCAGTCCTATATGATTTCTTAAGCGTAACATAGATGTGGCACGAGGCCGAAAATATTGGGCACTCTGTTAGGATCGAGCTCACTATTCAGTCCTATATGGTTTTCTAAGCGTAACTTAGATGTGGCACAAGGCCGAAAATATTGGGCACTCTGTTAGGATCGAGCTCACTATTCAGTCCTATATGATTTCCTAAGCGTAACTTAGATATTGTACAAAGCTGAAAGTATGGTGCACTCAGTCAGGATCAAACTCAGCACTCAGCCGTTATTGTTTTTGCTAACCATTGCTCCACGTCGGACTGCCATTCTTATTATTACGGCGATTTTCTAAACTTAGCTTAGATGTGGCACAAGACCGAAAATATGGGGCACTCAGTGTGGATCGAACTCACCACTCAGTTGTAATTGCACTTTCACCTTATTATGTATGCTTTCTTTTTTTTACAGAGATCAGGCAGATTCGGATATATCTTTTTTGCTCCGATCTTGCTTAGCATTCAAAACAGGATGGTCCATCATTTTTTTGAGGTAACGTCAGGGCGTAACGAAAGCGAGAAGGGAGTGGCACGCAGAATCATAATATGATTATCAAAATAACGTTCCCCTTTTTTCTAAAGCGGTCAGTCTATTATTCATGAAAACTCCAGTTCAAAGGAGATATTTCGAAACGTACCCTGCGGCATGAGAAGGACAGGACCGTCTCAAAACAAGTCTGGTTGGAAGTACAGGGCGGATCGTCACACAAGTTTATTAAATGTTTATTTACTTCACATAGTCTTTTGAGGCACATTAAAGCGTAGCCGCCCAGTCGAAGGTCTCCGTTGATAGCGAAACTAATAACAATAATAATAATGGGTTACGGAGGAAAAGCTTGCTAAGGATGGTGGGGGATTTGCGGCAAAATAGTTGTTTACCACATAAACAGTTTAGGGCATTATATATATATATATATATATATATATATATATATATATATATATATATATATATATATATATATATATATATATATATATAATGAAATCGACAAATCCGACATTTATTTTAAGACATTTTTATGTTCATACATACTTTTTATAGATACAAATATTTAAGTAAATGCTCTGTTTATAATAAACAGTATTAACAACATTTACCGGCCTGAATGTCCGAGAAATTGTCATATAAAATATGCGCCCTCCGACAGAAATCGAACCTGTATCCTATACGGAACCGTCATATAGCCTGACGTGCTTTTACGACTGAACCACAGAGGAGCGTTTCGGTTAGCAAGGTCGATTTTACTGTTTTTAAACTACAATTTCCATGATTTTCTCACGTACATTCATATCTGCTCGATGCGTATCCAAATGTAAACAAATGACGTCACACATTATGAAATGGACAAAGTCCGACAAATATTTTAAGACATTGTTATGTTTATAGATTCTTTTTTTTATAGATACAAATATTTAAGGAAATACTCTGTTTATAATAAACAGTATTAAACAACATTTACCGGCCTGAATTTCCGAGAAATTGTCATAGAAAATTGTTCTTTTCATAATGTGTGACGTCATTTGTGTGACGATTCTGCTATGACAGTCCAAAGAGCAGTGAGAAAAGATTGAAATGAAACATGTGAGGCTACTTGTTATTCCAGGGCAGAAAATCAGAACGTGAGAGAAGGCAAAGGTGATCTTGAATAAGTTGGAAAATGATCCTGGAACAATATATATATATATATATATATATATATATATATATATATATATATATATATATATTTGAACTTTATTTCAATTCTTCATGAGCTAAACTATGATTAACTAAAGATGAACATGTCATTTTCATTTATGATCGATTTCATTACGATTCTTCTGTTAAGCTTGGAGAGTAATTATACAATCTTATGGCTCAAAGTAGACATGAGGTAGGGTTATAAAAAAAACCGGAGAATTCCAGTAAGATATCTTTAATCATTTCGAAGATACAACGGCTCAGAGCTTAATCTAACTTAATTGGACAATTTTGGTGTTACACTATTTGGACAATTTTGTTGTTACACCTGATATATATATATATATATATATATATATATATATATATATATATATATATATATATAACATGACCCAAACATGTGAGAAACGACGAAGTTTCAGGGAAAACGGAAACAAAAGGGAAACGTAATAAGGAAAAATGGCTTGTAAAATCTGATACTCACGGGACAGATGGAAAGAGGAAAGCAGGGCGTAACATACTTGATGAGCATGAGTAAATCGATGGTAGAACAGGGTTTGGACGAAAGACAAAACTTATTAAGTGCTACAACAGACAGGAAGATGTGGAGGGCCAAAAGCAGAGCATACAAAATCGCAATAAAAGTACATAATAGAAAATAGAACCAAAGCTACTTAAGTTTCTCCGTTGAAATGAAGGATCATCAGGCCGCGTTCAAATTTTAATCTTACTTTGGTTCTGGTGTTGATCTTAAATACAGGGAGGTAATCATTTTTTTAAGATAGAAATTATTTACCATATTGCCGGAGCATTTTCCGGTAAGTAATACGCTCCATATAATTTTTAATAAGAATACTATAAAAATCAGGTATAGTACTATGCCCAACATAGAAAAGATTCTCCAAGGAAATAACCAGAAAGTCACGCCAAATATAAATATGTGTGATTATCGAATAATCGTCGGCTGTGCCTTAAACCCCAACTGTCCTGTGTTGTTTATCGAGCTGTAGTCAAAGAAAAAGCACCCCACCCACCTACGATGTCGTAGATTAGATCAGTCGAGGATGCATTTCTTTTAGAGTGAAAATATATGGCTGTTTTTTATTTTTCTATGAAAATGTATGGCTTGTATGTTTTTGTTACTATAAAAATATATGGCTGGTAAGTCTTTAACTATAAAAATGTATGACGTAAATTTTTTACTGTGAAAATGTATGGCTGGTAATTTTTTACGATAAAAATATATGGCTGGTAATTTTTTACTATGAAAAAGTATGGCTGGTAATATTGTTTTACTATAAAAATCTATGACTGTAAACTTTTTGCTATAAAAATGTATAGCTGGAAAGTATTTTCTATTAAAATGTATTGACGTTAATTATATTTTTGCTATGAAAATATAAGGTTCGTGATTTTTTTTACTATGAAAATGTATGGCTGGTAATTTGTTTAGTATGAAATTATATGGCTGGTAATTTTTTATTATGGAATGTATGGCTGGTAATTTGTTTTTACAATGAAAATGCATGGCTGGTAATGTTTTTACTATGAATATGTATAACTGGTAATTTTTTGCTATGAAAATGTCTGGCAGGTAATTTTGTTTTTACTATGAAAATGTATGGTTGGTAAATTTTTATTTTACTATGGTAATGTATCACTGATATTTTTTTCTGGTTTATTTTTATAATTTCGATATTCATAAAATGTATTAATTATCATTTTGGTATAAATATGTATTGTTAGTAATTTTATTATAATAATGTATTGTTCATTTTAGAGTAAATTATATTGTTGGTAATTTCATTTTATGAATACGTATTGCTGGTAATTTTACTATAAAAATATATTTTTATACATTCCTAGTGTTTTCATCTTTGTTTGGCGGTAGGGATTCAGTTTGCCCATAGGCGAGACCCTAACAGGTGCTACCACTCTTGATCAGGATGGACCTGGGAAAACAGCAATTAAGAGCCGGTTCCGAGCTCCTCTTAACATTGCGCTCAGAGGGTTGCTGCCAGGTGTATTTTATTGTCATACCCAGGATCCAAGACAAAATGGGCCCTCATACAAAGATAACTTGGAATATAGCGAAAAAAGTAGGAGTTGCATCATTGGGGGGGCGGGCGTAAATTCTACAAGTTGTTCCAAGGCTGGCAATCTTGATGTCCCGCAGATCCGCGTTCTGTTTTAAATAAGAGTCAGTTTTGATTTCAGAGTTTTTCTTCCCCTAGACTGGTTGCGGCCTCAAGACAAGAGGGCCTCGGGTTACCCTGCTATTTAATCCATAGGCGGAAGCAGATGAATTCATACCCTTTCCAAGGTTGTTAGTGCTAAGTGAACGAAAAAAAAAACAACCGAGCATGAATTGAACACGACCCGCTTTATTCGAGGATATCCATTACACCATTCGTCTAAATATAGCGCTAATTCAAAAATACGCTCTTAAGTAGGCGCCGGTCGTCAGTGATGTTATTTGACTTGGTTCATCAGGGAGTTTCGGGTCTTTCAACATCATACTCCCCATCGCCAAGTCGACACAATCAGGGGAGATCAATCCCTGATCCCACGTCTTAGTCCAATATATATATATATATATATATATATTAGTAGTAAATATACACATACATATGCAAAATATATACATACATGCATACACATATATATTTTGTATATAAAAAAATTCCAAGAGGATAGAATCCGGGTAGAACTCAATGTCCAGGACAGAGTAAGGATATAATAAAAAGGCTTAAGCACTAATAATCCATGGTCATAATTTATTCCATTGGAATCGTAAATACAGACCTACAAATTAAAAAAGAAAACAGAAAAAACAACCCCGGGAATAAAAAATA
>OZ010604.1:52434841-52467341 GCA_963932145.1 Acanthosepion lycidas
TATATATATATATATATATATATATACATACAGCCTTGGCCAAAATTATGGAGCACCAATGAAAAATCGACATTATGATTCAAACTTATATATTTAAAGGTTAAGGTCTGGGGATTGAGGGGGGCCACTTCATCACTGTAATCCCTTTTTTCTCAAACCAACCGATTGAAACTTTTGACGTATGGTATGGAGCATTGTCTTGTTGGAAGATTACATCACTTGGAATGTTATTATTAAATATTTTAGTCAAAGAGGATCGGTAAACCTGGTCCAGCATGTTAGTATAAATTGTGGAGTTCATTCTGCCCTCACATGAGTACAACATTCCAGTGCCTGAAGAAGCCATGCAGCCCCAAACCATTACGCTTCCTCCTCCAAATTTTACAGTTGGAACCACACAATCAGGATGAAATGCCTTTCCTTCCCTACGGCGAACATAAACGGCTCCAGGGGTGCCAAAAATCTGATGAAAAAAAAAAAAAAAGAATTTGTTACAATTTCTGAATAAATGTTATAGATGTGTATTCACATAAAAATTTCAATTATTACATCCAAAGTTTAGGAAATAGAAGCTGTTAACTTACCTCAAAGTTACTTTCGTCAGACCAAACAATTTTGCCCCAATCATCAGGTATCCAATTTTCATGGTTTTTTGCAAATTCCAGTCGTTTCTTCTTGTTGGCCTGAGACAAGTATGGCTTCTTCCTGGCTTTGCATCCTTTTAATCCCACTTCTAATAACCTTCTTCTCACTGTTCGAGCTGATATGTTTTTGTTTGCATCCTCCCTAGGTTCAGCAGCAAGCTCTGAAGAACTTTTCCTCCTATCTGCAAGGGATGCTCTTTTCAAAGATCTGTCTTCCCTGGCGGTTGTAGACTTTTTACGGCCTTGTCCTTTTCTGTTTTTGAAAGACTTTGTTTCTTTGTACCTTTTAATCGTTGTTTGAACCCCCTTCCTTGAACATTCCATCTTCCTGGCAATTTCTACCTGAGAATATCTTTCACCAGATAAAGCAACAATTTGTGCCCTTTTAATCTCTGAAAGCTGCTTCTTTGGAGGCATTTTAAATATACACTTGTAGGAATCAAATATTACCCGAAAATTACGAAACAACCTTTAGTATGACAATAAATCATTTTGAATATTGGAATGAATTTAGTACGAAACTCAGCTAAAGCTCTTGAGAGAGGCTTTAAAGCAAAAAAAAAAAAAAAATACTACAATCTACTGTTAAATATTTTACATTTGCTCTCAACTGTTCACTGTACGATTCTTAACCTTGAAATACGTAGGTTTAAACTATTATCTCAAATTTTTTATAGGTGCTCCATAATTTGGGCCATGGCTGTATATATATATATATATATATATATATATATATATATATATTTGAAGTTCATCAAATATTTTTCTACAGTGGATACATCTGTAAAATTTATTTGAAGAATGTATGCCTTTTTAATATAATTTTTAACTACCCAGTAATCTTAAATTAGGAAAATATTCTCCGGAATCTGTTTTATTGATTTTTAAATACTTTGGCCTTAAATTTATTATAGTTATCGCTTTTATTTTTAAATAATGTCGTGTATGGACTTCCGTATTTACAAAAATCACCACGTTCATACACACGAAAAAATTTCAAAACAGAATTTTAAATGATTATATATTATAAATTATTATAGTTAAAATTTAAAAAAAATGAAAACAATTCTTGTAAAAATTCATTATCCATCGAAAAATGTTTTTCTTTCTTAAGACAATAATTTCCATATCTTATACATAAAAGGAATTAAAATCTTTTCTAATTAAATAATGTCGTAAGTTTTTAACATTTTTTTATTTGACGATTCTGGGCAATTTTTCCGTAACTGGCGGTTCTGTTTTACAAAAAGAAATTGACGATTGAAATTCTCCAAGGTGTTCTGCATTTCACTAATATAAACATTAAGTTCTGCAAAATTTAATTTCTCGAAATTTTTATAAAATTAGATAAGAGGGCGGGAGGCGTTAACAGAATTAAAAAAATCATTTTTACCAAGATTTTCTAAAAAAAAAAACAAAACAATGTTCCTCAAATATTTACATTCATTCATGAATAAGTTCTAAAAGTTTCATTAAAATCCGACAATCGTTTGATTTTTGAAAGAATTTCCAAGTTAATGTTTTTCACCACAAAAAGACGCTAAAATTTCTGCGTTGAAGCAAAAACAAGGTTTTTTTTTAACCTAAAATGATAAAAAAAATATAATTTAATAACCAAAAAATCCTTTGTTCTTTCCTCTTAATAATAACATAAACATTTTGGCGATAAAACTGCTTTTATTAAGTTCGGGTCATTTTTTAGCAAATTAGTTGTATTACCTAATATGTGTACAGAGTGTGATCGGCAGCGTCTGTGAGAAAAAGAGCGCCATAGAGGTGTTGATATGCTGCTAAACAAAAACAACAAAAAAAAAAAAATGAAAAAAAAATGAAAAAAAAAACAAACTAAATAAACACTCCCTCCGCCTATGGCAGAATGTAAGTGGTTTGGCACTCTTCCGTGCTGGCACTGGGCATCTTGGAAAAAAAAATTGAAATAATGACTTTTCCAGATACAAGTCCTACTATTTAACCCATAGCTAGGAACATAATAGTTGGATTCATAACTCTCACAAAAATTTTTGTGTGTCGGTGAAAGTAAGGAGGGTCGAATAAATTCTACCCTAACCCACATTATACCCTATATAAAGTTAGTTAGTTCAACTTATACATCGGCTATCAAACAGTATAGCCTAATATAATCCAGGAATATCGTGGACAGTTACATCAGCAAAATGGATAACCCAGCACACTTGACTATCTGTTGGGCTTTATTTAGAGGGAAGCCGGTCGGTGGTTGGAAGGAAGGGATGGAGTCTAACAGGGCAAATCTATCCGAAGCTAAATTTTGCCTTCTGTTTGTGGTAGAATGGAATGTCAACATCTTGATTATGCCCTTCTTCTCTCTTCTAGTTACTAGGCTTTTAAGCCTTGATTGGAAACCAGTCTGGGAAAAGGACAACTCTGAATCCAAAAACTTTATTTAGCCCTAGCAAAGCATATACTATATGCGGTAGGACTTGGTTGGTGGTAATTAGGACAGGTGTGAATTCATCGTTCTCCCCCCAGCTATGGGTTAAATAGTAGAACAGACTAAGTTCTTCAACCTTGGTGGTCAAGGGGTTTAGGAAAAAATTAACTCTGCATCCCAAACCTTTATGTAAACCTAGAAAAGCACATGCTATATGTGGTCAGCCTTGGTTGGTGGTAATTGGGACAGGTGTGAATTCATCTTTCACCCCCAGCTATGGATTAAATAGTAGAACAGACTAGGTTCTTCAGCCTTGGTTGTCAAGCGGTTAAAGAAAAAGATAACTCTGGATCCCAAAACTTTATGTAAGCCTAGGAAAGCACATGCTATGAGCAGTCAGTCTTGGTTAGTGGTAATTGGGACAGGTGTGAATCCATCTTTCACCCCCCAGCTATAGGTTAAATAGTAGAACCGACTAGGTTCTTCAGTCTTGGTTGTCAAGCCGTCTAGGAAAAAGATAACTTTGGAACCCAAAATTTTATGTAAGCCAAGAAAAGCACATGCTATATGCAGCTAATGAAATGATTGTGGAGTTCACAATAACTCTATTATTCGACAGTCGGCTAAATGTCAACATACAAAAACACTTCCTCTTGCGTGCCTGAATTGATCTTCTTTGGCTAAAATATCATCAATTGCCTTCGGAAAATGATTGATATAAGATCTTGAAATACATCGTCCGTTCAAAAGAAATCGTGTAGCGCTTTAGCTAGTCATGAGTGCTAAACACCGGGCCTAGAGGAGATTTATTACACAGATAGACTTCTTCTATAATATTTAACTCTACTCTTAAATTAAAAAAAAACAAAAAACAAACCTCAGGTAACTTATTTTCTTTTTATGAATAAAACCTAAAAAACATAAATATTTCAAAAATGAAAATTCAGAAATGCTTACCTCCCTTTACTCTTAAGCTGTGATATAAATGTTAATTAAGGAGCCAAAATGGCTTTGTTGTAATAGTTCAGCAATAAAACAATAGCTTCATTATAACGATTGCAAACGAGTAAAGAGGAGATGAATTACAAGTCCCTAAAATATGTTTTCATAAACTGATTCTTGTTTTTAAATTCTGAATATGCAAGTTGTTTATCCGCCATTAAGTACGCAATATCAAGTTGTGTACTCTATAAGATACATACTGGTACATATAACAAAACGGCATTTATTTGATGTTAAAATTTCATTTAATTTTTTGAGTTTCGAACGGATGGACACGCCTACACAATGGTTGGTTAATTTAATGATATATCAACCGAAAAGGTAGAATGAAATCCGATTTATACATGAGTAAAAAAAGGAGACATTTGCACTAATGTAAAAAAAAAAAAAAAGTATACATATATCTGGATTTACACTAGAGTAAAAAAGGTAAACCATGTCTAGTTTACACGAAAATAAAAAAGGCAGATACGGGGTCAGTTTACACAAGAGTCAAATAGAGTTAAAAAGATAGACATACTCATATTTACACTGGAAGCAGAACAGTAGGCATAGGCTGGTTTACATAGGTACAAAATTGTAAACATAAATCCAATTTACACTAGAGTCAAAAAGGTAGACATAGGTCCGTTTTACACGAGGGTAAAGAAAAGTAGACAGTCTGGTTTACACTAGAGTAATAAAGTCAAAAAGGTAGACACGGGCTTGGATTACACTAGAGTAAAAAAAAAAGGTAGACATAGGTCCAGTTTGTGCTACAGTAAACAAGGTAGGCATAGGCCTGATTTAAACTAGAGTCAAGAACGTAGACATAGGTCCAGTTTATACTCAAAAAAGGTACACGTAGATCCAGTTTGCACTAGAGTAAAAAAGGTAGACATGGTTCCTGTTTATACTTGAGTCAAGAACGTAAACGTAGGTACAGTTTTCACTAGAGGAAACAAGGTATACATAGGTCCGATTTAAACTGGAGTAAATAAAGGTAGACATAGACTTGTTTACACTGGAGTCAAAAAAGATAGTCATAGGTTCAGATTGGCTTAATTTAAAAAAGGTAGACATATGTCCGCTTTATACTAGAGTAAAGAAGGTAAATATGGGTCCAGTTTATGCTAGAATAAATAAGACAGACATTTAAGCTAGAGTAAGAAAAGTAGACATCTGCTTATTTACACTCGAGTCAAAAAGTTAGACATAGGTCCGATTTAAGCTAAAGTAAAAAATGCAGACATAGGCCCGGTTTAAACCAGAGTAAAAGAAATGTTAGACATAGTTCCAGTTTACATTAGAAGATATGTGGGGGGCGGTTAAGCGTAGACTCGAACAGGTTAAGATTGTAGAGGTTGGGGGAGCATTGTTTTGGGGGTTGCTTCCTCAAAATAACAGTTTGAGTAGAACTTCTTATTAATGGAATACGAAGGGAAGGTAATTCACCCTAGTGTACGCGGTGTGACGAGAAAGTAGTAGTTACGATTCTGAGTCCCGCAATGTATTCGGGTTGTTGAGGAAATAAATGTACTGCAGTCATAGCGGCAGTTGGTATAGCCTGACAGAGGCCGTGATTTTTTTAGGTCGGTTCAGAGCTTAATTTCTTAAATTGGTTGACATATCAAGTCTAGAGTTCAATTTTCCTTCTTACTAAGTGTTTTCCTTGTTTTAGACTGGCTGCCAACCAAGGCAAGAGTGCTTAGTCTGCCCTGCTTTTTTTAAGCCATAAAGGAAGGATGACGGATTTATGCCTTATCCAAAGAGGATTTGAGCGCATTAAACGAAACGGAAATTGGAACGCGACACGTTGAGGACCGTTACGCTATTTGTAGACGTACAAGTAATCACTTTCAATATGGTGAGATTTTTTTTTTTTTATCGGCACGGGCTCACCTTTAGTAGAACAAATGTTTCATAGCGCCGTTCGATACGGCCAAATGCCGTTATTATAAAGCCGAGTCAATCAGAGCGTACGAACATTTGAAAGCGAAGGGCTGAGGGAAGATCCGGTTTAGAAGCTGTCGTTGCGTGACGACAAATAATAAGAACAAGTTGTCCTCTACGTATGTCCCAATTAAAAGGGCCTGTTGAACATTGATTAAATACAGAAAAGTATGAGAACTGCAGACCAACACCACAATTCCTTACACACACACACACGTGCGCGTATACAGAAGCAAAAACCGAGCAACTGCAAGGTTATATTCATCCATTTTATGTGAACAATTTCCATAAGGTTTAATTCGTAGTTTATCCGTATATAAATATTTGGTTTTAATTAGATGAGGTTTGTATATTTCTATCGAGGCGTGTGCACTGTGATAAATGATTTTCTCGCATGAATATCTTAACGTGTTAACATAAATTATATGTATATAATTTCTGATGCATAGATTTAAATGCTTCTATAAACAAGATATATATATATATATATTAAGAAATGGACAAAGTCCGACAATTTATTTATTAAAGACATTTTTATATTTAACGTTCTTTTTATAGATAAAAGTATTTAAGTAAATGCTCTGTTTATAATAAACAGTATTAAATAACATTTACCGGTCTGAATGAGCAGTTGCGAATGTACGAGATTCATGGAAGATAGAAGTTTATAAGCAGTAAATTCAATCTTGCCAGCCGAACGATCCTTTGTGGCCGAACGGTTAGGCACGTCAAGATAAATGACGGTTCCGTATAGGATGCAGGTTCGAATCCTGTCAAAGAACGAATATTTTCTATGAAAATTTCTCGGACATTCAAAGGTGCTGCATGCTGGGATCGTCCAACGCCAGACCGAAAACATCAGGAATTCTTCTTCCTGACAAATCAACCTGGTGAAATTCATGGTCTCATGGTCAAAAAGTGAACGTTCTAATCACTGGGCTATATATATATATATATATATATATATATATATATATATATATATATATATATATATATATATATATATATATATATATATATATATATATATATATGAATGGTAATACTCGTTTTGAAAAACCTCGGTTAGTTCAGCTTGTAATATAACAAATTGATGTCCGAGGAAAAAATTGGAAAGAAAGAACCAAGAACATAACACTGTAGGAAACCTCTCAGTTTTACTCTGAAGATCCGTAACGAGTGTTAATCTGAAGATCTGTATAGGTAAAACCTAGGTAGGTTTGCCTGGCTCCTTAGAATTATCTTTTATATATATATATATATATATATATATATATATATATATATATATATATATATATATATATATATATAAATGATAGGATAAAGAACAAGTAGGAAAAATCTTAATCTAATATGTTTCATTTTATTAAAGCGGTGCTACTATAGCTCCTCAAAATCTCCTGATCAGAGGCCTTGCTGCTGGACGTAGTTTAACGTCTTACCCAGGACGCAGATATAGTTTAACGTCTTACCCAGGACGCACTTTGCTAATTGCATAAACGTTCTTATCTTGGTTGCTATACTAATGACGTTTCGGCTGTTCTACTCTCTAGTCTTCTTCAGGTATCTACTGTCGTATTTGGAACACTTGGAATTTTCATTTCGTTCTGCTTTAGGGGATATTTCATATCTACATGCGTGGATAGAAAAAAAGGATTCAATTTGAAATCCAGGAAGATTATTTAATGAGATCTGAATACGGCCAGAGGGTACAACGGCCAAAACATAGTTGTATATAACAACCAATATTAGCATTGTCCAAATAGTAAACCGTCCTGGGTAAGACGATAAACTACATCCAGCAGCAAGGCCTCTGATCAGGAGGTTTTAAGGAGCGTGGAACCACCTCTTAATTGCTGTTTTTCCCAGGTTCACCCCTGACTTTGTGTAGTAACACTGTTAGGGTCCCAAATATGAGCAAATAGTTAATCTCCAAACTGGGGTCAAAGCACTATGAAAGTGTAAAAATAGGTTTTAACGCCATCAATAATATTTTGGGGAAAATTATTAAGAGCAATATAATATTACCAGCAATACATTTTGAAGGAAAAAATATTACCAACAATACATTTTTTGAAAAAATATTACCATCAATAAAAATCTTGTCTGCATTAAATAACCCATTGAGGTTGATATGTCGTAAAAGAAAACTAAACCAAACCAAACTAAACCAAAGAATACATTTTCTATTCATACAAATCTATCCTAAAAATGTCAGCATTCAATAACCCACTGAGGTTGATATGCCGTAAAATAAAATAAACCAAACCAAACTAAACCAAAGAATACATTTTCTCTTCATACGAATCTATCCTAAATATCTTGTCTGCATTAAATAACCCATTGAGGTTGATATGCCGCAAAACAAAATAAACCAAACCAAACCAAACTAAACCAAAGAATACATTTTCTCTTCATACGAATCTATCCTAAATATCTTGTTTGCATTAAATAACCCAATTGAGGTTGATATGCCGTAAAACAAAAAAACAAAAAAAACAAACCAATACAATAATTCAAAAATTCAGACAAAAACAAAAAAATTACTATTCAGAGAGTAGCAGTAAAAAGCTGTTACCTGCATTACCAACCTTGACAGATTGCAAGACAAATATTTCTATCTACTCTTCAATCTCGGCAGTATAATTTCAGAAACTGGTCTTTTAAAAAGTATTTTACCAAAGGATGTTAAAAGTTACTCTACGAGTTTTCTCGAAAGTAGTCAATTTGGAACTTGTTGTTTTTAGCTTTCGTTGACAATAAAACATTTTTTTGGCATTAATTATTTGATTTTGGTGATTAACACTACTTATTTGCTGGGGGTAAAATTAATTAACCACTTTTACTGTTGATGACGGAAAATTCCGCCATTGCAGTTCTGTTGCTCAAGTGCGGATGACGGAATTTTCTTCTACAGCTAATAAGTTAAATATACGAAGAAAAAAAAAAGAAATGAAAAAGATATTCAAAACTCTGTGCAATTCATCCGCGAAAATAAAACACCGTGGTTTCTCTTGCTGCCTACTGTTTGCAAATAAAAACTACTGCTCACAAAGGTTAGCGTCAAAAGTTCATACTTCGCTCGGTTCGAGTGCAATGTTTGTAAGCAGCTTACATAGAGGTTCACAAAGAAATCCGAAAATATCCGTATTCCATTCGCTTCTCGTCCACTGTTCGCCGTTGTCTACTGGCTCGTCCGGCTGTCTGCGCACAAAAAGTTGCGGCAAACCTCAGTAATAAAGGGTGGTGCAATAACTTGGATCGATTTTAAAGGTGAATTAAGTTGAAGCGTCTAATGAATTTTTCTTTTTCTTTCAGATCTTGGCGATATTATTTTTCACACATAAATACCATGACTTAAATAACATGATCCAATAGAGAAATAAATAAATTTTCACCAATAACACTGATTTATTTACTGCTGACTTTGATCCGTCTTAATGAAAGAACCTCATATATAATCCGTCTTAATGAAACACCCTTTATTTATATATTTTTGTCCTCCATTGGCGCTGAAGAACAAGGAGCAATAACTGGGTAACATCACCCGCCAAACAAATTGTAAAGAGTGTTCCAATAGCTTGGACCGATTTTAAATGTGAATTAAGTTTAAGCATCTAATGATTTTTTTCTTTTTCTTTCAGATTTAACAGCTTAAGTCTTCGGCAATTTCAACCATGGAAAAATTAACAATCAAACAACGTGTTAAAGTTATCGAAGCCTATTAAGAAAATGCATTTCGCGCATTTAGCGATTATTTTGGTCAACATAATCGACCAACCGAGAGTGCAATTGGAAACGATGTAACGTTGTTGTGGAGAGGTTCAATTCCTGCGCGCGCTGACTAATAGAGGTGTCTGGATTTTCGGCCCCATTCTCGTGCGCCGTTTTCAGATGAACAGCGTAAACGAGCAAGCAATGATGTTTTGACATCTGACACAAACCCAGTTTGTTTGAATTTACGTACAATTTTTTCAGTTTCACTTTTGAAACTTTAACACGTTATTTGTTAATCTTTCTATGGTTGAAATTGCCAAAGACGTAAATTGTTAAATCTGAAAGAAAAACAGAAAAAAATCAGACGCTTAAGCTTAATTCACATTTAAAAACGGTCCAAGTTGTTGGAACACCCTATATTTGTTGCCTGGGAAAACCTAATTCTACCTCCTACGACACAGGCATTTACCTATTATTCGTTTTATTATAAAATAAGAGGTTTTAAGTTTTCGTTAATGCAAGTTAATTTTTATATTTATTGACAATATTTTACATATATTTGCAATTCAAAATGCCTGCTCTTTGCTTTAACCAAAGCCCTTAATCTCTCGTGCACTGCAGGAATGTTTTCAGCTGAACGGCTTAAACTAGCACACACTGGTGTTTTCATATATTGATTTTCCAAGCATAACTTAGATGTGGCACAAGGCCGAAAGTATGAGGCACCCAGTGAGAATGGAACTCACTACTCAGCCGTAACTGTTTTAGCGAGACAAGGTCGCTAACCATTACACCACGCCGAGGTGCCCCTTGTGCTTTGATATATGCCACCAACCCAGTTTGTTTGAATTTACGAACAATTTTTCTAATTGCACTCTCGGTTGGTCGATTATGTTGATCAAAAAATCGCGAAATGCATTTCTGTTTGAACGTCCATTTTGATAATAGGCTTCGATAACTTTAACACGTTGTTTGATTGTTAATCTTTCCTCGGTTGAAATTGCCAAAGACTCAAGTTGTTAAATCTGAAAGAAAAAGAAAAAAAAATCATTAGACGCTTAAACTTAATCCACATTTAAAATCGGTCCAAGTTATTGGAACACACTTTACATTCAATTCGCGTGTGTAGTTATTTTTACCTCCTTGTTGTCGACTAGCTAGCGAAGATTACTACTCACAAAGGATAGTGACAGGCGTCCCAGCTGTAATTCATGCGCTTTCTTTTGTTTGTTTTTGCATCTTGGTCCACTAACGGTACTGCTCAGAAAGAGTAGCATCAAATGACCATACTGTATTCTGTTCATGCGTCAGGTTTATCTCCTTCATTTCTCCGGAGGCGTACTGCTCACAAAGAACAGCATTCGCCACTGTGCATCACTCAATTTTTTGCTTGCTGTTTTCTGCTTGTTTTACTAAAGGTAAGGTCAGAAAGAGATGCGGCAAAAGTCCGTACTACACTCGGTTCATCCGCGCGATCTACGTGATGCAATCCTGCACTCAATTTGTGCTCATTCTTTGCGCGTTGTTTGCATTCTGCTTCACTAAGAGTACTACTCAAAGAAAGTTGTGGCACAATCCGTACTACATTCATTGTTAAGTTCCTAGAGATTTCGCATCTCGTATAATGAAATTGTGAGCATCTTAAAATTAACATCTATTCGAGGAACGAAGGGCATCTCTTTAGTAAACCGTCAGTTTATTTTTACGCTGGTGTAGCTGTTATGTGGAGGGGGTGAGTAAAATGATGAACATTTTGATCCAGGCAACTCCAGATAACCTTCACTACTCAGATCAGCAGCACACGTGCTTCTAATTTGAGAAGGGGTACTGACACAGATGTTGGTTCACATTTAAATCGGTCTGGTTTCTTTTGGTATGCTCATCTGAACATCACGCGAATATTCTCAGATAGATATGGCGGTAAAGAAGAGAGGGGTAAAAACGGGTAATTGGAGTTTAGGGTAGGTATACTGAAATATATATATATATATATATATATATATATATATATATATGTATATAACTAATGATTTCTATGGATTTTTAAAAGTTTCTCTTCGTTCAATGTAATCTTAATATTTAGCAAACTTAATTTAGAAGGCCCCAAGGTTAGATCTAAATAGCAAAGAAGCAGAAAGGATACGTTAGTCAGCCCTCCAGGTTTGACAGGACCTTCGTGGAAATATACTAATTAAAAGAAAAACTAGCTATTACGTAGGCTTGAACACTGATCTCTGGCGCAGTTAGAAAAAAATGTCTAACTACTACTTGTCAAGATTTTCGACCTTCACAGCTTTTTATCCACGCTTCTTATCTTGATTGTCCCAACCTTTTATACTTCTCTACACCCAATTCGATTTCTAACCCTCCATCGGCATTAGCGAGTGAACATCAGTGTTCTTTTTATCGGCTGAATACAGTGGCCATTCTTATTTTTTTCGGAATGGACGGGTCCATATTGATATAGATTTAATTTTCGTTTGAATGTTTTTATTTGATGGGTTCGTCCTCTCTCTTTTAGAAACTTTGGGTGAGGGTTCCTGACACCAAAACAAGGACAAAAGTACGCAAATCCTTTGTTTTTGAGTTATTAAGTTTAAAGTTGACTGTAGATGACGTTGTATTGCCATGTAGACAAGGTTACGTTTATCATTCGTGAGCAGTTATGGCTATTTTGTCTTTAACATTTGACGTGTTTGGTTTATTTTGTTTTACGACATATCAACCTCAATGGGTTATTTAATGCCGACAAGATTTTTAGGATAGGTTCGTATGAATAGAATATGTATTCTTTGGTTTACTTTGGTTTGGTTTATTTTGTTTTACGGCATATCAATACCTCAATGGGTTATTTAATGCTGACAAGATTTTTAGGATAGGTTCGTTTGAATAGAACATGTATTCTTTGTACGAAATCAGAAGTTTTGGGGGCGTTGAGCTTTATTTTCTTGATTTTTAAAATTCTTTCTTTCTTCCTTTCTTTCTTTCTTTCCATCATGTATTTCTTGGTTTCTTTCTTTGTTTCTTTCTTTGTTTCTTCCCACCATGTATTTCATTCTTTCTTTCTTTCTTTCTTTCTTTCTTTCTTTCTTTCTTTTGCATGTTGTTTCCTTCTTTTTCGTATTTTATACGTTCTTTTTTCTTTCTTTACTTCGCATTCATATTTCTTTTCTATCTATGATTCTTTCTTTCTATTTTTCTTTCTTTTTCGTATTTTATACGTTCTTTCTTTCTTTCTTTCTTTCTTTCTTTCTTTCTTTCTCCGATCTCAATTCCCTCATCTTTCTTCTTTCCTTTAGTTTCTTTTCACGGAGCAGACAAATGCCCTCGTTGATTCGATCGACACATGGTGATATTCCTTTGGTCGAACGCCCAAAGGCAAACACACGTAATAGCACCAGCAGCATCCCTTGAACAACAACAACAGCAACAACAACAACAGCGGCAACATCCACACTGACAACCTTCAAGGTATCTGCAGTACTCAAACGTAGCATATTGAGAATCTCCGATGGAAATGCTATAACCAGTTGTTTAAAAGAAAGGATGAGAAAACGCATTCGGAAGGCATTCATTACAGCTGCGGGAAAAGCATCCACTGCAATATTGTAGACCAATTAACGAATCTTCCAAAATCTGGATTATTCAAATTATGGGAACGTTTCCGAATCTCGGAGAAAAGCAAGAATGGCGGGAAGGGAGGTTTTTTTTTATTACCTTACGATGATACAGACCAAGTACTCCCAGAATGTTCGGAATGAGGGGATCGATGAGATATTTTACACAGGCGAATATCATTAGGGGATCGATTGAACTTTTAATGCTCTAAGAAGGGAAGATCAGTGGAGTATTTACGAAAGGATATAAAGAACAAAAGTCCATGAAAACTGACGAAAAGTCCATGGTACCAATGGCTGCTGTTCATAACTGTGGTATTGGACTGGTAGATTACTCTTTCTATTCTTCTTATTTGACCCTATCTGATTATCATCTGTTCCCAAACATAAAGAAAACACTTTGCTTGGAAAAAGTATCGCAGTGATGATGACATCATATTTGCTGTTGATGATATTTTTTGCCCAACAGGATAGAGAGTCTTCTTTGAACACCCTTCCTCCCCTGCTCCAAAGAAGGCCAAGGTCGTTTCATTTGTAGGGAAGATGATGGCCTTAGCTTTTTGGAATGCAAAAGACATTGTGTTTATTGACTATCTTCAAAAGGCACAGTCTATCAATGGAAAATACTATGCCAACTTGCAGAGGCAGTTACAAAAGGCTATCAAGAGCAAACGGCCAGGAAAACCGACGAAAGATGTTTTGGTTCTTCATGACAGTGCTCCAGTACACACGTCTTTTGTTTCAATGGTTGTTTTGCGTGTCTCTGGTTTTGAACTGGTTGGTCACCTATTCTCCCGATTTGGCTCCATCTGATTATCATCTGTTCCCCAAAAGGGAAAAAAATCACTTGGCTGGGAACCAGTGTTGCAATGATGAATTTTGACCAACAGAATGAAAGCTTCTTCAATGGTATCCAAGCACTGCAAGAACCGATGGAAATGAGTGTATAGACCGCAGGAGAAACTATGTTGAAAAATAAACCTCATCTGGTCACATTTCATGAGAGTATCTTGGTCAGACTATGAACTTTTCAGCCGACCCACGTAACTGTAAAAAATCATACTAAATTCAATATGATAATATTATACTTTTCCATACATTTAAATCGATAATTTTCAACGAAGTCGATGTGAGGATAGTTCAGCGGTTATCGGGGCGGCAATTGAAATCGGCGGACGGAGTTCAAATTCCGATATACTCTTTTGCGTCCACTCCACAATAATGCTCTTAGAAAGGTCATGAATCCATCTCTTCCTTCCACATCTATAGGTTAAATAGACCGAACTCTGAGTGGCAATCAGTCCAAGACTAGAAAAAAATATTTATTTCCAAACTTATTTAATGCCGACATGATTTTTGACCAACAGGATGAACAGTTTTCTTTGAAAACCATCCATTCCCTGCTCCAAAAAAAAAAAAAGCCAAAGTCGTTTCACCTTCAGGGAAGGTGATGGCCTCTTTGGTTTCAATGGTCGTTTTTGGCTGTCCGGTGCCGTTGAACTGATTGATCACCCTCCTTATTCTTCTGATTTGGCTTCATCTGATTATCATCTGATCCTCAACAGGAGAAAAAAACAAAAAACAAAAAACAACACTTGACTGCGAACCAGTATCGCAGTGATTTTGACGTCATAAATGCTGTTGATCATTTTTTAAACACCAGAATGGAAGCTTCTTCAATAAAGGGACCCAAGCTCTGCAACACGGATGGAAGATGGATGTGGACCGCAGGGGGGTGGGGGCTATGTTGAAAAGTAAACATCATTTGATCCCATTTCATGATAGTATCTTGATCTTATGAACATTTCAGCCGAAAGCTCTGCAACACGGATGGAATATGGGTGTATAATTATTTTCTTTATTAAAAATATGATTCCATCGCGACATATAATTTCTGTTTCAAAACTGAAACAAAAATTGTAAATTTAATTATAAAAATTAAAATTAAAGTTTCGTTCCATTGTCAAGCGGTGTTAGGAATAACTTTCTAAGAAATTTACTTAATTTATAAGCGCAGACAATCTTAATATATTGAGTTGTTAATATTACGAAAAATTCAATCTATTTTGATTATAGATGGTTGTGTTTTAAGTGCCATAGACAACTTATATATCAAATATATGTTACTTATAAAGTCAGGTTAAGTTTAGGTGTGGTGGAGGTGGCTGCCCACAGACATAGACATCCGTTATTCAGCGAGTCGTCTGGGTTTCAATGACAAACAAATTTTAGAATTTTTATTTATCCGCTTAATTAATATTTTTATACACAAAAATTTTCTAAAAAGGTCATTTAGATATGAGTAAGACATATTTTCAATTATAATACAATGTTCTACTCTTTCTATCAAGCACTGTTTTTTAAAAATAAAAATAATTGGTAAGAACACCGGATTATAAATCTTACTGCAATTTCTTATTATATATATATATATATATATATATATATGTGTGTGTGTGTGTGTGTGTGTGTGTGTATTTAAGCAGCAAATTCACTTTTAGGCATGTCTGATTGAATAAATTAGAAACATTATGTCTGCTTACTTTCATCATAATCCTTCATATATATATATATATATATATATATATATATATATAGAGAGAGAGAGAGAGAGAGAGAGCGATAGATAGATAGATAGATAGATAGATAGATAGATAGATAGATAGATAAACCTAGAGAGCAAGAGAAACCTACCAATGTTTCCCCTAAGTGGATCGTCAGGGAAGGCCAGCTTTCCCTGACGATCCGCTTAGGTGAAACCTTGGTAGGTTTCTCTGGCTCTCTAGTTTTAACTAGATCTGCTCTACTCATTGTATTGAGCACTTTATTTAGTTATTTTGGGTACTCGCATCGGGGTTTTTTTCTTTGGCTTTGGACTTGCATGCTAGACGATTATTTTCGGTTAACGTACACGTTCTTGTTTCTTTCTTTTTTATAGCATTTTTTATAGCTTTTTATATCTTTTTTATATCTTTTTTATATCTTTTTTTCCGTTTGGTGTTGGCCCGTTTATTTTGCAAAATCGACTACTTATCTACAAGATTTTTTCTACCACCACCGAGCAGATCTGGAAATTTCACCTAAATCAGCGGCGTTCCATAATCACCGAGCGGAACCTGGGTTTTCGCCTATCTTGACGAACTGGGGTTATCTCTCAAGGAAGCACAATGTCTTAAGCGCCTATTGGAACTCAAGAAAGTGGAATTTGTGAATATGATAGATCGCTAAAGATGCTAGGAAAAAGTTTGGTTTCTTGTACCACTCCAGCAAGTAACTGACAGATTCTGTTATCCAATACCTTTAAAAGAACCAGGCCAGGCCTAAAATGGAATACTGCCTCGTCCATCGCAATGAAAGTTGTCTACCTGTGCCGCGCCAGGTAATTTTTCTCGCCGGAGTCGATCCTTCAAATCTACTCATCAACCATTCGCCCTTGAATGCCCTTGCTGCCATATATGGTCTGGAGCCCCTTCTGTTTGTCTCAAGGTTCTTGATAAAATCCAGAGACGGTTATGCAATGTAATTGGCCCTGATCTGGCATCTCGTCTGCATTCGCTCTCTCACAGACGTGCCATCACCTCCTTCTGACTTTTATTAAAAATACTTTCATGGTAACTGCTCCAATGAGCTGCGTTCGCTGGTTCCCAGACTTCATGAGTTCAAGCGTTCTACTAGGCTGGCATCTCGCTCACACCCTTTCACTGTCGAAACTGTTAAATGTAGCTGTCTCTTCTACTCCAATAGTTTCATGTCTCGCACCTCTCGCCTGTGTAAATCCCTCCCCATTTTCTGTCTCCCTGATAGCTATAATCTCCAACTATTCATATGTAATGTCAATCGACGTCTCCAGATGCCTTGATCTATCCCATATCCTTCTCTTCATCGTTTCCTCTATCACTCTTATTTTCTCTCGCTCCAACTCTCTGTAAACCCTTGCGTGCTAGTGGCTTCCCAGCTTGCTTGGGGTGAAACGCTTAAAAAATATATTGGGTGTAACATAAAAATTGTTTAAATTGTGTAACAGCATGAGATAATTGTTCATCCAACAAAATTTTTAAGATCTAAAAAAACACAAAAATAATTGAGTTTCTTTTGCCCATGTTTTCAGATGAGACATTTAGCCATCTTGACACTATTTTTTGTAAGAGTCACTAAAAATCCTTTCAGTTATTCAGCTACAAAAAGAGCAGGTTAAAATTATTTTGTGTCAGCCACACTATGTCTTCCCAACTGAGCAATGGTGAGAGGAAAAAATCCTTCGGGCTTTCAGTAAATGATACCAACATTCATACTCTGGCTTTCATCTTTAAAGTTCATTCAAGAAAGATTAAGAGAACGGTTAATACGTTTTAAAAAGAGGGAACAGTAGAGAGGAAAACTGGCTCAGGAGGTCACAACAGCAAGAGGGATCATCATTTCAACTTAGAGCTAAAGAGATTCTTATTGTTCAAAGTAGATTCAAATAATGTTATAAAAACTTAGGAGAATTCCAGTAAGATATCTTTAATCATTTCTAAGATAAAAGCTCAAAACTTAATCTAACAATTGAATAATTTTGCTGTTACGGCAGGTATAGACAGGAGCTGCCCAGTCTTTACTTTCCAGTTCAAAATAGTCTCCGCTGCCATGGGAAATGTTAAGACGAACTAACATTCACCAGTCCTAACCTTCACGGCTAAGAGCCACCATGCCACGCAGATTGCAGCAAACCATCTCCATTCCCTTCACATTCCACTGATGAGATGTAAGTTCCATTTCTTCCCACGAACCGCTGCTTTGTGGAACCGAACCCCAAGACGATGTTTTCAAGATCACTACAATCTACTGATTCCATGGAAAGTGTTCAGATGAACAACTTTCCTTATTTCTACGAATCCTAACCTTCACGGCTAAGAGTCACCATGTCACGCAGATTGTAGCAAATCACACGCGTTCATTTCGTATTTCTTTCCACTGAAGAAGATTCCTTTCACGAATCACTGCTTTGTGGAACCGATTCCGAAGTGGATGTTTTCGTGATCACTACAATCTACTGGTCCCATGGAAAGTGTTCAGATGAACAACACTCCTTATTTCCACCAGTCCTAACCTTCATGGCTAAGATTCACCACATCACGCAAATTGTAGCAAACCATCCCCATTCCTTTCACATTAGAGGCTTACGCCTTGTTTCTTGTTTAGGAAGGGGTTTCCGGTACTCTTTCTCTCTCTGGCCTCTGTATTAGTGCAGCTCTGTTTCTCCCGTGATGTGTGCAGTCTGTGGCATCACCTCTTCATTCTGAGGGTACACGGTTGACAGTTCTCTGGTTGCTGTTTCCGACTGGTAGTTAGGAGCCCTAACTCTTGCGTAGCGTCTTGAGCGGCCTCTGATCAACAGTTGTATAATACCGGGGTGTTTGTAATGCCTTGTCGCGCATGGATAGGTGGCCCTGCAGTCACCTCCAGTGGGCAACCCTGAGGCCACATTATGATGCAGGTTGTGCCAACTGCTCTCTGCCCACGTCACGGTCGAAACTGTCTGCTTCTTTTACTTAGGGCCTTCTCAACTTCCAACCAAAATTCAACATCACTTACAAAAACCAAAAAATTAATCCTAAACCAGCCACTCAAAAATCACCTAAAGCCCTCAACATTTCGTTCATCCGTGGCATTAGAACAAACTTCTGCAGTATGGAATCTTTCCTCACTGCAAACTGCCCGGATATATTGGCTCTCTGTGAGACCAACCTTGTCTCGTCTATCCCCTCCTCTGATCTCTCGATCACAGGCTACTTTCCTCTCCTCAGAAAGACTATCTAACCCACATGCATGGCCTTGGTATCTCCGTCAAGGAACATCTCCCTCTGGCCAGAGAGTTCTCTCTCGAATCGCCAGTCGTACATGTGTCTCCGACTATCTCTCCTCAATGCGGTAAGCTATCTCTTCTTCCTTTACCGCTCTCCATCCTCTCAAGACTGTGCGATACTCGATAGCATTTCTGACAGCATAGACAAGGCTCGCTCCCTCCACCCGTTTGCTCACATATTTGCGTTTGGCGATTTTAACGCCCATCATACCTTGTGGCTTAAGAATGCTACTACTGACCACGCAGGCATTCAAACAATCAATTTTTCTGTCTCTCAATCCCTCACGCAGATAGTTAACTTCCCCACTCGTTTTGCCTTCAACCGGGAAGGTAAAGCCTCTCTTCTCGATCTGTGTTTTACCTCCATCCCCGAGTCTTGCAGTGCCTCGCAACTCTGCCCTGTTGGTAACTCTGATCATGTGGTAGTATCTGTTAACATCTCCTTCAACTCCACCCCCTGCAAAGAACCTCCTACCACTAGAACTTCATTCTACTATCAACGAGCTGACTGGGACGCGTTCCGTGATTTCGTCCGCGATATCCCCTGGGATGGGGTCTTTACACTCCCCGTCCAAGAATGTGCTTCTGAGGTCTCATCCTGGGTTAAAGCTGAAATCAACGCTTTCATCCCATCAAGGAAATATAGGGTCATGTCGCCCTCCTCCCCCTGGTTCTCCGCTGCTTGCTCAGCCGCCATCGCCCATAAGAACCAGTACTTTCACCTTTTCCGTAGCGACATGTCTGACTGTAATAGACGTCTCTTTGCCTCCGCCCGTAACGAGTGTAAGCGTGTCCTCAACGATGCTAAGTCACTATTTGCGGCTCGGATGAAGGAGCGTATTGCATCTCGCAAATTTGGCTCCAAAGATTACTGGCGTCTCTGCAAGTGCGTATTGAACAATTGCAAACCCTCTATACCTCCTTTATTCAACCAGTTCGAAGTCCTGACCTCCTCTGCTGACAAGGCTGAATGCTTTGCTCGGAAATTTTCATTCAACTCGATGCTCGACTCTTCCGGTGTACCCATACCCAACTTCCCTCTTAGAACTGAGGCTCTATTGAGTGGGCTACATATAACCCCGTCTCTGGTATTGGGCGTTATCTCCAATTTAGACACCAACAAGGCTAGTGGTGGAGATGGGATACCAGCCATTGTCTTGAAGAAATGCGCGCCTGAACTAGCGCCCGCCCTTTCTAAACTATACAACTACTGCTTCAAGGAATCTTGTTTTCCGGACTACTGGAAGTCCTCTTCGATTGTTCCTATCTTCAAGAACTCTGGCGACCCCTCTGACCCTTCTAACTACCGTCCTATCAGTCTCCTACCCCTCTTCGGCAAAGTCTTCGAAGCCCTAATCAATACCGAGGTGGTTAACCACCTCACATCCCATAATCTGCTCTCAGACAAGCAATATGGCTTCCTCTTTGCCCGATCTACAGCTGATGTGCTTACGGCCATCACTGAAACTGTCCACCGAGCTCTTCAAAATAACGGGGAAGCTCGTGCCGTGGCACTAGACATCTCCAAAGCATTTGATAGGGTTTGGCATGCCGGCTTTCTTCGCTAGCTCCAGGGTTATGGCATTACGGGTCGATTGTTTGACCTAATACAATCATTCCTGTCAAACCGTGAATTGAAGGTCGTTCTCAACGGATTCTCCTCCAGTTCCTATCCCACGAACGCAGGTGCTCCTCAAGGCTCCATCCTAGGCCCCACTCTATTCCTTATCTACATAAACGACCTCCCTGACGCCATAAATTCCCAAGTTGGCATCTACGCAGATGACACCACAATTTATTCCTGCCTCAAAAACAAATCTAGTGTCACTGACAAAACTAACCTGGCCGTGTGTCTCGAAAAGGACCTTCAATCGGTTGTGAACTGGGGCAGGAATTGGCTGGTCAACTTTAACGCTTCAAAAACAAAATTGCTCTCTATTAATCACAACAGAGATCCTATCTTGTCCTCCATTAGACCTGCTGACGAGATGGAACAAATACATTGAGTCAATTGCCTCGTCCACCGCAAGGAAAGTTGGCTCCCTGTGCTGCGCCAGGAAATTTTTCTCCCTGAAATCGATCCTCCAGATCTACAAATCAACAATTCGCCCTTGCATGGAGTATTGCTGCCATATATGGTCGGGTGCCCCTTCTGTTTGCCTCGGGGTTCTTGATAGGCTCCAGAGGCGGATATGCAATATAATTGGCCCTGCTCTGGCATCTCGTCTACAATCACTTTCTCACAGACGCGCCGTCGCCACTCTCTGTCAGTTCTACAAATACTTTCATGGCAATTGCTCCGAGGAGCTGCATTCGCTGGTTCCCAGACTTCATGAGTTCAAGCGCCCTACGAGGCCGGATCCTGCTCTCACCCCTTCACTGTCGAAAATGTAGCCGTCTCTTCTACTCTAATAGCTTCATGTCTCGCACCTCTCGCCTGTGGAACTCCCTTCCCTATTCCAGTTTCGCTGAGAGCTATAATCTCCAGCTATTCAAATGTAATGTCAATCGACATCTCCAGTTGCCTTGATCTATCCACTACCCTTCTCCTCATACTCTCTTCTATCACTCCTAACTGATCTCGCTCTATATTTTCTGTAAACCCTTGCGTCCTAGTGGCTTCCCGCCTTGCTTGGGGTGAAATGCTTAAAAAAAATCCATTGATGAGATGTAAGTTCCACTTCTTTCCACGAATCGCTGCTTTGTGGAAACAACTCCCAAGAAGATGCTTCTCCAGTCGCTACAATCTTAGACTTTTCACGTCTAGGGTTAACGGTTATCGTCACATATCTACATAAACTAGCCATCTTAATCTGTAACCTCTTCCTCAAGTGGCTCTTGGGCCTTATACATGTTAAAAATTGTCATAAAAAATTATGATGGATATGTTTTCTCTCGCAGAAGCTACTTGCCTTAAACGTCTATTTGGACTCCAGACCTCAAGTGGAAATTGTATCTCCGATTTATTGCTAAAAATGCAAGAAAAATGGTTGTTTTCGTGTACCTTTACAGAAAATATCTAACTTTCTCTGCTATACTCTACGTTTACAAGCATCTCCGCGGACTTGTGACTGATTAATTATTTTCTACAGACGAAACATCACGACCCTTTCGCTGCAATATCGCTATTTCCATGCGATGTGTTCTGATTAACAACGTTTCTTTTGTCCCATCAGACCCGACCTTTACAACTGGAACACGCCATGACGCATACACAAGGATGAATCATCTCCATTCCCTTCCTGGGTATGACGATAAACTACATCCGTCAGAAGGCCTCTGATAGAGAGATTGGAGCTTTTGAGGAGCGTTGAAACATTTCTTAATTGCTGTTGTCTCAGGTCCACTTTAAAGGCTTTTAGGGCTACAGCTATGGCAAATAGTGAACCTCAAACATAAACGAAACACTGAATGTACAAAAAAATATTTTTACAGTAAAAATACCAGCAATTTAAAAATAATGTCGTTTTTTGACGTATTTTTTAACGTCAAAAACCGACATTATTTTGCATCAACCTGATAACTACCAACAATACAAATGTATAATAAATTTATAGGCCCGTGGTTAGAACGTTCCCATTCTGACCACGAGAACCGGGTTCGAATCTCACCATGGTCGATTTGTCAGGAAGGAGATCTTGATGTTATCGGACTGGAGGGGTCGATCCAGGCGTGCGGCAGCTTTGTAAAGTGCCTGGAAACTATACCCCGGGTTGACCCAAGCCTTGTGAATGAAATTGGGTAGACGGAACCCTTAGGTGATGTCGGTAGCTGTGCTAGCACGAAGTCACAAGTCATCGTGGCCGAGGGTTTAAGTGTTCAAATTGTTGATCCCGCTAGATAACACGCTCTTTACTATAACCAGTACTTTACTTTCCAGTAACTAAGGTCTGCTCAGCATAGTTGCAGTATAAAACACAGGTGAGCTCTGTGGGTGTTGAATAAACACACAGATGCGCCTGAGCAAGCGTCTGCAATAGGGATTGGCTAGCCACCCTAGTAGACGGGTATCCTCGAATACGAGTGGCCAACTATACATACATACATAGTAAAATTACCAACAATGCATTTTACCTGTAATTGCGTTCAAAATATATTTAGTTGAAACTATAAAACTGTTCAAAATATTTAGAATCGACATCGCCCGGTTCACACTCCTTCCCAGTCTTTTGAGCAGGAGCATAGATTATCCATTCTTTTCTGTTTAGGATTGGGTTTACAGGTACTTCTAAAGTCTTTTCCTACGTTAATATAAGTCCACATGGTAACACTCTACTTTGAGTGGCTCTTGGGCCATGTATTAGTATAAAAATGTTTTTCTCGACTCTTCCTTTCATCACCATCATTCAAACTTAGTAAATATCGCTCATCTCTCTTCATCACCTCTCTCAACACATCTCTCTCTCTCTCTTTGATCACCTCTTCTTTTTCCTTCATCTACACAACTCTCTCTCTTTCTCTTTGATCACCTCTCTTTTTTCGTTCGTCTACACATCTGTATCTTTGTTTCTCTATTTGATCACTACACATCTCTCTTTTTCTCTCTCTCTTTGATCACCCCCTTTTTTCTTTTAGCTACACATCTTTCTCTTTCTCTCTCTCTTTGATCACCTCCTTTTTTCTTTCAGCTAGACATCTCTCTCTTTCTCTCTCTCTTTGATCACCCCCCTTTTTTCTTTTAGCTACACATCTCACTTTTTCTCTCTCACTTTGATCACCCCTCTTTTTTCTTTTAGCTACACATCTCTCTCTTTCTCTCTCTCTTTGATAACAACCTTTTTTCTTTTAGCTACACATCTCTCTCTTTCTCTCTCACTTTGATCACCCCTCTTTTTTCTTTCAGCTACACATCTCTCTTTTTCTCTCTCACTTTGATCACCCGCTTTTTTCTTTTAGCTGCATATCTCTCTTTTTCTCTCTCTCTCTTTGGTCACCGCCCTTTTTTCTTTTAGCTACACATCTCTCTTTTTCTCTCTCACTTTGATAACTCCCCTTTTTTCTTTTAGCTACACATCTCTCTTTTTCTCTGTCACTTTGATCACCCACCTTTTTTCTTTTAGCTACACATCTCTCTTTTTCTCTCTCTCTTTGATCACCCCCGTTTTTTCTTTTTGCTACACATCTCTCCCCTTCTCTCTCTCTCTTTGATCACCCCCTTTTGTCTTTCAGCTACACATCTCTCTCTTTCTCTCTCGCTTTGATTACCCCCTTTTTCTTTCAGGTACACATCTCTCTCTCCCTCTCTTTGATCACTCCCTTTCTTCGATAATCTATACATCTCTCTTTCTTTTTTCTCTCTCTCTCTCTTTGATCATCTCTTTTATTTCGTTCATTTACACATCTATATCTTTCTCTCTACCATTACCTTGATTACTCCCCCTTTTTCATTCATTTACACATCTCTTTATTTTCTCTCTCTCTTTGATCACTCCTTTTTTTTCGTTCATCTACATCCCTCTTTTTCTATCTCTCTCTCTCTTTGGTCACATCCATTTTTCATTCGTCTACGAATGTCTTTTTCTTTCTCTTTGGTCACCTCTCTGTTTTCGTTCATCTACACATCTCTCTCTTTGTCTCTCTTTGATCACCTCTCTTTTTTCGTTCATGAACACATTTGTCTCTGTCTCTGTCTTTGATCACCTCTCTTTTTTCGTTAATCTAAACGTCTCTATCTTTCTCTCTTTTTGATCACTCCCTTTTTTCGTTAATCTATACACCTCTCTCTCTCTTTCTCTCTTTCTTTGATCACCTCTCTTTGTTCGTTCATCTACACATCTCTCTCTTTTTCTCTCTTTTTGATCACCTCTCTTTTTTCGTTCATTGACACATTTCTTTCTCTCTCTCATCTACACATGTCTCTCTCTTTCTTTCCCTCTCTCTCCTTAACTTCTCCTTCGGTTCCATGATATCCACTCATGTTTTTTTCTTATTATCTCTCGATAACAACCAACCACTTTCACTCTTCCGCAACATCGTTCCGACTTCTTTTAAATCGTTCTATATCTTTCATCCCATTACCGACCCTACACCTGTCCCCATACGCACTTCGTGTCTTTCATCGTCTCGTTTACATCGTCTAATGGTCCATTCTCACAAGGAGGTAATGTCGCGATTCATTTTTTCTTTAAAATTAAGTAAAGAGCCCCGACATTAAAACATAATGCAAGACATTAAGGCAATATACATGTGCGCATGCGCACACTAAAAACCTAATTACTCATTCTCTCTGCCTATTATGGCGTTGCTTATAAATAATAATAAAAAATGGACAGTGGCAGATGATATGGAAACAAAAATGTAAAAGAATATTAAAAAAAACAAACATCTTGAATGAAATAAAATAGGAAAGGTCCCTTAAAAGCTCGCGTTTTTTCATCTAAGCCAATGAAAAGACGGACTCAAAGCTGTTAGCGTAAGTATTTCAAATATGGCTGCCGGGCAGACATTTCTTTCCTCCTTTTACCGCGTGCGCTATGTGAACTGACTTTTGTACTCAATTAAAATATATTCGAGTGGTGGCACACCTTATTTCATCACACCCCCAGCCGAGAAGGGGATTACTTTGTAGGTTTGTTGCCGTAAGCAATCAGAACAAGCGGGGAAATAAAGTGGTTGAATGTGCATTTAAATAACATTCGGTTGTGGCCGTAGAAAAACAAAAGAAAAGTCTGCTTCTGTTCTCTTTATTTTGTTGAAGTCAAAAAAGAAAAAAAAGAAAATGTGCACAGGAAAGGATCAGTTTGCTTAGGGCCAAATTCTTAAAATCTGTATCATTGCTTGCTTGCGTTTTCTTAAGTGCTGGCTCATATAAACATAACGTCTTTTCGTCTGTAAATAAAAATGGATTCTCATGACAGTCTGTCTGTCCGTATACTTATTATCTCTTTAGATTTCACTCTCTTTCCCTCTCTCTCTTCTTTTCACTCTCGCTCCTTTATCTCGCATCTCTCTCCACTTCTCTCTCTTCTCCCAATCTCTCTCTCTCTCTCTCTCTCTCTCTCTCTCTCTATATATATATATATATATATATATATATATATATATGTGTGTGTGTGTATAATGATAAAATATAGATTTAAAGTATGCTATATATGCAAAATTACTCAACATTAGGGATAAAGCTTTATACATATATATATATATATATATATATATATATATATATATATATATATATATATATATATATATATATATACGTATATATATATGTATATATAAATATGTAAATATATTTATATATATATATATATATAAATATTTAAATATATTTATATATATATGTAAATTCTCCAATCCGAGCCGCTATCCACTGCTCTTCTGTGCGACTGGTCTAGGAGAAGGGCAACTCTGAATCCAAAACCGGCGGAGGGTCGTTTTACTACCTTGTAGCACGTAGAGCCCGTCACCAATATAATCTAATGATATGTGCTGGTGTCTGGGCTGTCGGTTCCTAGGAACTGAAATACGACGGGAGAGTCCATTATATATATATATATATATATATATATATATATATATATATATATATATATATATATATATATATATATAATATATAAAGAAAGAAAGAACAGTAAGATATATAATCCGGTGTTCTTGATATTTTTTATTTTTATTTTTACAAAAGAGTGCTCAATGTGCGTACAGGTGCAGCGGTGGAAGCTGTACAGTAGAGTGTCCTTTAGAACCCAAAAGCTTGTACTTGTCGACGCTCTGCTCAACTAAGCCTCGCCGGAACATCGCTTCGAAAGATTTTGAAATTGGATTTAAATATGTTTCCATACAAGATTCACAGTCCGAACAATGTAAATAGTGTAAATTAGGGACAACAATTAGTGAAAATTTTTTTTTTTTTTTTTTAGACTTAACATGAGCAAATATATTCACGACTTCATCACAGTCGAGGGATTGAGCACATTCACTTTTAATGGAAATTATTGCAAACCCGGATAACCACTGAACCCTTATTGTAGATCACTGATATTTTTTTTATAAGCTAAAACGAGATGCCCTCTATTCCTTTATTCCACCATAACATTGTGTTATTTTCAGCAAGTGGGTAGTTGCTGTAGGGGTTGCCAATGTACCTAGTTGTATCATCTTTTGCCCCTTAGTGTGAAAATAGTTTCAGATCAAAGATTAAGGTAGACGGCTAGCGGGGTACGGAAGACTAATGTCGCGTTTAACCCATTGTAAAAAAATCAAAAACAATAGAAAAACAAATTCACGGATTCGGAAGAAAGAAAAAAGATCCCGAAATGACGTTAAAATCCGCAAATATATTTCATCCTTTAATAGCAAGTTATGCTTAGTTTAATTTGTAACTTATATAAATGTACGTATTAAACAGTATATTTATTTATTTTCGTCTACACGCCTGAATGTTGGAGAAATCTTATTAAAAAAAAAAAAAAATATGCGCACTCAGGATTCGAACCTATGCCCTCCTTGGTTGAGGGATCTGCCGTTAGATCCGGCACGCTCTGACCAAATGAGCGAGGGAAAACTCCGCCGGTCAGGAAAGTCCGACAAATTCCATTTCAGAGAAATTGCACGGTTTCGTATCGAAACATAAACCAAGCAATTTTAAAAAAAAAAGTAATACATTTTTATTAATCCAACAGATTTTTATCGATTTAAACGGTATTTTTAGTGAATACTCGTACAAATATACTATTTAATAAATAAACGAAACGTCTACAAAAATAAGAGTACCCAGTAAAAATAACGATTAAAGTGCTAAAAAAAATATGTCGTATTAATAAAAATCCCTTACATCTTTAGATAAATGTAGGCAGAAAAAAATGTTGAGTCACAAAGCATAAACAAGAGGCCCCAATCAGGGTTGTTCCCCCTTCGATAGGGGGTAGAACATAGCGTCCCTGCAAAGAGTGATCTTTTTAATCCACTATGTAAAGTATCCATTTGGCAACGTTGGGTCTTAACTCGATATGTAAATCTAAAATTAACCCAACGTAATTTAATCCTGAGAGATTTCAACAGATTAAATCCAATTTTCATCGTCATTGTTTTTCGATTTCGTCTGTAAAGAAATCGGGAAAAAGTCGAACGCACGAGAAAATGAAGCGAAAAATCTCGAAAGATGATCTGAAAGATACGCAGCTTTGTTCGACGTTGTTTATCATGAATAGCGGTCACCCAACAAGGTGGAAAGAAATAATGTTTGCTTGTATGAGTCTTGTGTTTTTATTTTTCTTCACTAGGATTTTAAATGGTGTTCCCATAACTTGGACTGATTGTAAATGTGAATTAAGTTTATGCGTCTAATGATTTTTTCTTTTTCTTTCAGATATTGGCGGACATTTGGGCGATATTATTTTTCACACATAATTGCCATGACGTAAATAACATGATCCAATAGAGAAATAAATATTTTTTTTTACAATAACACTGATTTATTTACTCCTGACTTTGATCCGTCTTAATGAAACACCCTTATATATATATAATCCGTCTTAATGAAACACCCTTTATAAGATGGTTACTTTTATTTTAAATTAGATGAAGCATTCTCATCTATCATTATTATTTTTCTTTTAGACGGTTCAGGATTAGAAATCAAACGATTTAACCGAGAGTTTATCCATCATTTCCGATCATTCAATTTTCACTGATTACAGTAGGTGGACGGCCCAGGTATATACTTTAATAAATGAGCAAAACCAAGATGAGCATATGACGTTGTGAAAACTTAATAATTATATTTTTCATCCAAATGAAAAAGAAGATTAAAATAAATACTTGTCAAAAATTAATAATGATGGTTAACAATGCAGCATCTAATAAAAAATGAAGATGAAAGTAAATACTTGCCGAAAATAATAATGGTCGACAATGCATCATCAAAAAAAATTATGATGAAAGTAAATACTTATCAAGAAATAATAATTGACGACAATGCAAAAACTACTAAAAAAATGAAGATGAAAGTATATACTTATCTAGAAATAATAATGGTCTACAATGCATTATCTAATAGAAAATGAAGATGAAAGTATATACTTATCGAGAAATAATAATGGTCTACAATGCATTATCTAATAGAAAATGAAGATGAAAGTATATACTTATCTAGAAATAATAATGGTCTACAATGCATTATCTAATAGAAAATGAAGATGAAAGTAAATAATAAGCAACTATTAATAACGTTTAAAAATATTTGATTTAATAAAAGTGTAAATGAAAAAATATTCAGAGCTACAAAGGACAGGAAACTGTGGAGAGCTATGATAGCCAATGACCTAAAGTGTCAGTGTACATAAAAGAAGACATTAAAGCTAAATTCGTCCAATGCCGTTTAGCTATAAAGAAAGTGATTTTTTTTAGTCCCCCAGGTAATCTGTCCACTCTGGTGGCCATTTGGCAAGATTGGGTATTAACTCGATATGTGGATCTAAAACTGATCCCTTGTAATTTGACCCTGAGCAATTTCAACTGATTAAATCCAAATTTCATTGTCATTGTTCTACAATTTCGTCTGTAATTAAATCGTGAAGAAATCAAACACATGAGAAGATGAAGTGAAACACCTTGAAAGATAATCTGAAAGATATGCAGTTTTGTTAGACGTTTTTTTTTTTATCAATAGCGATTACCCAACAAGGTGGAAAGAAATTGGGTGACTTCTGCTTATATATCTTTTTTAAGTAGCGTTTTCATTCATTTTTTTAAAATTTTTAAACTAAGACTCATTGATAATAGAAGCATGACATAATTAATTATGTTTTTTGTTGAATCATTGTCAAAGTTTGTAACCTCAGGATGAAAAAAAAAAGCTTTTATGTTAGACAATATATATTTATTTTTTAACATAATCTCGTTCCTTGTCAATGCACTTAATTAAGTTGGCTCCCTGTGCCGTGCCAGGAAATTTTTCTTGGCGGAGTCGATCCTTCAAATCTACTAATCAACCATTCGCCCTTGCATGGAGTATTGCTGCCATATATGGTCTGGAGCCCCTTCTGTTTGTCTCAAGGTCCTTAATAAAATCCAAAGACGGATATGCAATGTAATTGGCCCTGATCTGGCATCTCGTCTGCAGTCGCTCTCTCATGGACGTGCCGTTGCCTTTCTCTGTCTTTTTTACAAATACTTTCATGGTAACTGCTCTGAGGAGCTGCTTTCGCTGATTCCCAAACTTTATGAATTTAAGCGTTCAACTAAGCTGGCATCTCGCTCTCACCCTTTCACTGTCGAAACTGTTAAATGTAGCCGTCTCTTCTACTTCAATAGCTTCATGTCTCGCACCTCTGGCCTGTAGATCTGCCTCCCCTTTTTCTGTTTCCCTGATAGCTATAATCTCCAACTATTCAAATGTAATGTCAATCGACCTTTCCAGGTTCCCTGATCTATCCCCTATCATTCTCTTCATCTTGTCCTCTATCACTCCTATTTGGTCTAGCTCCAACTCTCTGTGCTAGTGACTTCCCAGCTTGCTTAGGGTGAAACGCTTTAAAAAAATATTAATCTCATATGTAGGCACATCATTATATTTATTTTTCAACGTAATCTCGTCCTTTGTCAATGCTCTTAATTCGTTGATAAATATTAAACTCACACGTACGTACGTGAGAAAGTCTGAACCCTAAAGATAAAAAAAGTATTTATTTTTTAACAATATATATTAAGTACCTCAACAGATTAGAGAAACCTAAGTTTTAAAATGAATTTTCAAAATGAAGAAAATATTGCAGCAATGCATTTTTTTTAAAACACGGCGGCAGCGCTGTTTATTTAAGATGCTGACAGCTTGATGACAGACAGATGTTTATCAAATGTTTTTTCTACGGGCGCTTTATCTGTAAAAATCGTTGAGGAATATAAAGAGTGTATTTTTATATTATCAGTAATCTCAAAATTTAAGTACATTGGTTTTAAATTTACTATTGTTATCGTTCTTATTTTTTGATCATGTCGTGTATATTATTAAGTAAAAACGTATTAAATATATGTTTAAACGTAAAGATTTTCCACAGTAAGATCTATCGATCTTATCGTGAAAAATCGTTACGTTTATACACAGACAAATAACTTCAACATTCTTTTAAAATATTGGTGTTTAATAAAGCGTTTCAATTTATGATTAATAAATCTAGATTTTATTTAATAATATTATCATCTAAAATGGTGAAATTAATACAGAATTTTAAAAGATTTAAAACTTAATAAATTATTCTAATTTAAATGAAAACGATTCTTGCAAATATTTGTTATTCATAGAATTTTTTTTTTCTTATGACAATAGTGTTCTTAATATATCTTATTTATAAAAGCAATTAATTTATGATCAGTAAATATAGTTTGAACTTAATTATATCATCTAAATCTAAATCTATCAAAATATTTTTCCAAAGAATCTTAAAATTGGTTTGCAAAATTAAACGAAATGTATATTTTGTAAATCTCAACAAAAATATTAACGATAAAACTTCAACGCCCGTTGCCAAATTCTAGAACAACAAAACGCAGCTACTATGTGTGTAAGAATTTAATGTTTCATGCCGCTGTATACATGTGTGTGTATGTTTACGGGCGTGTGTGTGTATGTTTACGGGCGTGTGTGTGTGTCTGTGTGCGTGTGTACATGTGTAAATTAACATATCTTACCTGGGAATAATAGAAAGATGAATAAACAATAACACGCGTGATGAAATAAAACAAAATGGTCAATGAAAATTCAAGTGATATGCGCACCTGTTACATTTAGAACTGTTTCCCACAATAAAAAAAAATGATCAAGCAATTCTTGTGGAAGTTTTACGCACGTATATAACTTGATCTTTAGATATTATGCTGTCCAACAAAGTCGGTAATTGAGCCTAGATCAGGATGTCCCAAAGTCGGAGAGATGCCTAGGAATTCGATTAGACTACGCAGAGGGTTGATAAATGCCCAAGATCCAGAAGGGAGCACACTTTCTTTAAGACTCACGACTATATGGGCCGGGGGACGGCAAATTTACACTGTTTAAAAACACACACACACACACACACACACACACACACACACATATATATATATATATATATATATATATATATATATATATATATATATGCGAAAAATAAAAGAGAATAAAATAGAATAAAAAATCCCTACCAAAAATTGTTCTTCGGTCATTAATCAAAATTTAATAAATGAAAAATGAAAAGTACTGCCCAAATACACCCAATCTCTGTCTGTTTCTCTTTCACACACACACACACACACACATATATATATATATATATATATATATATATATATATATATATACAGAGTGGTCCAAAAGTAGGTGGACAGTAAATGATAAAATTTGTTT